>CAWUFW010015639.1:335000-351070 GCA_963921515.1 Calotriton arnoldi | reverse complement strand
GGCGGGGCACGTTATAGTTAGACATTAGCATTTAAAAACCTTTGAAATTCACTTAAAAACCATAGGTTTCAGGCACGTTATAGTTAGAAATTAGCATTTAAAAAACCTTTGAAATTCACTGAAAAAACCATAGGTTTCAGACACGTTATAGTTAGAAATTAGCATTTAAAAAACCTTTGAAATTCACTTAAAAACCATAGGTTTCAGGCACGTTATAGTTAGAAATTAGCATTTAAAAACCTTTGAAATTCACTGAAAAACCATAGGTTTTAGGGACAGTTATAGTTAGTTGGACATTGCACTCGTACAAAACCCGTGAAATTCCCCGTTATAGTTAGTTCAGCGAACTATAACTCGCGCTCCGCAATGCACTGCTGATGACGTCACATATTACATCACTCATGACATGGTCAGTGACATCACTGATGACATCTCAAATGACATCACTGATGACATCACTGATGACATCATCCAGTGACTGTGTGTTTCTGTAAAGTTTAAATATGTTTAATATATATAGGGAAAGGCGTATTGAAGAATGAGTGGGTGTATAAGTGTCTGAATGGATGATTTAGTAGGTGCGTGACTGACTCTATAAGTGAGTGATTAAACGTATCTTACTGAATGCATGGGTTAGTGACTAAACTGTGTGAATGTCTGTATCCATCTGTATGTTGGTGTGTAAGCGGCTGCATGGGTTTCTGAATAGCTACATGAGTGTCTATATGGGTTATTGATTGGTTGTCTGAGTATCTGTATGGGTGCTTCAGTGTTTGTGTGGGTGGGGTGTATGTGACTCTGTACATAGATGTGTGAGTGGGTGAATCACTGGGTGCATGATTTCAAGAGTGCATCTGTGATGGACTGCTTGGGTGGGTGAGTGTGTGTATGGGTGTGTTAGTGAGTGAATGTATATCTCAGTGGTACATGTGTGAGTAACTACATATGTGAAAGGCAGTATATATGTGTGTTGGAGTATTTAAATGGCTATAAGTGAGAGTGTGTGATTGTGAGAGTGGCTGTGTGGATGAGTGTGTGCTTGTATCAGTGATTGTATAACAGCGTAAGAATGTGCTAGTATTTGTATGAGTAAGTGAGCTGGTGTGTGTATAACTGTATAAGTGAGTAAATGGCAGTGTGATTAATTATTTGCATGACTGACTAGGTGTGTGAGTACCTCTATGGATGAGTGGCGGCGTGTGAGTGTCTATGTAGGTGTATGAGTGCATATGATAGTCCTGTACTGAGTGACCGTAAGTATGAATGACTGTACTGGTGAGTGAGTGGATGTGTGTGTAGACCTAAGAATCAATGAGTGTGTATGTAGTTATTGGTGTTGGAGTGTCTATGGTTTTGAGAATGGCAGTCTGTAATTTACAGTGGGTGTATCAAAAGTTATATTAGTCCTACCAAGTTAAGGAAGCAGTCCTGATAGCTGCCAGGAAAAAGGGAACTGTCTCCTTTCAAGATCATTCCTGCTCCGTTTATCAAGACCTGGCGCCGGCCACTCTGGCTAGGAGGCAATTATTTAGGCCCATTACGTCGAAACTCGTGACGATCACATCCGATACAGATGGACGTATCCATTCGGATTAGCCTTCGAATACAACAACAAACAGAGACACATCTCGGAACTGCGGGAGGGATTAGATCTCCTAGGTCTTCCCTCTGACGACCATGACTCCGCTCGTGGCAAGACGCCAGACCCGCCAAGGAGTGGCCCTTCAAGATATCAATGGTCGGCTGGCTCCAGGAGGAGCCGTAAATGAGGGCTGACGAACTTAACTCACTCTATTGTTAACTGTCACAGTGGCGGTGCTGCAACCGACCGTTGCTCATACCAGGCCACGCTGGTGTCAGGTATACTTCGGTAGCTTACAGGTGTCAGCACTCCCGCCGAACTGCTATGGCTGAGCACACGGATCTCTCTTTTATGGTGTGCTAACTATTTGGCTACTGGCAGCTCTCTCTGGCGGACACTTTCTGCAAACAAGGCCACCCTAACGCTTATCACCCAAGGAGGCCTCGCCTCAGAACTCGACAAGTCTCATGGATCTGATTTAATGACAATTTCAGGCTCGGCTGGTTCCTAATTGACGCTGGGGCTGAGCTGCTTTGGTCTCGTCTTGCCAGGCTATACAGACTGCGCCAAAAGTAAGATAACGTACGAATGATTCAGGACGGGCGCTGACGGGGACCTCGGTCCTTCTGTCCCCCAACATACACACCGGAGACACTTGATCTCTGGACGGGACACGGTCATTGGTGTCCTCAACTGTTGTTGGTAATGTTGGTTTTTCTTTTATTTTTGTGGGTGGGCGGGGGTGGGATTTGGCGATGGTGGCGGCTTTTTAATTGTGTTGTGCAGGCATATGCTCTAATCAGAATCCTTATCTCGCAACCACTTTATAGGAGAAAAAACGCCATACCTGACTGGAATGGCCGACTCTCCAGGTATGCTCCGCAGGTCTAGAGAGAGGAGGGGAACACACACCGGTTAAATGGTACTCTCCATAGGCTCATGGAATGTGAAGGGTCTTAATTCCCCCAAAAGCGGCAGAAGATCTGGAAATATCTTACAGATCATCACCTTGATGTAGTAGCCCTCCAGGAGACCCACCTCTCCAGGGCAGAGGACTCCAGACTTCGCCATCGACATTATCCACTGATTTATCGATCCTCCGCACTTACAAAACATCGGGGGTTGCCCTTCTCTTTCACGGCTCCACGAAATTCCAGCCTAGGGATGTTTCGACAGATAAGGACGGTAGACTAGTTATGGTCAAGGGCACTCTACAGGGGTACTATGCACTTTTATCGCAACATACGCCCCCAACACGGGGCAGTCACACTTTTGAACACGACCTCTGGGGAAAATACGAGACTTTGCAGAAGGGAAGACGATCATTTTGGGCGATTTCAATCTGACCTGGCAGGCAGATATAGACAGCACCCACTCACGTAGAGCAGAACTTAACTCTTTCTCTGCAGACGCTAAACAACAGCTTCAGGACATGGGATTTTTAGACGCCTGGCGCACCCTTTACCCCCAGACACGCGATTATACTTTCTATTCCCATGTACATCGCACCTACTCCAGACTTGATTATATTCTCATCAGCCAGAATCTGATGGGGGCCTTACGGGCGGCCAAGATCTTTCCCCTCTCCATATCGGATCACTGCATGATCTCGATCTGTCTGTCCTGGAAGCATATTGCACCCACTACCCCCAAATGGTATTTCCCGGCTTCACTCACCAGGGACAGAGCATCTTGCACTGCACTTCGCGAAACTATCTCTGACTTTTTATCTTAAATGCACCTGAAGATACTACTGTCTTTAATAACTGGGATGCCTTTAAGGCGGTTTTTAGGGGGAACTGCATTGCTTACAACTCCACCCTGAACAAACAACGTGCCAAAGAGCGGGTGGATTTGGAATTTGAATTAGAGAAAGCTGAAAGGCAGCACAAAGCCAACTCCTCTAGGGAATCCCTACGCACTCTCACCGCACTTCGAGGGAAACTTAGAGCTATCTATGATAACAGAGCAGAGTTTACCCTCCTAAAATTACGTCAAACAACCTATTCCCAGGGTAACTAGATAGGCAAACACTTGGCCAGACAATTAAAGGAGAAACATGAGCGGGAATACATAGGGGGATTGTCGGCGAGAAGGACAGCTGACTCATACAGATTCTGAGAAAGCCGTTGCCTTTGGGACCTTCTATCGGACGTTGTATATGGGGGACTCAAGAGACACTGACCTACAAGACAGCTACCTGCAACCGCTGCGGCTCCCCGTGTCTCCCTGAACAGAATGCCATTTTAACAGAGCCCATCACCTCAGAAGAGGTGAGCTACGCCATAAAATCCCTTAAACTTCATAAAGCCCCTGGGCCCGATGGCTATACGGCGTACTTCTACAAAACGTTTGCCCCGGACATTATACCCCATCTCACACGCCTCTTTAACAAAATGGCCACGGAAGGCATAGCCCCCCTCGATGAGCGAGGCAATAGTCTCGGTCATCCCCAAGCCTGGGAAGAATCCGCACCTATGCTCCTCATATCGCCCCATCGCTCTCTTAAACCTCGACGCGAAGATCTACTCGGCCATCATAGCTGCTCGGTTGAATGATCTCATGCCGGACCTAATCCACCCTGATCAATCCGGATTTATTAAAGGCCGCCAGACCCATGACAACACCAGACGCATAGTGCATTTGATAGAGAAGGTTACCAAACGAAAGATTCCGGCGGTGCTTGTAGGTCTGGACGCCGAGAAGGCTTTTGACAGGGTGGATTGGTCCTTTCTTTTTAAAACACTTACACACTTTGGCTTTGCGGATGGCTTTCTTACTATGCTGCGAGCCAACTATGCACAGCCGAGCTCTAGAGTGCAGGTGAATGGGATAGTTTCTGCCCCCTTCTCCCACACCAGGGGAACGCGTCAGGGTTGCCCGCTCTCCCCTTTACTATTTGCTCTCAGTATTGAACCGTTAGCGATGGCCATACGGCAAGCACCGGATATCAAGGGTATCCCCTTTAGTGGTGAGAGCCATAAAATCTCGCTTTTTGCGGACGATATACTTCTATCCCTTACTGAGCCAGCCAGCTCTCTCCTTACACTTCAGACTGAGCTGGAGAGATTCGAGGCAGTCGCGGGATTCAAAGTCAATCTAGACAAATCGTACATCCTTAATCTGACTCTCCCAGTGAACGAGGTAGAGGGACTGCGCCAGCATACCCTGCTCCAATGGACGTCGCACTCTCTCCAGTACCTGGGGATTCACTTGACGCCTAGAGTGGAGGAGCTGTATAAAGCTAACTTTCCGCCCGCCCTCAGCAAGCTCCGAGCGGACCTCACCAGATGGAAGCCTCTTTTATCTCCTGGCTCGGCCGAGTTCACGCGGTCAAAATGACCATTCTTCCTAAGCTCCTCTACCTATTCCAGGCTTTACCCATAGAACTTGATAAGGAATTCCTCCCTAAACTTAAATCTCTGATCATACGCTTTATTTGGCAGGGGGCCGGGCGCGTTTTTCTTACTCGATACTGCAGGCGATTACGAACAGCCGGAGGGGTAGGGCTACCAGATTTTGGCCTCTACTATAAAGCTGCACAACTACGAGTGGTGACAGAATGGGCTAAACGCGAGTCAGAGAAGCATTGGCTCCATATGGACCGCTCCATCGCGGGTCGGTCTATCTGGGACCTCATCTGGCGTCCCAGAGGGGACAGACCAAAGAATGCGTACATGAGCACTCCCACACGCACCACACTGAAAGTATGGGATACCCTCTCCACGAATGACCAATGGACCACTTTCCCTTCGCCCTATACTACACTACATTTTAATCCAGATTTCCCACCAGCTATTCGGGAGGGACCTTTCGATGCCTGGAAGGAGGGGATGCTTAGCACTGACGCACCTCTTTCATAACTCTGACATCCTTACCTTTGAGAACTGCAGACGGGAGTACGGGCTGGATCCGACTGAACACTTTCACTACCTTCAACTCAAACACTGGGCCACTTCGCCTCAGATTCGGGACGCAGCCACCCAACCTCTCACAAAATTTGAAACATATATACAGAACACCACCTCCATGAAAGGGGTAATTTCCTTCCTCTACAAGTATTTGCTTACTACTATGCACACACCCGGCCTAGATATATACACATGTGGGAGGGGCTCCTCCAACGCGACATTTCTGTCCAAGAATGGGAGGGATTATGGTCGGACATTACAAAATGTAATCATTCCGTGGAGCTACGGGAGGCTCATCTTAAAATCATGATGGACTGGTACTTATACCCCTCGAAACTTAGGCGAATCTTCCCCAACACGTCGGATCTCTGCTGGCGGGGATGCGGGCTGGTGGGAGACTTTCGCCACATTTGGTGGGACTGCCCTACAATACGTCCCTTTTGGGAAGAAATCCTTGCTCACATTAAAGATATGCTGGGTTACCCCATCCCGACTACGATGGCAGAGACACTGCTGGGTCTTCGCAGCCCTTCTCTGGAACATCAAACTAAATCAGATAAGGCCATTATGTGGACATGCATTGGAGCGGCTAAAATAGCGATAGCGGCCGCCTGGAAGAAGACGGAAGCCCCGCTATTTCACTTTGGCACTCTCGGCTCTGGAGGCTATTATGCCTCGAGAGACTATCTGATATCTTTCGAGATGAATACAAAAATTTTGAGTACAAATGGGGTCCTCTAGTCACCTTCCTCACCCGGGGATTACACGCAAGCCGTCTGTCCTCCCTCCATTCGAAACATGCATCTCTTTCAATTCTAACAACATACCAGATAGGATCCTGAGTTATCCTGACATTGGGTTGCCGCCACCATCTTATGTGGGTGGGTTTGAGGGTGGGTTTTTCTTTTTTCTCATTTTGTTTTTGGGGTCTTATTTGAGTTGTTCAGGGGTCTTATTTTTTATTCTCGGGAAACCTTCCCAGTTGGGAGGTGCCGAGATATAAAACTCGTCGCAAAAGAAAGACGGGTCGAGTGTAGTGTTCTTTCAATAGATTACCTCCGAGCTTGCAAGATACTGCAAACTGTACTTTTCTTTTAGGTAATAGAATGAGGAAAAGCTTGGACTGTTCGACTTGTGATACACTGCAACCCGGGCCTTAATAGGCACTACTATGTTTAGTACTCTACATTTTTGCCTTTGTTCTTCTGCTTTTATGCGACATTGTATTGTTATTTACGACGTTGCATCCAGATGGACTGAACATTACTGATAATACAACCTGATTACTGCATATCTCAAGAGCTCTCAGGACTGCATTGATTCCACATTCCAAATAGAATCTTCACTCATGATGCTTTTTGAAAATTCAGCTGTGTCATCTGTGCAGCCACTGAGCAAACCATCTTGTACTACCTGAGGAAGGCGGAAGCTGAAACGTTGTAGTTGAAATATATTTTTGTTCTTTGGTGAATCTATCTGTTTGAGTCACTTCTTTCTTGGATATATATACACATACATATACATATATATATACACATACATATACATATATATATACACATACATATACATATATATATACACATACATATACATATACACATACACATACATATATATATACACATACATATACATATATATATACACATACATATACATATATATATACACATACATATACATATATATATACACATACATATACATATATATATACACACATACATATATATATATACACACACATATATATATATATATACACACATATATATATATACACATACATATACATATATATATACACATACATATACATATATATATACACATACATATACATATATACACATACACATACATATATATACACATACATATATACACACATACATATATACACACATATATATACATATATATATACACATACATATATATACATATATATACATATATATATATATACACACATACATATACATATATATATACACATACATATATATACATATATATACATATATATATATATATATACACATATATACATATATACACACATATATACATATATATATATATACACATACATATATATATATACACACATACATATATATATATACACACATACATATATATATATACACACATACATATATATATATACACACATACATATATATACACACATACATATATATATATATATATATACACACACATACATATATATATATATATACACACACATACCTTTACCTGCATACATAAAAGACACAGGGGATTTTCTAACCAAAATCTACGATGTGTCTTGGGAGAGTGACTACTTACTAATGTCATTGGATGTGAGCACTGTATATACAAGCATTAGACATAAGGATGGACTCAATGCTCTCAGTTATTATCTAGGCAAAAGACCTATGTGTTTGTTTCAACACACTATGATGCTGGTGCAAATGGCACAAATGTGTTTAGAGAATAATGTGTTTATCTTTGATAATCTAACGTACAAACAACTGCAGGGCACTGCAATGGGTACTTGCTTCGCCCCCAGCTACGCTAATTTGCATATGGGCTGGTGGGAGGAGCAAGTACTCATGAAAACAAAAAAAGATGCGTTTGTTGAAAATGTGGTACTTTACGTCAGGTACATTGATGATATCTTTATCCTGTGGTAAGGGTCTTTAGAAAGTGCCAAAACCTTTGCTCAAGAAATAAATAACTCTCTCAATTTGACTTTTACATGTAACACCAGTGATAAGAGTATACACTTTCTGGACCTAGAAGTCTATGTAGAAGATGGTAAACTGCAGACAAGAACCTTTAGAAAGCCTACAGCAGGTAATGCAATACTTCATGCGCGCAGTTTTCATCCAACCACATTGAAGGAAAGCATACCATACGCAGAATGTCTGCGAATGAAACGCAACTGTAGCACTACAAGAGGCTTAGAAGAATCTACTAGGGATCTCTGCAACAGATTAGAACATAGAGGCTACAGTTCAGAGACATTAATGAAAGCCAAAACTAAAACAGCTAAGGTATCTAGAAAAACACTTCTCTTCAAGAATTCAGACAAAACTGAAAAAGAAAATGAACAAAGGAAAAAAATTGACACCCCCAGATTAATCACAGGATTCAATGTGCATCACGCCAACATACGTAGAATAATATACAGGCACTGGAATACTGTACGCAATGACCCTGTCATAGGTCCCACCTGCAGAAAAACACCACAAATTACTTTCAGGCGAGCAAAATCATTGCGACAGGAAATAGTTAACAAAGCGCCAGCTATGGAAAAATGTTGTACCTGGCTTAAAGCAGCCAAGGGCTTCCATAAATGCACAAAGTGCAAAGCGTGCAAACACGGTGTAAATACCAGAGAGGTTCAGATGCCCTTCCGACGGTCACCCTATATAATAAGAGGCAGTTACACATGCAAATCAGAGTTCGCAGTTTATGTCATGTACTGCACGTGTGGCAAAGTGTACGTGGGAAGTACCATCCACCCAGTGCACGTCCGCATTTTGCAACACCTAAGGGCTATCTCCAACAATGACCCGTCCTATCCAGTGGCCAGGCACATAAATGCAACTCTCAGGGGTAAGGCGCAGGATCTGTCCTTCTATGTAGTGGATACAGTCCCAAAAAACCCCAGAGGAGGTAACAGACAGTTGGCCCTCAGAAGGCTAGAATCACGCTACATCATCCTCTTTAATTCCAAAATTCCGAATGGAATGAATGCGGATGAGGCCTTAAGTGTACATCTGTAATTTGCCTTAGCTGCTTGTCCTGCTCGAATTCCAGTCTCTGTAACGTTAGGTCACACTCACTTTATTTTTCATTATGTTTACTTTTACACTGTTTTTCACTCACTGTATGGCCTCCCCACAAGTACATAGCGTCCACTCACCTAATGATAGGGATGGTTTTTAGTCACTAGAATAGCAAGCTTCTGCATCTTATGCCCACTGGGGCAAGATTGATGCATTTTTAGGCATCTTAGCCTTATATTTATCGCAATCAAGTAATATTTGTATATACTGTAAACATTAGGGTAGAGCGTGTGCACCCAATTGCTATTTTATATTATTAATAAGTTAGCATCTCAGCTTGTAACTTAGCTTCTTTTGACTACATGTAACCAGCTTTTGTAACTTTTTAGTGATATAGGCAACGCTATATATTTTTTCCATTTCTATACATGATGATGACATTAATGTTGGATATTTCATTTGTGGGTCTGTTTACTTTGTTTTAATACATTATAGTGCTGACAATGTTTTGATACATTAACTATAATTTAGTTCTTTCGTTTGCACATTATTTCGTTTTAAAAGTAAAATGCACCGTCATGTGTGAATGGGTATAGGAAACGTCTATATCCATTGTAAGGCCGCGGTTGCTGTGACAACCCTGTGGAAAAGGTGCATATAACACAGTACATTAGAGTGGACCTGATGTAGTGATCAAGGCGGTACGCCGCCGAAACGCGTCTAGGTCGATTGTATGGATTAAAAAACTTCTTTTTTCACCATCTCACGGAGTCAGTGCCTGTCTGTTCGCCGCCGTCAGGATTGGAGTTATATATATATATATATATATACACACACACACACACACACACACACATATATATACATATATATATATATATACACATACACACATATATACACATACACACATATATATATGAAAACAAAAGTCCTGTCCGCAATCCTGCGGAGCACCAGGCACGGACCTCAATACAGTTCAGGAAATCACGGACTCCCACACAACATAGGTGGGTGAAGCAGTGTCGAATTTATTGGACATAAAAACCAAAAATCACCACAGGAACAGTGCCTGCCATGACGCGTTTCGCTCCTCACTGGGAGCTTGATCACATGATGCGTCTCCTTTTAGTGACGATTTTATTTAAAAAAACGTGAAAATGTGCACAACCACCTATAAACACAAACTCGCCTAACTCAGCTGTGTAAAAACAGACTATAACATTGTCACAATCAACAAATCCAATGTTAAAATACATAAATAATCATGTCAATACACTAAGAAAGAGTATGATGAAAAAACTCTTCATAAGGGTGGTAAAAATACATCCAAAATACAATTTTTAGCAATGTAATCGATTTAGTAAAACCACTCATATCGACCAGAATAAAGTTTAAAATCAATTTCATCAAATCATGGGCAAGTGCCCAATAAAAATGACAAAAGAAATTACACCTCTCTACAAATATTATCGTGGAGACATGATGTGACTAGAAAACAATGAAATCATCTCTAAACAATACAGGCATGTAGAGAAACCTAGAAAATCAATTTGAAGCAATTGTCTACAAATGGTACACCAGTTGATATAGCAGCATATATTAATTGTTACATATTAAAGTGCTAATGCCAACAAATATCTCAAACAGTCAAATTTCTAATGACCGGCTACTTAAAAAAATCAAACTGGATAGAATTAAGTTGTACCAAATGCCAGGTCAACAAATAACTCAACTTAATGCCAAAAAAGTTAAAAAGTCTGTATTAAAAATAAGTGCAAAGTGATGAAAGTGCAAAATCGCGCTGTGCAAAATACTGGTTCACTAGCAGCTTGGGAAAACCCTAAATCATTTAAGCCTAAATGATCATAAAGTGCAAGTGCAACACATAGTATCAAGTTCACAGATAAAAACACAATGTCAGTAAGCATAAAATTGAATTGAATAAATAAATAAATAAATCCAGACACATGATGAAATCGCTACACAAACAGAATACGCATCCTAAAAATGAGTGAAGAAACTTAAATTAGCATCATAAAAAGTTATAAAAAATTATGCAAATCCTCACTCATATTCAAACCATTAGGGACTCTAGTGTCGAGAGCTAGAATGAAATGTGATTCACGTTGCCTTAATAGCTTATCTCGATTTCCTCCCCGTCCGGGGTTTGGAACTGACCCTAAAACTGTGTATTCCAGATCCTTCAGTTTGTTGTCGTGGACTGATTTAAAATGTCTAGCGACCGGATAGTTATGGTCTGAATTCACAATTGCCCTTATGTGCTGTAGGATGCGTTTATGTACTGGGAGTTTGGTGCTGCCAACATATTCTAGGTCACAAGTGCATTTCAATTTATAAATGGCATATTCAGTGCGACAAGTAAGATATTCTTGAATGGCTATCTCCCTCTCACTAAATGCTGTCTTATAATGGGTGCCGTTCTTAGCAAACGTGCAAGCACGACAGGAGTTACATTTAAAAAAAACCTTTTTAGACAGCCAAGTACCTTTGGGCCTAACCTCTAACATTGGTTTCACAAGTGCATCCCTCATAGAGGGAGCCCTTCTAAAAGTGATAGCAGGCAGACTAGGAAGAATAGGACCGAGAATGTTATCGGTCAATACAATAGGCCATTCTGAATAAATAATCTTACGTATGGTATCCTCTTGTGCACTGAATGTAGTTATTAAACGAATAGAATGTACCCCTTCATTCAATGGATTTTTGTTAGCAGTATTTTTGCATTTAGGCTGAAGCAACACATCTCTTTGCAAGCTATTGGCTTTATTCAATGCCAAAGTAAAACATGTTCCTTATAGCCCCTATCAAGAAATCTACAGACTGATTCCCTCTGACATTCGATAGAGACAGCTTCAGAACTACAGATTCGCCGAATCCGAATAAATTCACCATATGGTATGCTGTTGATTAAATGGCGAGGATGTGCGCTTTCTGCATGTAGAATCGAGTTACCAGCGGTGGTTTTTCTGTGTAACTTAGTATGTAACTTATCTTCCTGTATATACAGCAGAACATCAAGAAATTCGACACTGGAGCTATCTATGGAGGCTGTGAACCTCAAATTAAATATATATATATATATACACACATACACACATATATATATATATATATATATATATACACACATACACACATATATATATATATATATATATATATATACACACATACATACATATATATATATATACACATACATACACATATTATCTACTGGCAGTCGCCAGTAGATAGTTATAGTTAGGACCTATTTTCCATAGGAAATCCGCGACATTCTATTTGAAATAACTCTCTTGCAGGTTGACGTATCTTCGCGAAATTTTCAAACTTTGTGGGGCGCTCCGCTCCGCTCCTAGCCTGAAAGTCTCGGGTTGATTCGTCAAGCGGGGGCCGAGAAAAAAGGGGGGTCCCAAAACGCGTTTTCCCCATTCATTTTTCCATAGGAAACTTTAGACACGGCTACAGCCCGAACTGCTGAACGGAATTACACCAAATTTGGCAAAGAGGTAGTTCTTGGTTCAGAAAGAACCCTTTTTGTTAAATGGTGTAAATCCGTTCAGTAGTTGCTGAGAAAATCAAAAGTAAAAGTACATATATATCTATGGGCACGGAGGATCCGCGTACCCTCAGCGCACCCTGCGCGCACCGTCCCGATCACGAGCTGCATGCTAATTGGCTGTCAGCTGGCTGTCAACATTCCGATTCAGGAAGTGTTGGCAGCCATTTTGTCCCTCGGTAGAACCGAGGGACAGAAACAAGTGCGCAAAGCGCACAAAGGGGGCAGGGTAGAAACACCCTGACCCCTAGGTCTGCTCAGGGGTCCCACAAGGACCCCCTGGGCAAAAAAACTTTTAAAAAATCGGCAGGATGCGCTCAGGGTGCGCGGATCCTGCCGATAAAAAAAAAAAAAAAAAAAAATCGAAGCGCGGTCTCCCGCGCTCGATGCACTTGCCCCCGGGTGGGCCAAGTCCCGGGGGCATGCTGTGGGGGGTTTATTTTATGTATGGGGGGCCTCTAAGGGCCCCCAAGCCCGGGGACCGCCACCCCGGGGCTTTATTTGAAAAAGTAGCGGGAGGGCTCTGAGCCCTCCCGCAGCCCCGGGGACCACCACCTCCCCGGGGCTTCTTTATTTTTAAATTAACATGTGTGGGGGGCTCCAGCCCCCACACGCCCCGGGACCACCACCTCCCGGGGCACTAACAAAATTGAAAATGGGGGTCCGTTAAGGACCCCCGAGCCCCGGGGACCACCACCTCCCCGGGGCTGTGCATTTGGATGGGAGGGGGCCGCGCAGCCCCCTCTTGGAGCCTGTGGTGGCCCTGGGGACCGCCACCCCCAGGGCCGGCTCCTGCAGTGTCCCGGGGTGCCTAACCCCGGGACACTGCTGTTTGCAATGACAGGACGGAGCCTCGCGGCTCCCGTCCTGTCATTGCAAACTGCTTTGAATTTTGGAAGCGAGAGCAGGGAAAGCTGCTCTCGCTTCCAAAATTCAAAGCAGAATTGCTTTTCCACATGGGGAGCTGCACAGCCTCCTTTAAAAAAAAAAAAAAAAAAAAAAAAAAAGGCATCGCAAGGAGGCCCCGCCCCTCTTTGACAGCACTCTGCAAACGCGCCCCTGGCGCGTTTGCAGAGGGGAACGAATTCCCCTTGAATACTGGGGTCCTGGGGCCAACTAGCCCAACAGGAACCTCCAGTATGCGCTAGAGCTGCGTTGCAGAGAGGTGTACAGAGGCCACGCCCCTTATTACACCTCTCTGCAACGCAGCTCTGTGGCGCTTTTTGGATATACCTGTTGGGCTAGTTGGCCCCCAGGGACCCTCAGGATTCAAGGGGAGTTAATCCCCGACTTAAAAACGCGCCACGGGGCGCGTTTGCACAGTGGTGAAGGGAGGGGGCGGGGCTTCAGGTGACGTGTGCAAACAGGCCCCGTGGCGTGTTTTAAGATGGGGGATTAATTCCCCTTGAATCCTGAGGGTCCCTGGAGTCCAACTAGCCCACCATGTACTTCCAAAAGCGCCACAGAGCTGCCTTGCAGAGAGGTGTAAAAGGGGTGTGGCCTCTGTACACGTCTCTGCAACGCAGCCCCTGGCGCATACTGGAGGTTCCTGGTGGGCTAGTTGGCCCCAGGGACCCTCATGATTAAAGGGGACTTAATCCCCCAACTTAAAACGCGCCACGGGGCGCGTTTGCACAGATGTCACCTCAGGCCCCGCCCCCTCCCTTCACCATTGTGCAAATATTCCTCTAAAATCAGCCGAAATACGAATTCCAATTTACTCACCTGTTATCAGGAGAGACCTCAGTGCTGCATCTTTCAGCCCAGTACTGATCCTGAAAAGTAATTTTAACCGTACTTACCAGTAACTTGAATTTCCTTCCATAGGATATCATTGCCTGCTTTTTGCTGAAAAAGTTTCTAAGTGTCGATTTTTGAAACATACAAATATTCCTCTAAAATCAGCCGAAATACGAATTCCGATTTACTCACCTGTTATCAGGAGAGAACCCAGTGCTGCATCTTTTAGCCCAGCACTGACCCTGAAAAGTAATTTTAACCGTACTTACCAGTAACTTGTATTTCCTTCCATAGGAATCCATTGTCTGGTTTTCAGCAGAAAAGTTTCAAAGTGTCGATTTTCACAAACTACAAATATTCCTTAAAAATCGCCTGTATGACTTAAACGCATTCTTTCAACTGTTTACAGGAGATGCACCAGTGCTGGATCCAGGATCCACCACTGAGTGAGAAAAAGTCACGATAACACTACTTACCTGCTAAGTGAATTTCCTCCCATAGGATAACATTGGTGATTCTATGTGAAAAAGTTTCTAAGTGTCAACTTTTAAAATACAATAATATTCCTTAAAAATCATTACTGTAACCAAAACGCTTTTACTCAACTGTTTACAGGAGATGTCCCAGGACTGAATCTAGGATCCAGTCCTGTGGTTAGAAAAGTAATCCATAAAGTAACTAATTGCATCTAGCTAGAAATTCACATTGAGCTCAATGTTGCATTGTGTTTGAAATTGTGTTGCCCATTGCAACAACTGTAACTACTGTACTTAAAAGTCTATTGCCTATTTGCAAAGTATTTAAAGTTAATTCATTCATTCTGAGAAAGTATATTTTGTAATGTAATGTATAATGTAATTACAATGTAATTTAAAAAATAAAATATCTAAAAATAAATAGTTTAAAAAAATGTAGTAAATCAGTATGAAAAAAATAAAAATAACAATTAATACATTTAAAAATTGGCATTTACAAAACCTTTGAAATTCACTGAAAAAAACCATAGGTTTCAGACATGTTATAGTTAGGAATTAGCATTTAAAAAACCTTTGAAATTCACTGAAAAAACCATAGGTTTCAGGCACGTTATAGTTAGAAATTAGCATTTAAAAACCCTTACAAATTCACTGAAAAAACCATAGGTTTTAGGGACAGTTATAGTTATTTGGACATTGCACTCGTACAAAACCCGTGAAATTCCCCCGTTATAGTTAGTTCAGCTAACTATAACTCGCGCCCCCGCAATGCACTGCTGATGACGTCACATATTACATCACTCATGACATGTTCAGTGACATCACTGATGACATTACTGATGACATCTCAAATGACATCACTGATGACATCATCCATGTGATAATTTCATTCATCTTCTCACACCCTAATATAACTTTTGATACACCCACTCTAAATTACAGACTGCCATTCGCAAAACCATAGACACTCCAACACCAATAACTACATAC
>CAWUFW010015639.1:0-330000 GCA_963921515.1 Calotriton arnoldi | reverse complement strand
CAGTATGTCTTTATAATGGGCACAAGTACGGGGTCGGAGGAGGCCAGTGAACAAAAAATTCCATAAAATATATATTTATTTATTTATTTAAAACAACCCTAGGCGCAACAATAACCTTTACCTTGACTGGATCTGTCTTCCTGGACAACATGCATATCAACTTTATAATATTCGCCTGCCCGGTGTATGACCTTGTGGTAGTTAGTGGTGTCATCGGAGGGGGGGTGGTGAAGGCTTGGCTGGATACAGATACGGGTCCCTATCAGCTGAGAGATCAACATCATAGTGGTCCCACGGATCATCTCTGGGCTCCGGGTTACAAGGAGCATCATAGGGGTCAGCTAGATGGAGTGGGTCCCCATAAAAATTAAGTGGAGACCTCTCCAGTGAGAATGAAGGTGGTGGTGCATGAGGTGTTGGGGTGGACGGGGTGGACGAGGTGGAGTTGAAGGAGGACGAGAGGAATCTAGAGGAGGAGGAGGAGGAGGAGGAGTTCGAGCAAGGACGGGACTAGTGCCCCTGTCCTCGTTTCTTATGCTTGGGAGGTGGAGGAGGCTCCAAAGTGATTTGCTCCTCAAAAGTCCATTTTCTCTTCGTGGAAAGAGTGTCCTGCGGCTTCGGTGGTAGCTTTGTGGAGATTCTGCCAGTCTGTGAATGAATAAACAGCTACTTTCTGTGGGCATCTAAATCCTTCTGTAAGCGCTGAAGAAACAGACCCAAATCTTCTGAGTAGGTGGTCAATGGTGTTTTCAGCACCAAATGTGTCTTCAGTGTTGAGGGAGCCTTCGACGTACTTAGTGTTTTCTGCACCGATATGGGCTTTGGTGTCAATGTCATCTTCGGTTCCTTGTTGGCTTCTGTGCCGGAGCTAAGGGCCCTGTCGGCTCCGAAGGCAACCAAGGATTATGCAGGATCTTTGTGGCTGTAGGAAGGAGCGGTCAGCTCCGAAGCCTTTGGTCGATGCCAATCATGGCGGCAGTGTGGCTCATCAGACTGCAGTTGAGACTGAGCTTAAAGCACAGCCTCCTCTGGGGTTGCGCTCAGCCTGTCCATGTTGATGTTGTGCGGTCATTGATAATGTGTGGGTGCCGACCATACTCCCAGACTAAGTCTTCTGTGATTGTGCGGGCTTGGGTCTTTATGTTGTTCTCTCTTAGACTCGGAGGGTTAGCTCGCCTCTGAACTGGAATGGATCAGTTGGGCCTCTAAGGGACCGGCTTCTTCCTCCACCTAGACGTTGTGTTCTTCGAAGAGGTCAGGGGGTCTTGGGCCTCCTGCCTCTGCATTCTTCGATGGGCCCACCTCCAATCGCATCAGTACGGATGAGTCTTCTTCAGCTGGAAGGTGAGGCAGGTTTGGCACGTGATGTCATTGTGCCCGGGGAGAAGCAGAGATTGCAGACTTGATGACGGTCCAACCAGGGTAACTTGGAATGGCACTCGGGGCACTACTGAAAGGGAATCCTTTCCCTTACTGACCTGGCATTCTCGTCGATGGGGCTCAACAGGCAATGGGTAGAAGGCCCCAGAAATAGTCAGAGGCCCTCCTGGTGAGGCACTGAAGGGAGGCTGGATTTCAGTGTCCAACGAGTGGCGATGAAAAAGGAAAATAGGATAGAAGATCTAATGCAGTGATTTCTTCTGTTAGCACTGGAGTCAATCGATCAAATGGGCCCGGCGGCAACCACCATTAGGCGCCAAACATAGAACCCGATTGGAACCTGATGATGGGGAAAAAAACCTATCTAACAATGAAGCCAATGAGGAGTCACTGTACCTCAGGACTCAAAAGGCTTCTTCAAAGAAAAACAAGTAGCAAACATCTGAGCCCCACACTAGATGGCAGGAGTATGCAGAGCATGTGTATCAACAGCCACACATGCTACAAACAGATGTTTACCCCTGCTGTTTTTGACTCACTCTTTAGGAAGCTCAACCAGAGAGAAATAACAGCAACATTGCCAAAGAGGAATAAAACACGTGTTCCAGTGGCCATGTCAGTCTTCCTCAGCCTCCTCTGTATCTCAGTGAATCTGGCAACCTCTTCACAGGTAGAAGAGGTGCTGAAAGCAAAAATTAGGTCTGGTAAGCTGTCTAAGAGAATATGTCTTCTTGGCTGTTAAGTGATTCTGGAGAAAAATGTACAGGAAACGGTTTCAGAAAAAACTTTCTGGGGGGCGTGGCTAGCGCCCGAGCAAGATGGCGGCTCACCCGTAACTCGCCTGAGGTGACGGGGCTCTAGGAGGTTTTTTTCCGGCACCTCTGTGACCCTGAAGGTTGGCATGCTGAGGAAATCGGAAGCGGAATGCAAGCGCTTCAATTGAAGACCATTTTCGTCTCTTTTTGTGCAAGTATGATCGATTTATGAGCTTTTTCCCCTGAAGCTAAGGCATTCGTCATACTGCCTCAGTGTGGCTCGCGCATGCTGAAGGAACCATTTCTTTCACAAGCTGCAATTATCCTGTCAGTTGATTTATTGGCCGCAGCTAATTAACCCAGTAAAGACGAAGCTTCAGACTGAACTCTGCAATACTTTTTTGCTTCTCTTTAACACACAATGCCCTCTCTGTGAACCCTGGCATTTCCTGACTGGATGTAATGAAAGTGGCTCATTCAGTGCAGTCTACACGTTGTGGAAATTGTTTTCATTCTGTGCTTTTTTAAGAGGGGGTGATGACTCACTCATCTACTGGTTTCTGCTCACTGTTTACTGATGGTATGTTCCTGGAGGCTAAGCAGGAAAAAGAGCTCTGACCTCATCTTTGAGGGCTTGTCTCTTGTGCTTTAAGCAGCAAACATGTTTTAAAACAAGCACTTTAATACCCTCATTTCCATACAGTTGGTCTGCCCGGGTGGAACCATTTGTACTGCCCAGATGTTGTTTTACAATTCTTGTCAGAGCTACCTTTCTGAGGTCATAGCTGAAGCAGGGAATGGCTATTTTATTCACAATGCCAAATGTCATTATTACCTATCGCTGCATCCTTTTATATAAGTGATATCAAGAGGCTCGCCAACAAAGACAGAATTCTTTAAGTGAATTATCTTGCTTGAGTTGGCGTGCTCATAGGAGGATTTGAGCATGCATTAATCAGTCAATCAGCTGTTTTTGTTGTCATCTCCCTGCCACATTTTTCCTCATAACTCAGCTGGTTTACTTGTGTTTGTGTTGCGCTTTTGTGCTCCACTCGCTAAGTAACCATATTTACCTCCTCACCGGGAGCAGCGTGGTCATACCGCAAGCACAGCCATATAAATTCTCTTCATACTCCTACGCATATGGGAAGATTGAAAAAGACGGGAACTCCTACGTCACGGGTTACCCACACATTCATTAAGAACTCAAAAATTTTCTCGGAATTTGCAAAGATGGAGGAGTTGTTGACGCATGTATCTCAGACAGCTTCTCCCATACCTTCAGGTTCTTCATTGGCTAGCAAAGCTGCCTCTAAAAGATTGAAACAAAATCCGCCTTCACCACCCAAAGTCTCTTCTCCTGTGTCGATGGATATTCTGTTAGAGGAGATACGGGCACTTCGTCCTTTCATGGAGGATACTTCTTCTAAATTGCAATTTTTAACGGACAATTGGTCTCAGATGAACGATCGTCTTACCATGGTTGAACGCGATGTCTTCTCGCTGAATCATACTCACGAAAAGGTCAACACACTCCAAACTCAAGTCGCTTCTCTACAGCTACAAGTCGAAGAGTTGGAAAACCGGAACAGAAGAAACAATCTTCGCCTTTACGGCTTGCCAGAAGGGTCTGATCCCATAGTGTTCTTCAAATCTTTTCTTCCTAAGGTCCTCCACCTTCCTGAGGGGACTTTACTTAATATTCAACGAGCACACAGAGTAGGTCGACAGCGCATGGATACTTCTTCTCCACAACGACCTAGAGGTGTTATCATGTACTTTCTAGAATATACGGATCTCCTCAAGGTGCTCTCAGCTGCCAGATCTGTTCAACAGATCTCATGGTCTGGTTCCACCTTATTTTTTGCTCAGGATTATGCCAAACACACAGCAAACCGACGCAAGGAATTCTTGAGCATGAGGCCTGCTTTACGTGAAATGGGAGCCAGATACGGTCTCTTCCATCCCTGCCTTTTCAAGGTTACCCACAATAATAAAACAACAACGTATGAGGATCCCGTCAAATTGAAAAGTTTCATTAACTCATTCAAATTGGTGCCTATGGATTCATCTGGTGCCTCATCTTCTTCAGCTGTGTGAATGGACTACTTTTCCGTTATATTGCTATTGTTGCTTGTGTTTAGCTCACTGCATTAGAATGCCGATGTTTATGTGTAGTTCTTGCTTTTCTGCAATTATCTCATTTGTCCTATCAACTCTAATTATATGATCTTATGCGGAATTGCTTGCTTCAGATCCTATTAAGTTTCCTGCCATTTAAGGTTTCTTGTGGTATTTTTGGAATTATATGGTCATTTGCCTTTGTTTGATTAGGATAGGCTTATTATGTTTGTTTTGTTCATATGTATTGAGAAATATTGTTGTCTTCCGTTCTGCTCCTTTTTTTTTTCTTTTCTCTTCTTCCCTTTTCCTCACAGGTTCTTCGACATGTACACCCACTACTTACTTTTTCTCTTCTTTTTGAGTTGCTGTGGTTTGTCCTCGTTCCTACTTCGTCGAGTGCGGACCCGTCATTCTTCCTCGTGGCCCATCCCCCCCCCTCATCTGTGATGTCTTTTGAGTTAGGTACGTTGTACCCTTTACATGGTATACTCTTGCTGTTCTTCTATGTTTGTCTATTACTCTCATCGGTCTCTCTTTATTCTTACTATCCTATCCACCACTTTCTCTTTCCTCCTTCCTGGAATACTTTTTCCTTTTCTTTTCCTCTGTGGTTGTATATCATTTATCTCCCTCTGATCTTTTTTTCCGCCTCTTCTCAGTTTCTTGTACCCAGTTCATTTATTTGTTTAACGCTCTTTTTTTGTTTTCTTCTTCATATGATGTATTTTTCTAGTTGGATTGTTATAAACCTTGGTTTTTTTCATGTAAAGGTCCTGTTGGGCCCCTTCTTATTAGCTATGTCATTAATATTTTCATGTCGCTGAAAATCGTTTCATGGAATGTCAGAGGTTTGAACTCACCCATCAAAAGACAACGAGTATTAACACATTTATCTAAATTAGGGGCACATATTGTTTGCTTGCAGGAGACTCATTTAACTGACGGTGAATCCTTGAAGTTGAAAAAAGGTTGGGTTGGCAATGCTTTTTTTCACCTGGAGATGGAAAACGCAATGGAGTGATTACTCTTTGTCATAAGTCGTTAAAAGTCTCTCTACTCTCCCAACATTCTGATGAGGATGGTAGGTGGCTGTTTATTAAATTGTTAGTAGGTAATGTTCCATTATCAATATTCAATGTTTATGCACCCACCAATGGTGACCCTCAATTTTGGTCTCTCCAGTCTCAGCAAATTTCTTCTTTTATCGATGATAATTTTATCCTCGCAGGGGATTGCAACCAAGTAATGGATCCTTTCATTGACCGCAATTCACAGGTCTCTTTCAAACCTCACACAGCTCACAAACTATTTACTCAAATAATTCAGCAATACAAGCTTATTGACTCCTGGAGAATCTGTAACCCTACCACTAAAGAATTCACATTTGTCTCACCGGCTCACCAAACACATTCTAGGTTGGACTATCTTTTTGTTTCACATAACATCTCCCAAGCTCTAAGAAGCACTGAAATTGGCTCCATTTTGATTTCAGATCATGCCCCCATCTCTATTCAATTAGATTTAGTCTCACATCCTAGTACACCTAGAAGATGGAGATTTAATAATTCACTTCTCCTTGATCCCAATTTCCATTCCTCTTTTATTTCATTTTTTAATGAATATTTTTTATTAAATCAAACTGACGATCTACATTTTTCTATCATCTGGGATGCATTTAAGGCAGCTGCAAGGGACTTTATAATTAGCTATGTATCCAATAAGCGAAAAAAGGCTCGCATAGCCTCCAATGCTCTTTTAGCTGAAATAAAAACCTAGAACGTTCCTATTACTCCTCAAAATCCAGTGATTGCCTCTCTAAACTTCTTAAGGCCAAATTCCAATTTAACAAAGAATCAACTGATAACGCCTCATTATATCTGTTAAAATCCAGTGCCAAATTCTATGGAGGCCAGAACAAAGCTGGCAAAATTCTGGCAAATTACCTAAAAGTCAAACATAACAAATTCGACATTGATGCAATCTTTGATGAAAATAACATATTACACACCAAGGATTCAGAAATCTTAAATGAATTTCTTCTTTTCTATAAGAATTTATATTCTCCGGAGATTTCACCGTCGGACTCAGACATTACGCAGTTCCTCTCTAGCATACATAAATCTTTTCCTACTCAAATAGATTTTTCTCCCCTAGAGGATAATCTATCACAACAAGAACTTCTTCATGCTCTGCAACTCCTCAAAAAAGACAAAGCCCCGGGTCCTGATGGATTTACGGTAGAATTTTTTACTCATTTTGCTCCGATCCTTCTTCCCAAGCTGCTTCACCTTCTAAACTTCTTCACAAATTCAGGGAAATCCTCAGGTTCCTTCCTGGATGCGCTCATTTAATTCCCAAAGATGGGAAGGACCCAAAATATTGTAAGAACTTCAGACCCATCTCTCTTGTAAACATGGACTACAAAATTTTCTCCAAGGCTCTTGCTATCCATCTAGACTCATTCCTTCCCCAGTTATTAGGACCTGAGCAATCAGGTTTTGTTAAAGGTAGTCTTCTCTCTGATAATACTCGTTTGTTCTTCGATATTTTATCAAAATCTCCACATCTCCCATACTCATTAGCCGCAATAGCTTTGGATGCAGAGAAAGCATTCGACCGTGTCAATTGGTCATATCTATTTCATACATTGGAATGGTTTGGTTTTGGACCCAAAATTATCTCTTTAATTTCAATCCTATATTCTAGTCCACGAGCTGCTGTTAAGGTGAATGGTTCTTCCTCTTCCTTCTTTGAGTTAAAAAGAGGTGTACGTCAGGGTTGCCCATTATCTCCGTTCCTTTTTAATTTAGCCTTGGAGCCATTTCTGTCCAGAATTCGGCAAAACAGTGACATAAAAGGATTCACATCCAAAGACATCCAGATTAAATTAGCAGTTTACGCTGATGTTTTATTATTTCTTTCCGATCCTCAATCCTCTGTACCAGCTTTTTTACATGAAGTAGACCTCTTTGCATCTGTCTCCGGTTATAAGCTCAATCGGGATAAATGCGAGATATTACCCCTAACAAAATATACGTTTAAAGATGATTTCCGATCTTCTAATTTTACCTGGAACTCACATCACATAAAATATTTGGGTCTTTATTTCACTCCTTTATTATCATCTACACTATCTCTTTGTATGGAGAATTGTTTACAAAAAATCTCTTCTTTGACGTCTAGATGGCACCCATTATATCTTTCCTGGTGGGGTCGTCTAGACACCATCAAAATGATGCTTTCTCCACTGGTATTGTTTACTACCTCTAATATTCCTTTCCCCATCCCTTTAAAAATGTTTAAAAAAATTAACTCTTTGCTAACTTCATTTTTATGGAATAAGAAATCACCCCGTATGTCCCTTTTACGTTTAACGAAAACTAAAGCAGATGGTGGGGTTAATTTTCCGGACTTCCTTTCTTACCATAAATCCTTCTTACTTCGTCAGGCCTCTAGATGGCTTTCTGAGACTCCAATGGAGTGTCCTATTTGGGTTTCACTTGAAAGGTCGTTTATCTCTCCTTTCTCTTAAGGAATTTATTTCTTTTTCTCGCAGACCTTCTTCTATGTCTACTCCTATTTTCAAACATACATGTAAGCTTTTGGGCTTTCTCCCATCTCCATCCCCTACTGATCAGGATTCCTTTCTCAATTCTCCTTTATGGCATAATACTCTCATTTTAATTCGTGGTAAACCTTTTTATTGGAAGTCCTGGAAAAATAAAGGTTTAGTGTGGACGCATCAGTTGTTTTCTCATAATCAACTGCTATCCTTCGCAGAGGCCAGTCATCTTTTCCACTTACCCCCCTTCTTTCTTCCCATGTATAATTTACTTACACAGGCTCTTTCTAGTGCACTTTCCCATTTTCAACTACATTCCGTTTCTCCAGAAGTTAATAACTTATTACCCTTTCTCCTTACGTCTCCTAGAGCTTCTAGCATATATACCTTTCTGCGATCTCCGCAACTCGATAGACTTAAAGCTAAGGTTGAGCTGTCCTGGGAAGAGGATTTTGGAGTAGAGTGGTCCCTTTCTCTCTGGAGCAGGATATGGCTCAAAATCAGGAAAACTTTTAGGGCTGCTAATGTTACACAGACATTGTTTTTTATTTATAATAGGCTTCTCCTTCATCCAGTCACATTACATAAAAGACATTTCACGACACCAGACACTTGCTGGTCTTGCTCGTCTCCACTAGCTGATTTAAAGCACATGCTTTTCACTTGCCCTCACGTACATAAGTTCTGGACATCTGTTTGGGACCAAATCAATTCCATATTTAGTTCCACTTTTTCCTTTTCTTACACGGATTTATTCCTAGGTAGTGTATCCCCTATATGGGAAAATAATGTTTCTGATATCAAAATTGTTGATGTACTACTGGCAGTGGCCTTCCAACAAATAACGAAAAACTGGAAAGACTAAGTCTTTATCATTTCAGGCTTGGTGGTATGCGGTGTGTTATCATCACAGGTTGGATACAGCATCTGTTCACCCCATTCAATTATCCATGAAGCGTTCAATCATATGGTCTCCTGTTACATCCTTCATTGATTGTAGTGCTAAACGTTCTTTCTCCTTGTCTCCTGCTCAGCAAGAGGTTGCCGTGATATTCCATAATTTTTGTTTTTTACATATTATATTAAGATTTTAATTTCTTGAATATGCTATGTTATCGATTGGTTGTTATTTACAATGTACGGTTGGCTAGATGTACTAATCTACATATTTGTTATTTCTCTCTATTAAGACCACCATGGAGCTTTATTTCCCCCCCCCTTCTCTTCTCTATCTTTCTATCCCCCTCTCCTTCTCACTTGTCTCTCCTTCCCCTCCCCCTCACATGAGTTAATATGATCATTTACTGTTTATGTATTATTTTTCCGATAATTGTAACATGTTTTATATATTATCAACAAATAAAATTTCTTTTAAACTTTATGAACCAGCTGTCTCTAATTTTTTTAAACAAACGTCACTACAGGAAACTGAATCCATCCAAGTGTGTATCCTTAATATCAAAACAATTCCCTGTAAAATGATCCCTCATTTCTCTTCTATGGGAGTGTGACAAGGGACTTCCTGACAACCCTCTCTTCGATGTGTTTGTGGTGGAGAGAACTACAATTCCCCCCCCCCGCCAACTCCCACTTTGGTCCTTGCTTCTGCCCTTTTTCTGTTCCCCGAGGTGGTTCCACTCAGACTATCCCATATATGTTTTTGTTTGCTTTCCTTCCATCCTCTACAAATGTCTATACCCCAGTACCTTTACCCCTACCAATACACTAGTACATCTACTCCTACCTATACCTCTATCTATGACCTACGCCATAGAACCTTAGGTTATTCCTATACCCAATTACTTCTATGCCTGCCAGTAAACACTCCCACAACAATAATGGCTTGTATCATGGATGACTAACACAGTCCATCTCTCCCTCTCTCCTGTCCTTTATAAGCCCCTCCAGGATTATATAGCACTTCTACCCTGGTTGATTCCAGCTCAGGAAGTAGGTTTGGTGGTTCAGCTGTCATCCAAGAACTCTACAAGTGATCTGCCGAATAAGTCAAAGAGTAAGATTAATGCATACTACATCCTCACTAACTTTCATGGCTCTTTCTCAACACACTATCAAGCGCTGCAACCCTAGACAGTTTCAGAGCACCACTCTAGTCATTCACATATGGTACCAAAACAGTTCTAACATAGACCTCACTGTAATAAAACACCCTTCCAGCAACCCCTCCCCCACCCGAGCTAGGATGCTACCTGTCCAATAACGTGCTTCGGCAACCTGTCAGGGGTATGAAACGCTAGACAAATGCAGTACCTTTAGCCTAGTATCTCTAATCCTACATATGCCACAGTTCATCTACCTTTGTGTATGCCCCAGTATCTCTACACCGACCTATAATCTAGCACCTCTATCTCTGCCTGTACTCTAGTACCTCAACTTCTAGCTATTCCTAGTACCTCTTATCTATTCTTAGACCAAAGTATCTTCACCCTTATGTTTACTATGGTACCTCCCCAGTACATTATTCATGCCCTGTTTATTTTTCTCATCAAATGTTCAATTGTGCCATTTTCTTATCTACAGTGTATCCTTTTGAAGTCTTTTTGTGGTGAAAATCTTTACATTTTTCAAGAAATATTCTTCTAAATATGTTTTATCTACCTAAATAAAGTTTTGCCAGTCTACGGTTTTCAGGGTGTTCTCTTTTCTGTTTGCTTCTTAGAAAAGGGTTGCTCTTCGCATTGCCAAAGATATCAGGTTCTTCCACCGAGCCAGCCCTATGATAATATCACCAATTAGTCCCAGAGGACCTCCAATTCATAAGTCTTATAGTGCAGTTATTCTGAGGATAGAAAGGATTCTGGGAAGAAAAAACCCATTAGGGCTAAAGTTAATGATAGGATGCTCACATTTGCTCAAAACAGGACAGTTACGACATTCCAAAATGAGCGAAAAATCTACTAAAAATGCAAAGAAACTCCTGAAAGATTCAAAGTCTTGCACTGCTGATGTGATTTTTGTCTTTATTTTTGGAACCTGTGTCCTGCAGTAGAAATGTTATGTTAACGGGTTTTTGTATTGCATAAACTTTGCTACTGAGATGCCGCAATGGAGAGTAATACCCCAACTATAATGGCACGCTGAATCCATCTTAGTAAGGTGGTCCTCTAACTTCATTATATGTGGGGGTCAGAGTTCTATGTGGGGGTCAGAGTTCTATGGGCGGACCGCCTGCCCTAAGAATAAGCAGACTCCATCTACCATTCTTAAACTGTAGAACCAGTTCACGAAAGGTAGAATGGAAGGTTATGGCAGATACACCCACCCATTTCCCAACAGACAAAATGTGGATTGATAAAGGCTGGTGATACTTGTTCCCAAGTTATGCTGAAAATAATCTGCTTTCTCCAACAATTTTTAACCTGTTTGCTATTATTGATCTAAAAATCGAGGAATTATTATGTGAAAATGAATCCAGATGAGATGAATAGTGTGGGAGCGGGGCTGGCCTCTCCCCAATCCCCACTGGGCCTAGAAGCATCTTGTTTAAAAGTTAGCAAGTTTACCAATTCTTGTTGAGAGGATGAAGGATTTATGAGTGTTTGGGTAAATGTTCAGATATCTGGGCTTCCCGCAGTAGGTATGCCCGAGTTTCTGATGAAGTACCAGCAACAACTGCAAAATGTTGAGGCATTCCCTGAGAATGTAGCACTTTTATGAAAGGAATATTAAAAAAGGCTCAACAAAAGGCCAGTTCCTGAGGGCCCCCATCTGATTTGTGTTTCTGGTTTACAAATAGAAGTAGTACAGTGAAGGAAAGATTTCACCCAGTTCTCAACTACAGAGACCACTGATCTTGAGATGCCCAAGAACACCAGCATTGTCCAACTGTGTCGAAAGATCACACAAGATCCAGGCTCCGACACTGCTGCTTTAATAGCTGTTATCCTGGATCGAAGATAGCAGAGAGTCCAGGGACAGGGACTCTACCTGCTTATGACCAAGGATACCATTTAAAAATTCTACAGTTGGCCAGCAACAATTTGTTTTAATGTTTAGAATCGATAAAGTATAATAGAAATGGTCCTATAGTTTGTGAAATCGAAGAGGTCTGCTTGACCCTTTTTCAGTGGGGTGTTACCACTTCTTTCTTCATTCTCATTGGACTAAAACATCCTTGTCATAGGAGTTGTTGAGGACACTGTTTAAGCAGTTTTCAAATACTTGGAAGACTAAAATTTTCTTAAAGCTGTATGTGGCACATGCTTCAGTAGAGGAACCTAAACCTTTGCTCCTGATAACAGAAGATGGAAATATGTCTGAACTCTGCCACAAGGCATTCTACTCTACAACCTACCTCCCTTGTTACTTGAAAAATGTTAATGCTGTTTTAGTTGCCTCTGAAGTTCCTGACTGTTATAGCATACTCTTGCAGAGAATATTCCATATTACGCAACCTGAAATATAGTAAGTATTTCTTTCCCTTTAATAAGGATTGTAAGTACTTGGCAAAGGTGTTGGTAGTTTAATCCTTTGGTGGCTTCATAATCCTAATCTCCATTCCCTCTCATGTCAGAGTATTAATGATAATAAGCAATTTTATTGGCTGGAACTTTTTGATGCTTGCACAGGAAATTCTGCTATCAAATGTGAAATCAGGAGAACTGAAAGGCATACATATTTCGATAAAATTCCAAAAAAAACGAAAATTACTTATTTTATCACTTACTAAACCATTTTTTACGTATACAGTATAAGTATGGACCAAGCAACCACTTGTAGTACTTTCAAATCAACTTTACAAAACTTACCGACTGTGTACCGCTTGGAAAATGATATTGAATCTCTATGGTTCCATGATAATTTCCAAATCCAGGGAGCTGGTCTTTCAGCGACCTGTGTGTCATAGTTCCTTCAGGCTGGTTCCCCTCAATTCTACCATATGTTGTTTTACAGATAGGGCATTCAGGTTTCGAGGCCATAGCCCGATCCCAGCACATCTTGCAAAAGGAGTGATTGCATGGTGTGGTTATCTTCTCCTTGAAGTTGTCCATGCAGATGCAACATTTCTCCTCCTCGTTTGTGCCATTTGCTTCTTCTTTCTTTGGCTGTGCTGATACACTTGAACTGAGCTGACCACTAGCTCCCACTGATCCAGGAGGTAGATGTGGGAAAATGTTCTCTCCCAGCCTTTCTTCGATGTCCCGGACAGCCACCTCTACATGTTGTGGCAGGCCTATCAGAGCAAGACCCCCTCCTTCTGGAACGATGCAACATACTCCTTGGTGACTAAATCGAACCTCATCATACAGCACTCTGACACGATCCCTGTGCCTGCCGTCCACTGCCCTCACAATGCAACTGGTCGTAACTTTCTGATACAGACTGACAAATGCCTGTAGGGCATTTCCAGAGAGGTCTTGTGTGGCACAGTGATTCTTCAAGAGGATCTTGACACTACCTTTGTGTGACTGGATTTCTGGTTCTATTAGAACCTGGTAAATGCTATTAATGGTCTCCAGTTCCTTCCTATAGAGGTTTTCCAGAATCTCCCAATGAAGCTTTGGGACATCCATCTCTTTCACCATTGTGGTCATTTTATTCTCAATTTTCAGCACTGCTTTTGGCCTTGTCTTCGACTTTAAAAGGTCCAACAGCTCATCTTTCACCTGCTTTAGGTTGCTTTTCGGCCCAGTGATAGCATACTCTTCTTCCAGTTCCATTAATGTGTACAAAGGTTTATTCTTCTGGATTTGCCTGAAAGCATTTACCACATATTGTCTCTCGGACTCTGAAATAGAAAACTTAGTTTGTCCCAAATCTGTAATCAGTGGTTGGATGAAATTTGTGAGGGCGTACAGTGCTTTTTCGACTTGAGCGTAGCCTTGGCCCCCTTTGTCCTGAAGTTTGAGGACCACCTCTGGTAGAATGTCCACCTGGTGGCGTCGCTGTATGGCAGAGATCTCGTCTGTGCAGACTTTGTTCAAGTATTCATAGTGGAACAGGGGGAGTCTCAGTATGTTTGCGTCTTGTTCCTTGGTGCTGTCCAGCTCTCTGTAGTGAGTATGCGTCATCGGTTCATTCTTGCTCATTGTTTTGTTCTGTATTTCACTAGGTGTATGTTCACCTGGAACACTGTTCTGAAGATCAATCACGCCTCGATAAAAGTGTTCCACAGCTTCAAATGAGCCTTCGATTATGATCTTCCCATCTATTGGAAGGCTTCCTTTTAGGTCATTCAATCTGATCAAATCAAATACTGCTCCGTGCAGATTAGGAGGAATGGCTTGGAGATCGAGCTGCACACCTGTTACCATTTGAAACTAAGGACAGACAAAAAAAAGAAATATTAATGGATTTGATTTTTTGGGTCAGCGAATACATATTTGTTTCAAATTAAAACGTACACAACATAGCACTAAACAGATGCAAAGCAATACAGCTATAAGCAATGGGCAAATCAAATTGATCAAAGTTAAATAAAATAATTAGGCATGCAGTGAATAGTTAAAATCTATCTACAAAACAAAAAAGTAGAAAAAATCTCACTCAACTCTAATAAAAAAGGAAATGTTATTACCCGTTAACCATAATCTTGCTCTGTTGTAGATTCACGTGCTCTGTGTATTCCGGTCATCTAGTGTTGGGTTCTTAATAGTGCACATGGTGGGTTTCTGGAAATCTACGTTAGGTCGAGCCTACCAGACAGAGCAAAAGACCTATTACAGGGAATGACAACCCGCCCACTGCTTACCATTGGTTGGCTTTATTGTCACTCTCAATTGCTTGCTTCTTATTCAATGGCTTTGCTTGTCCATCTTGTGTTTGTACCTGAGCATAACCTCTTTACCATCCTTTTGTTTGGCTGAATTGTATCTTTCACTGCTCACTCCTAGTGAACGAGTTTTGCTCTTTTGGTCAAGTACTCCTTTAAAGTACATGTATTTTCCATTAGTTTTGTCCCTCGTGTGCTTCTATCCCCCCCAAAAAAAATATTCACCACACCTGCGCTTCGTGTTGCTGCCTCTCTTGTGTGCTTCTTCCCACCAACTTCCCCCCTCCCTCAGGCTCCATGCTTTCTCCCTCATGTGCTTCTCCTCCCGCCCGGTGCTGCTCTCCCTCATGTGCTGTTTCCCACCTCCACTGGCATTACTTGACACCCGTGGTGTTTATTTTACTTGTATACGGTGTGTGTGTGTATATATATATATATATATATATATATATATATATATATATATTCACTGAAAAAACCATAGGTTTCAGGCACGTTATAGTTAGAAATTAGCATTTAAAAAACCTTAGAAATTCACTGAAAAACCATAGGTTTTAGGGAATGTTATAGTTAGTTGGACTTTTCACTCGTACAAAACCAGAGAAATTCCCCCGTTATAGTTAGTTCAGCTAACTATAACTCGCGCCCCGCAATGCACTGCTGATGACGTCACATATGACATCACTCATGACATGGTCAGTGACATCACTGATGACATCACTGATGACATCATCCATATGTAAAGTTTAAATATGTTTAATATATAGGGAAAGGCGTATTGAAGAATGAGTGGGTGTATAAGTGTCTGAATGGATGATTTAGTAGGTGCGTGACTGACTCTATAAGTGAGTGATTAAACGTATCTTACTGAATGCATGGGTTAGTGACTAAACTGTGTGAATGTCTGTATCCGTCTGTCTGTTGCTGTGTAAGCGGCTGCATGGGTTTGTGAATAGCTACACGAGTGTCTATATGAGTTATTGATTGGTTGTCTGATTATCTGTATGGGTGCCTGAGTGTTTGTGTGGGTGGGGTGTGTGTGACTGTGCATAGATGTGTGAGTGGGTGATTCACTGGGTGCATGGTTTCAAGAGTGCATCTGTGATGGACTGTATGGGTGGGTGAGGGTGTGTATGGGTGTGTTAGTGAGTGAATGTATATCTCAGTGGTACATGTGTGAGTAACTACATATGTGAAAGGCAGTATATATATGTGTTGGAGTATATAAATGGCTATAAGTGAGAGTGTGTGATTGTGAGAGTGGCTGTATGGATGAGTGTGTACTTGTATCAGTCATTGTATAAGAGCGTAAGAATGTGCTAGTATTTGTATGAGTAAGTGAGCTGGTGTGTGTATAGCTGTATAGGTGAGTAATGGCAGTGTGATTAATTATTTGCATGACTGACTAGGTGTGCGAGTACCTCTATGGATGAGTGGCGGTGTGTGAGTGTCTATGTAGGTGTATGAGTGCATATGATAGTCCTGTACTGAGGGACCGTAAGTATGAGTGACTGTACGTGTGAGTGAGTGGATGTGTGTGTAGACCTAAGAATCAGTGAGTGGGTATGTAGTTATTGGTGTTGGAGTGTCTATGGTTTTGAGAATGGCAGTCTGTAATTTAGAGTGGGTGTATCAAAGGCTATATTAGGGTGTGAGAAGATGCATCAAATTATCACATGGATGATGTCATCAGTGATGTCACTGACCATGTCATGAGTGATGTCATATGTGACGTCATCAGCAGTGCATTGCGGGGGCGCGAGTTATAGTTAGCTGAACTAACTATAACGGGGGAATTTCTCTGGTTTTGTACGAGTGAAATGTCCAACTAACTATAACATTCCCTAAAACCTATGGTTTTTTCAGTGAATGTCTAAGGTTTTTTAAATGCTAATTTCTAACTATAACGTGCCTGAAACCTATGGTTTTTTCAGTGAATTTCAAAGGTTTTTTAAATGCTAATTTCTAACTATAACAACCCTGAAACCTATGGTTTTTTAAGTGAATTTCAAAGGTTTTTTAAATGCTAGTTGCTAACTATGCCTACACAGGTAGGACATGTGAAGAAAGAAGAAAAGCGCAGAAAGAAGGAAGACAAATGAAGAAAGAGGCAACAGAAGTCCAGAAAGACGAAGAAAAGTGCAAGAAGAAGGAACAGATGTGCAGAAAGAACCAACAGAGGAGTAGAAAGTACTCCTGTGCCCCCAACTTTTTGCTGATGGGTACTGGTGGTAACTGACTGTCTCTGGTGGTAAAAGACACTTAGAATACAGTGAAAACACCTACATACACTAGGGAACACTAGGGAACACTATGCGTTGGGGTACCCCTGTGATTAGCATGACCTCCTCTGTATTTGTCATGAGTTAGTGCCTGGGTCATTGGATGAGTACATGGGTACTGACTGGATGATTAGAGTACTGCAAGGAGAGTGGATGGTGAATTTATAAGTGCTTGTGTTTTGGCGGAGTGATTGGATAAGTACATGGTGCTCGCTGGTTGATTGGAGGAGTGCATGAGTAGTGACAGGGCGATGGCTGGACTGCATCAGTAGTGCTCAGGGTAAGTTGGAGGATTAATTCCCTTGAATCCTGAGGGTCCCTATTTGATAAAAGCCCTGGCGGTGGCGGTCCCCGGGGCTTGGGGGCCTTGGAGGCGCCACCAAACATTAAAAAACAAGCCCCGGGAGGTGGCGGTCCCCGGGGCTGCGGGGGCCCCCGCGGGCCCTGCATATATTTGTTGGCAATGCCCCCGGGACCTGGCCCACCCGGGGGTCTCAATTAAATGAAGCGCGGTATCCCGCGCTTCATTTTTTTTAACATTTCGGCGGGATTCGCGACCCCAGCGCGAATTTCGCCAATTTTTAAAAAAAAAAAATGCTTTTTTTGGCCCTGGGGATCCTTGTGGGACTCCCTGAGCAGGCCTAGGGAGTCAGGGTGTTTCTACCCTGCCCCCTTTTCTTTTTCCCCTTTGTTTCCCTGTTTTCTTGTGACTCAGTTCTACCGAGTCACAAGATGGCTGCCAACACTTCCTGGTTTGGAGTGTTGGCAGCCAATTAAAATGAAGCTCGTGGTCGGGAGGGTTCGCGGATCCACCGCGCCTCTAGATATCGATATTTGTTTTTTTACAATTTCTCAGCAACTACCGAACGGATTTACACCATTTTTAAAAAGGTCGCTTTCTGAGCCAAGCAGTTCTCAAATAGCGACAAAGCACTTTTGAATTATTTGTTCTCTCTGTTTTTTTATCCAGTTGACCACTTGATTAAATGTTACGCTTAGGGGAGAAAATGTGGTGTTACCAAGTTGGAGTTTCTGCTTCAGCTCGTCATTCTGTGATTCTGGTCAAATCACTTAATCTCCCCATGCCTACAACCAAAATGAGTTTGTCCTTGTATGATGTAACCAATGCTCATGTAAAGCACTCCAATATCTGACCAGCCTGCACTATATAAAACTGCAAAAAAACAAAGGATAAAAAGTGTTTTCCACACTTCTGTCATTGGGCTATACGTGGGCTACATCTGGGTGATATTTGTGCTACATTTGGGCTCATTTTTCTCTGGTGGCCATCTTGGGAGACTTCAATTACATTCATTAAGCTTTATTCGATCTGATTTAGAAACATAGATCATAAAAGTGTACATAAAAACAGTAAATCCTCTTTCTTAATACAATACAGTGAGAATTAATTAAAACCAGTAGGTAAAAACGGGTGTTACAAAGCCCGGTTCAGAGCAACTTCAGGTTAACAGAATAGTAAAGTTCAATGTTTCGCAAGATCAATCTCATGTACTTCGTGCAAAATACGCAATAAGGGGTCCAAGTAAGATGCAACGCTCCAATACCTGACCAGTCTGCACTATATAAAACTGCAAAAAAACTAAAAATAAAAAGTGTTTTCCACACTTGTCATTGGGCTATATGTGGGCTACATGTGGGTGATATTTGTGCTACATTTGGGCTCTTTTTTCTCTGGGGGCCATCTTGGGATACTTATTTGTTATGAAGTTTCCTAATTTCCTCATTTACTGCAGTCTCCTCAGTAGGAAATGCTTTCAGTTTTTTACTTTGATTCCATCAAGAAGGCATTCAGATGTGTCACACATTTGCCATAAATTCAGAATGTTAGCACTCTAGTTGCTCACAGTGGTGGCTGGTGACATTTGAAAGTGGTGGGGCGTAAAATAATTGGCATACTGCACCGCAGCGAGCGAGCGTAGCGAGCGAGCCCGAACAACCTCAGGGGGGTTCTGGGGGGTTCTCCCCCGAGAAAGTTTTGAAGAAAGAGTGGACAAATGGTGCATTTTCAAGCAAATTTGAGAAAGCAGGAAGGTTAATAAAGCAATTGTGAAAGTGCAGTTATTACATTAATAAAGAGATGTCATATAACATAGGTAGCTGCTTATTCAAGCTTTCTTTCACCCCATAGTCCAGCAGGGTCTTGATACAAGACAGATAAGAGAAAAAGCAGTGTGGTCCTCGACCAGGAAGACACTCATATTTCGTTGGTAAGAAGTCAAAAGATTGGTCAAATTGAAAACCTGAAATGCAATACGTAATCAAACAATTTGCAAGTACATCTCATCTATGTTCAACAAGCCATGTTTTACCCATGATTGGAATTGTGAATCACCAAATAAACTGAGCCACTGCAATCAAAAGCAGAGGGCCTCCTCAAAAAGTATGCCCTTAAGAGAGTTCTCTCATCTCATGTCCACTCTATTTTCTCTGGAAGTTGAAAACTCATCACAGTCTATTGCACAAACCTGAACCCTTCTGCATATTCCAACATCAGAACTCATTCTTGGCCATTTAGTTTGGAGCCATTCATACCAGGAATACAGAAAATACCTTTAAATAGAGTAGAAGGTATTCCAAAACAAGGAGTGCTGAAATGTTGCTTAAGATAAGATGTACACACTAAGTACTATGGCCAAGAGCACGTAATGTTCAGTCAACAATAGGCTTAGGAAAACCAACCATTCTGAGAGCACCTACAGTCAAGATCCTTCACCTGAGACTATGTGTTACCAAAGATGTAGTGATATGTTAACAGTTGTACGTAGACTTAAGGCCTTCTAACTGATGTACAAGGTGAAGGATCTTGACTGTAGGTGCTCTCAGAATGGTTGGTTTTTCCTAAGCCTATTGTTGACTCTTTCTTCCCCTCTCCCTTTGTCCTCTACACTGTCTCTATCTGTGCTTTTTTCCCTCACTTCCATTTGTCTATTTCATCACCTAGAGCTCAGTTCCTTTACTTTTTCTCTCCTGGCATCCTCTTTCTATGCTACTTTTCTTTATTTGTTTCCGACTTTCTCTTTATTTACATATGTGCTTCGTTTACTTTCTCTGTTGCTCTCATTCAGATGATTTCTTTTTCTGTCTTGCGTTCTTTCTTGCTCTTTTTCTTTCTTCCCTCCTTTCTTGCCATCACACCTGTCCCATCTCTTTCTCACTACCCTTTCTTTCACTTCACTTTCTTCATCCCATCTTTACTATCCTCTCTTTCCCTTACTTCTATTTCCCTTCTTTGTTTTTGTTTCCCTCTTCCCTTCTCTTTCTGTTCCTTTTCTTTCACAACTTTCTCATTTACACCCCCTTCCTCCATCTATTTCTCTTTACCTTTTTCTTTCCTTCGCCCTTCTTTCCCACCATAGTCCATTTCTTTGCTTACTTCCTTGTGCATTTCTTCCTCCCTACCTCCTTTATTTACACATGTTCTCCCTCCAGTTTATCTGTCACCCCTTCCCTCCTCCATCTTATCCCAACCCCACTTCTTCACTTGTCCCTCTCATCTCCTTTTTGCTCTCCCTTCTGTCATGTCCTCGCCTTCTTCTTTACCTCTAGCTCTCCCCTCTCGCCGTCTCGCTTTGCTTTCCCTCTCTTCAGCAGTTTTAATTTTCCAGGTTTGGGTTGTAATATCCCACGCAGCGCCAATTTCCCATCACTAATGTAAGGCGCATTTGCATATCTAACCATTGCAGTCACTATCCTATCAGCTGCTCTTGAACTTCTGATTCAAGGCGCCATTGTTCCGGGTGCCCTTCAGCATATCGGATCAAAAAAAAAGGCAAAGAGATAATTTTCCTTTCAGTCATTTTGTTTGTATATGTGCGCGCCCGTGCGATTTAGAGAAGTAATCACAAGGGCAGACTCCTTGTTGATAATTATTGCTGTACATTACATCGTTCTTTAGATACCAGGCCCACATGTAAACTTTTCTTATATGTACTGCCACAAAGTATTGGTGTAGAAGATAAAGCATTTCACTTTTTTCCTGCTCATGTTTTTCTTACAAACCTTGAACAATCGCCTTGCAAGTGATATGCTGCCCTCACCACTAAAGTCACTTTACACCTCTTACCAACCACTCCATTAGATAAGAGGACACTCTCCATTGGCTCTGATCGATAGAATTGATGCTTAAGGCCTGATTTCGAGTTTGACGGATGGGATAGTCCATCAAGAATGTTATGGGTATCCCGTATTCTGCATTACATGGGCATTACATACTATGGCACTTGTAATGCGGAGGAATATGTAATATGTAGTATGGAGCATTCCTTTTGGCAATCTCTAAATTAGACCCTTAGAATAAAGAAACCTATCAATGGATCATTTCTTGATTACAGATGAACAGAAAATTTTGATTCGCATGGTAGGGGACGAGCCTCTGAACATTAATAGCACAGATTTGATATATTAATGTAATATTGTATAAGTAACTACAATAGTGGTAACTCTGCATTGTGCTTCAATGTATCTAAGCAAGGGTGACCACGTTACAGAGGAGTCTACACTTGCCCAGTCTTGTTAATGCTCCAAACAACAGACGTATACGAATACAATTAATAAAATTACTTAACTTTGGTTGCACTCTTGAAACCCAAGCACTGTCTCCAAAATTAGCATTTAGATTAAATAGCCACGTCAACCACTTTTAACATTTCTCCAAGTTTCATATGAGGGTGGTTGTCGAAATGCATTTTCTCTGTTTTAATTGACATCACGTGAAAATAGCAATAGAAAAACAACAGCAATACATATAATTGAAAAATTAAAACATTTGTGAGTCACAATCAGCGCGTGCTCATTAACGTCTTGTTGATTTCTAACATTATTCCATTTGAACTGTAAAGTAGTTTTTATTATTAATTTGCCACCCACTCACAACCTAGAAGAAATGTGAGGGGCGCGCGCCTTGCAGCTGGAGACACATTCATCAGCCGGCGCAGAGTTGCCACTAATCAAAACACGGCACCCATGCTTCAATGATAGGCAAAGGTGATTCAAAGCACACGGTGTGACATACCATCAACCGATGACATCAGCATAATTATCGCCTTAAGTACGAGCCTAAACAAGTCCTATATCCCACATCTTTTAACTCTGTGGCTAGCAGATTTTTTACTCACCGTTGCTCCCAAAGTCCTCCTCGCAGGAGTACCAAATACCAGCGTGGAAGTGCCGTTGGATGAATTTGTCGTCACCGGCTTCCCAGCTGTACTGGACCACGTTGGTGTCGTTGGAGTCGGAGCCGTTGACTCGGATGCAGTACGTCTCGCGCTCTTTCACCTTGCTGCTGCAGAGGGGTTTGGGGACCTTCCTGGTCCCTTGGCACCAGTAACTGCTGCTGAAGGTGGTGATGGAGAACACGAGTGAGAGGACATTCAGAGTGAGAGCGACCGATGCGCTGTGCCTCCTGTCCATGCCCATCACACCGCCAAGCCCTCGCGCAGCCAGGAGACAAGGAGACTGAGATCCCGTCGAAGCACCTGCTCCAAGTGCCTTCGCTCTACTGTCATAAGCAGTCACTTGGCGGAAAGCGGGCTGCTTAATTTGCTTTCAACCAATGAAATTCGTAGCAAGTCAAAATTTACACAGCTTCATATATACTAAGGAAAGCATAGCCGAATCATTTTGTTTAGGCACTCAGAGGTAGAAGGGGTAACAATACTTACAAAAAAAAGAAGAAAAAAATACAATAGTACATTTTTGATTAAGAAAAAAAAGCTTCTATAACAATAGTTTTTCAATGAATGGGGGGGGGAACGTGACTACGTGTTCACTATCCATTAACCCCAGAAGCTCAGCCGCTTGAACTATTAACCCCCGAAGCCTATTTGGAGACTGGCACGACTGGTGCGGAAAGGGTCCCTCCATACCTCTCTTTATTAAAATAAAGCTCCCCTTGCAGTTTAACTGGGTTTCTATAAATTGTGCCTCCTGTCGCGAGAGATAATCCCTGATCAGCTGGCGTAAGGGCAAGGAAGTATTTCAATCAAGGCACTTGTACAATGTCTCGCGCCGCTCGGCGTCCCCTGCACGTTGGGGATTTAGCATCCAATCAGCCAGTAGACTGTCCGTTCTGGCGCCTACAGGAACAGCCCGGCAGCCGCATCACTTCTGGCAACAGTGGCAAGTGGCAAACCCCTGTCAGCCAATCCTGGCGCTGCTGGCAGCGCCAGGATTGACTGAGGGCACGGTTACTCTCCGCCCGCCTGCCCATTAGGAGAGCGAGGTTTGAGCCTTTGCTCAACCCTCGCTCTCCTAATGAGCATGCGCCAGCCACAGCAGACACCAGTGCGCATGACTGGGCACGGGCGAAAAATTCGCTAACCTTGCCCACTCATGCGCACTTGTGCTGCTGCTCCTGGTCTGACAATCATGTCAGTCAACATGACACCGGACCGCCCACCCCCTTCAGACTCTGAAGGGGGTGGGCGGTCCGACGTCATGCTGACTGACATGATTGTCAGTTTCTTCTAGGCGTCTCTGAACTTAAGTAAACTGAGAGTTTACTTAAGTTCAGAGACGCCGAGGAGCAGCTGCGGTGGGGGGCAACGCCCCAACGCCCCAATGGACGCACCGCCCCTTGTTGCTCATTAGATCACTGTAGTAAAGCTACTGCTCACCAGGGAGTTAACTGGAAGTCTACTGCTGGTATTGAAAGTGATTGTTTCAGTCTGCATGTCAGAATTTTCTAATGAAACAGAAGAGGATTTGAGATCTCACTTAAAACATGCCTTAATTTTTCTTTCTGCAGAACTAACCATAATTTCTATGGCAAAATGAACCCCTCATTTTTTTCCTTTTTAAATTAAATGTTTTAAGTGTTACCGGTTTATTCCAATCAAGATGGCTTCAGGTGTGCCATAATTTTGTCATAAGTAAGACTGTTCGCGCTCTAGTTGTTCTTTAGAACACTCTGGGAAGCTGCAGTAGAACACAAAGGAATCAACTGGCAGGCTGCTCCTATTGAAATATAACAGGAAGATATTTGTAATCTCACTTAAAACATGTCCTAATTTTTCTTTCTACAGCACTAACCATAATTTCTAAGACAAAATGAACCCCATTATTTTGTTCCTTTTTAAATTAAATGTTTTAAGTGTTACCAGTTTATTTCAATCAAGATGGTTTCAGGTGTGCCATACTTTTGTCATAGGTAAGGTTGTTAGCGCTCTAGTTGTTCTTAAGAACACTCTGGGAAGCTGCAGTAGAACACAAAGGAATCAACCGACAGTCTCTGCCCTTGTTGGATGTACATGTTTTACTGAGAATGTCAGACTTCATTCTCACATGACTGAGAAAGATAATGTGAATTTAAAGAAAATATGCTCTCATTTTAGCTTCTGGAGCACCTTCCAAAACTGTATGGGACAAGCATGAGAAAATTGTTTTCTCTCAAACATGATTCATAAAATCCCAGCAGAAGGTTTTTCACAGGGTAAAATCACCCTAGAACACACCACAATTCCTAAAATTAGTATGGTACCATCAACAAATGAATTCTAATGTAACTAAAGTCTGTTATCACCCTTTATAGTTCTCCTTTTGGTGACCCTCAAAATCTTCTATTCACTACAATGCATTTCATTGGGGTGCTATCATGTATATTGGTCCCAAGATGGCTGCCAACACTTCTTGGATGAAGTGCTGACAGCCAATCAGATCTCACGATGACATGTGTGGTTATGCTCCGCCCAGATATATATAGTTCTTTTTCCTTTAATATTTACAAAACTACTGAACGGATTTACACCATTTTTGAAACGGTCGCTTTCTGAGCCAAGCAGTACCTTTATGCCAAATTTGGGGTAAATCCGTTCAGTAGTTTCCGCTGTAGCCTTGCACAAAGTTCCCTATGGGAAATTGATTTTTTGAATTTCTCAGCAACTACTGAACGGATTTACACCATTTAAAAAAAAGGTCGCTTTCTGAACCAAGCGCTACCTTTTTGCCAAATTTGGTGTAATTCCGTTCAGCAGTTCGGGCTGTAGTCGTGTCTAAAATTTCCTATGGGAATGAACATGGAGAAAACACGTTTTGGGACTCCCCTTTTTTCTCGGCCCCCGCTTGCCGAATCACCCCGAAACTTTCAAGATAGGAGCGGACCGGAGCGCCCCACGAGTTTTGAAAATTTCGCGAAGATTCATCAACCGGCGCCAAAGTTATTGGAAATAGAATGTTGTGAATTTCCTATGGAAAATAGGTCCTAACTATAACTATCTACTGGCGACCGCCAGTAGATTATATATATATATATATATATATATTCCGAATTTTCTTCACCAGAGCAGCCCCCCACTCCCAGGGCTCGGAGGAAAACAGTGCAGCCAGGTCCTTGCAGGATCAGAGTATGTCCTTTTATTTTATTTATATCATGCCACCGACAGTGCAAATAAAGACCTAATCGTTTCAGCCTGAGCCTTCGACAGGGATATATATACACATATACATATATATACATATATATACACATATATATATATATATATATATATATATATATATATATTCAGTTCAAAGACTTTTTAGGACCATATCCATAAAAGCACAAAGCGTACGAGTTAAAAAACACAAATTCAAATTCACAATAAAACAATTTCAGTGGCGTAGTCAGAAATACATAATATTTAAGAGGCACATACAGACATCCATCATGGGTTGCACATCGTTTTACGGGCCCATACAGCAGTTCTCAGAAAGGTGCCAACGCGGAACACCAACTCATCATTTTCCAATTTAAGTATACTTCTAAGCGCATCGGCTAAATGGATTGGTGACGTTTTTTTAAAAAACGATATTAAAAGCCATTGCGCATACTTTGTATAAAACTTGCAGAAAAATAAAAAGTGTAAAATTGTTTGTCCACTCTGTCCATCGCACGGACAAGGGCAGAGAGTCAAGATTTGCATTGTACCCAAGAGGAAAACAGAGCAAGAATTTCACAGTGCCAGCCCTTAAGCGGAAGAGAAGTCCTCTCTCCCAGTGGCATATGGGCAGAGTTAGGTAACTGGGCAAGCAGTGTGCAGCAAACAGCGGCCCAGAATATATTCCCATTTTTTAGGCTAGCGGCATTGGCAAGTACATCCCGCGATCTTTTAATATTTCTTCCTTCCTTTTAGCAATCGCTATCTTATACTTCTGCCTTAATAATTTAACAAGTGGGTTACACCTCGGACTGGTCAACAGGGCCTTACGTAGCGGTCTATTAGCCTCTGAGCATTCATGGTTAAACCATCTAGGTCCGCGTTGCGCAATACTGATAGGCTTCGATAGTTAGGATTTAATGGCCTCACAGAGTTTGATAAAAGCACTGATTGCCTCAGGGTGGGGGTCCTGTGCTAACAAGCAAGAATTGATGAGGTTCAAATTATCCCTAGCCATCATACAGAACAGTTCAATGTTATTAACTCCCCGCCAGACCAGTCTTAGGTTGTCAGTAGAGGGTGATAAATTCCTGGTGCCACATTCTGTGTTAAGCATTGACCTGGGGGATAATCTCAGCACTGTTTTGATCGGATTGTGGTCCCCATGGGTTGTGGCAATGACTTCAGCTTTCAATAGACAATCCTCTAGTGCAGGGGAAATAAAAACGTAATCAATTGTAGAAACACAACTCCTCCCTCTGAATGTCGGCTCAGGGGGTTATCATCATTTGTAATAGCGGCAATTTCCATAACATTGGTTAAATTATGGTTATTCAGGTGTTCTACTAATTCATTGCCCCTATGACAGTTTTGTCCTCTGCTGCATGGCCATTTACTGGTCCTAGTGTAGGGTAATTTAGCATTGAAATCGCCTCCCAAGCAAATTCCTGCTATTTTAGAAAAGTCTTTAGGATGCAGTACGGTGGCGATAAATTCAAATAAAATTATAAAATTCCAATTTGGTATCGACTGAAAGTCCTTGTTATAAAAATTAATTCGATAGAGAGAGACACCCCTTTTATACAATAGAGCTTTTAAACTGTCACTTTTGGTGCTTAGGGCCTTAGCTCTACCACCTGCAGCAATATTTACCCAAATAGATAAGCCCCCCCGAGGGTCGACCGAGCTTGGGGATTGGGGCTACAATATTGTAGCATTCAAACCCATCAATATATAGTTCTTGAGTAGCCCAAGTCTCTTGAAACATGAGAATGTCCTGCTCTCTTACCAGTTTTAGCCAATCCAGTTGATGCAACTTGGACTGAAGGCCGGCCACATTCCAACTCAAGATGCTCAAATTTGAACTGGCCAAAACCTTGATTGGAGCATGTGGGTCGGTGATCTCAATTACAGGTGGAGCAAGTACGAACCCATGGGCAGAATCAAAAGATTCCGGAGGTGACAGTAGTCAATCCTGGGTGTCCAATTCGGACAGGGCCAAAAACCTATTGTGTGTGGTAGTTAGGGAAAACTCATTTATGGAGGGACCGAGACTCGGTTTATAAAAATAGCCCAGCGGTAGTGAACAGACATAGTACTATTAGTTTGGGGACAGGCCAACCCACCCAACTCTACGTGCCATAAGGATCGCATTCATATCGGACGTGTGGAACCTCCTCTTCTTTGATAGCTAGTCCACACATTTATTGCGTAGGTGGTCCCAGGACTCATTCTAATCCCTCTTAAGGGTCGGTACACCTGCCAGCACCAACACATAAGGGTAGGCGGCTGGGGGCAGGCCCAAAACATCTAGGTTTGGCCTCGGGGGATTTCTACTTGAAGTGACTGATGCATTACTACTTAATTTGCCAGGCATTAGCTCTGGTTGTGCACCGTCTGGTCTGTTGATGCAGCTTGGAATAGAATTGAGGGGCACAGTGGTAACCAGTTTATCTGTGGGTGCTGAACCATTCCTGTTTAAAGAGAGGGCTGGTGCTAGATTCGCCTTAGATTGAAAACATTCCCTAACTTGTCTGCATGTGATGCACGCACTACTAGCCTGAAGGCTAGTGGGGGGAAGGGGTGACGGTAACAGTGGCAGTAGCAGTAACAATAGGGAGTTGGTTATCATTTGGAAAAGTACTGGGGATAACAATGGACCCTTCCCTTGGGACAGAAACAATTTATAAATTTCCCATCAGTTGGCTAAACTTTTTCATATTTGAGTCCAGGTTGTCCAAAAGTTCAAGGAGTGAGGTGAATTTTATATCTAACAACTCGTTGATTTGTTTGGACACGGTCTCAGTAACAATGTTAACAATGGCACCCCCCAGGGCTCCCGTAGTCCAGTGCCACCTCAGTCTGTGTGCAGATGGAGCGGCTCAATTTCCCATTTGGCGCTGCCTCAGGGGTACCAGTGCTTAAAGATGACTGCATCCAAGCAGACAAACAAGTTCGGGAGGAACCAGTTTGTGGCGGTTGTTTTCTTTTAGTGCACATGGGCTTCCCGCTCTTCCTCTTTCGTTTAACGGCCGGAATGCCCGTGGGTGTTGGAGTATCTGTATTTGGCTGTAACTCAGCTATGTCACATCCACTTATACTCCCACTGGCAGGTAGGATTTTGTTGGTGCCAATCCTGTGGGGCTGTGGGGAGTGTGATGGAGTGACAGGACCCAGTTCATGTGCGTGGTCAGTTGGTGCCCCTCTGAGGTCGGAAGTATTCAATCGGCCCTCACTGCCCAGGGACAAGCGGCGCTCCGTCAGTTGGATCTCGCCTGATACGATGTTAACCACCCTTTCAAGCATTCTATTAATGCTACTGGTAATAGGGCCTGCAGATGGTACCCCAGTACGCTTTCCCATTGTAAGTTTCCAAAATCTGCTCTTTAACAGTTATAATTACTTAAGAGTCCCGAGTAATTGTTGCTGGCAAACACTCACCTCGTGTTTCTTGCTAGGTGCCACTTGAAACTTGAAAGAGCCTCTTCCTGCCGCTGACTGGCGCAGACGAGCCCGGGCTTTGCCCAGGCATGCCCGTGTGCGTCCCGCGCTGCGGGAGCCTGGCGGTGACTTTATGCGTCTCCGGGCGCGGTGAGAACGCGTCGGCACCTCCTAGCGCAAGGGCACTTGGGGGCTGAAGTGCCCGGACCTGGCAGCAAATGCGGCAATGAAAGTTGCTGTTAAGGCTATTAGGCACCTGTGACATTTTGTAGGTGTGCGCATGCATTGTGAAGCACGTACACGCCTAAATAATGAAGTGCCCGCCAGTAGAGATTGTGTCAATGTGCCTTTTTTTCTCTTTTGGCTATGACTTGGTATTGGCAAAGCCAATAGGTCCCAAAGGTGAGACCTATTGGCTTAGCCAACACTTGTTTTGTCTTTCGGTGTGACCCCCAATGTCAACCTGATGCCCACAATGCATTAGGACACCCACTGCACTCCACCTTAGATTACTTTTTCCACCATCTGCATCCTTCGCTCAGCCATATGTGCTGCACTGAAACCAATCTATATCCGAGGTACTCACTCCATTTTTCCACTTTCCTCCACCCAAAATACATCACAACAACAAACACTGAATATTGAGAGCTTGTGGGGAAAAAAATGCATTATGTGACACATACAGTGACCTTCCCTTTTGTGTTATTCTTTACTTGTATTGGCCGAGAAGACATTTTTACACCCCTCACGTAATATTCGTAGGGGACGTGAAACTGATGAACCTCAAAAACATAATGGTCTTGGCTAAGAAGATTAGGCATGTGTTGTAATAAGGAATCACTGAAAGTGTTCAGCAGCCAATGGGGCAGGAAGCCATTCTGTGGGTTTTTGGTGCTGGCATCTAAGCACTTGGGACCTGATTCACAAAAAGTAGTGGGAAACTTACTCCCTTAGTTTGCCTTCTATGCTTGGAGTAATTTTCCAGCTACCAGGATATTCACAAAGGATTCTACAACTCCTCATGGGAATCCACAGCAGTTACAAGTTCCCAGAAGTCGACATAGAATTCATTGTGAATTTCATGTACAAGCGTTACCATTTACGCATGTGTAAATGTACATGATGTACCTCTGTACATGGAATGAAACACAAATGTTCATTTGCATTATTTTGTTTTTCCCCTGCTGAAAATCCCCTTTCCCTATCGTCCTACTAGTTTTGGTGGATTCTCTCCACTTTTGCTGTTGGAACGGGTATTTATTCACACTCTTGACAGGAGTAAATTTAGAAGCCTATTTTGGGGTGGGAATCTTCCCAAAGCAGATTGTAAATACCCAAAAACTTGCTGTTCACCTACACGTTCCTACCCAGAAGTGCTGAGTATTCTCAGACGAATAGTAACCATACTGGTGCAATTTTACATGTGAGTGAATCACTTTGAGTGTAAATTCAAGTTTTTAAATACCAAATGTGCGTTTACACTCATAAATCAAGACATCTGAGCACATACGTTCAACACACGTTCAAATAGCTTTGTGAATCAAGCCCAAAGTTACTGATCATTCACTTTGGCTGCAGCCACTGGGTCTGACCCTATTGGCTGCAACCGCTGTATCACAGTAGTCCACTGGGTCTTACCCTATTGGCTGCAACCACTGTATCACAGTATTCCACTGGGTCTTACCCTATTGGCTGCAACCGCTGTATCACAGTATTCCACTGGGTCTGACCCTATTGGCTGCAACCGCTGTATCACAGTAGTCCACTGGGTCTTACCCTATTGGCTGCAACCACTGTATCACAGTATTCCACTGGGTCTTACCCTATTGGCTGCAACCACTGTATCACAGTATTCCACTGGGTCTTACCCCATTGGCTGCAACCACTGTATCACAGTATTGACAACTGATTTTGGCTTATAAAATAGGCTCAACGGTTCTGTGTGTCAATGCAGGTCGTTGATTGCAGCTCTGGCCATGAGTGTGCAGTCACTTGTAAAGCTATTGGGACTAAGGATTTTCCCTTCGGTTCTGGCCTTTCCAGTAGATACAAACACATTAGCCTTCAGCTGTTGAATACGACAAACAGACAACAGTACTTGAAACTTACCTTGAGTTTACGATCCAGTCTTTGGATCCCTGAGACACTGGACCATCCTTGGGGCTGCCAATCCTGAACTGTGGAGGCTGCGGTTGAGGGCCAACTGTGACTTTGCTGGCTTTGAGCTGCAGACTCAGTGGCTCTAGCAGGTTCTTGGGATCCCTGGCTCGCAGACATTGGAACATCTTGCAGTCCTTGGACTTGACAGTCTTGAGTCTTTTGTGCTGTGTCATCAGCTCTTGCACCTTGAAGATCATTTTCTCTATTGAAAGCAGGTTCATATCGTGTTCCATCAATTTCCAGGGTGATGTTTTTTACACATGTGTCGCCTAGTGAACAAAATGAAAAATTGGTCATAAACGGAGAATCAGGAAAGAGAGGGTTATGGGGTTCATGGAAGTCTGATGAATAAGGGTGAGTCGATAATGTATACATTTGGCTTGATAAGGTGGGCGCCTGATTAAATGTGGTGTACAGGCTAAAACGATCAGTGATTAAAACACTTGTCATTGACGTGTTGTAATCTGTAGGTTGAGAGTTTATATTATAGTTTTGCATGGATAAATGGAGCGCTTTGGTGGGGGTGGATGGCAGGATTAAATGGATGAGTTGTGAGATTTAGTGGATTAATAGTGTTTATGTCTGGATGGCATGTAATGGGTGGACAGTTGTTCAGTTCAGTTGGATAAGTTGTGAGCGGTGATGGATTAGCCGAGAGTTTGAGTGAGTACTTTTTGGCCTTGATGAATTAGTTGCTATTTTGGTTGTCAGCTTGGGTGAATTACTCAAGGGACTGGTTGGGTAATTTCTGCAGTTAGGCAGGCAAATAGCGAGTGCGCTGCATTTATTTATAAAGTTTTATATAGCGCGAACATGACTACCGGGGGTATCAGAGCACTTTACAATATATGTGGCAAGAGGGTACATGTAAACAACCAAGAGTAACCAAAGAGAAGGAATCATATACATAAAATATCACAGCAGGAGAAAATAAACGAAGTGATAATTACACAGTCAAAGGTGTCCGAACATCCTCATGACCCTTAAATGTCCAACATGGTAAACACAGCTAAAATTTCACAGTCAAAAGTGATCAAACATTCTCCTGAGTCATAAAATGTCAAGGCCGTAATATACAAAGCTGAAAATTCACAGACATGAAAAGTCCGAGCATTCAAATGGTCCAGGCCGCCGGGCCACGGATCGACGGTTAGGCCACGGCATCAAGTGGCGGGGCCAGACTGAGGTAAGAATTTCTTCATTAGGAGCCTTTTGGCTTCTTTCTTGAAGAGGAACGTGGAAGGATTCGTCCTGAGTTCGGGAGTTCCAGGTCCTTGGAGCCAAACCAGAGAAAGCACGATTGTAGGTCTTTTTTTTCTTGAATTTATGGGGTTTGAGTAGCAGGGTGCTGGCACTTCTGGAGGCTCTCGAACCACATGAGGGCTCCAATTTCTGCACGAGGTATTGCGGAGTCTGGTAGTGGATGGCTTTGTGTGCCATGAATGCGATTTTTAAGTGTATCCGGGCTTCATAAGGAAGCCAATTAAGGGCTAACAAGCCCGGAGAGATATGGTTGACTTTTTTAGTGCCAGTTATGAGCCTAGCAGCAGAACTGAGGGCAACCCTAAGAGGAGCCGTCTTCACTCTGGGCAAGCCACACAGCGTAGCACTTCCATAGTCCAGCTTTGAAATCACTAGGGCTTGCACTGCAACCTTAAGGTCAGGAGCAGGAAGGTAGTGTTTGAGTTTTCTGAGGATGTTGAGTTGGAAGTTCGCTCCTTTGGTGAGGGAACTGATGTGCTTCTGCATGTTCAGGCTTTTGTCTAAAATGATCCCCAGAGAGGATGCCGAATCCACGAGGTGAGGTCTACATTTCAAGGCAGTAATCTGAGACAGCCATTGGTCCATGTCCAGGGATTTTTTCTGGGGGGAGATTAGGAGGAACTCAGTTTTTAAAGCATTAAGCTTCAGGTGATTGTGTGTCATCCAGCATTGTGTTTCCAACAGGATTAAGTTGAGGGATTGAACGTCCTCGGCGGAAGCGATCTTCAGGTAAAGTTGAGTATCGTCCGGGTACATGTGATAATGAATGTTGGATGATTTCAAGATTTCTGTCAGAGGCTCCATGAACAAGTTAAAGAGCGTGGGAGATAGTGCTGACCCTTGTGGAACTCCAAGAGTAACCGGAGCCGGGTGAGACAGGGATTGGTTCACCTTGAAGCATTGTGATCTATTGTGAAGGAAAGAGGAGAACCAGTTAAGTACAGGCCCAGACAACCCCATCCTGTGTTCCAGGAGGTCAGTTAGGTTATCGTGTTTGATCGTATCAAAGGCTGACGACAGGTCGAGATGGATCAAAAGGCAGGCCTCATTATGGTCCAACATTCTAAGTGCATCATCTACGATGTGCGTCAACGCTGACTCTGTACTATGGCCCGCGCGGAAACCAGATTGACATTAGTCCAGGAGGTGGAAATGATCGATGTGGTTACAGAGTTGGGCGAGCACACATTTCTCCAGGAGCTTTGCCAAGGTGGGGATGTTGGAAGTTATGAAGATCCGTGGGATCCGAGGATGATTTCTTTAGAATCGGGGTAACTTGGCCCGCTTTAAGGCAATCAGGAATATCACCTTGACTGAGAGAAGCATTTACGATCCTAGTCCAGAGTGTTAGAAGGGAGGATCTGACTTCCGGGAACAGGTTCGCAGGTAGAGGGTCGTTGTAATGATTAGAAGGTTTCAAAGACAACAGCATTTTGCTTATAGTGAGTTCATCAACCGTTTGGAACGAACTCCAGGAAGCATTGTTTTTGGGGAGGTAGGGGAGCGCAGGGAGTGTATCTGCACTCGGGTGACGGAGGGAGGTCTGTGGACTGCTCGACAGTTGCTCAAGGGCGGCGCGTAAGTCAGATTCAATCTTCAAGGACTTCTCCGAGAAGAAATCCGCAAACTGTTCACAACTCGGCAGCGATCCTTGAACCAGTGGTGGGAGGTCGGTATGACTATTAGTTTGAGCCTTGATGATTTCAAACAGTTTTTTTGGCCGGTTTTTTGCTTGGTCAAGTTGAGTTCTGAGGAGGTAGCCTTTGAGCACCTGATGTGTTTATTGTACAAGCACCTCCGGGATCTCAATTGGTGGAGGTGTTCGAGGGAGGGATGGGATCGCCACCGCCTTTCTGCCAGTCTTAAGTTTCTTCTTTCGGAATTAAGACTCTCATTGAACCAAGGTTTGGAGGTTTTGGCGGACTGTCTTAAGCTGTACCGGTGCAACCGAGTCTAGAATATTAAGCATAGCATTGTTATAATGGTCCGTAAGGTCATGGACGTCCGACATGTTTGAGGGCGGGGGCAGGATGTTATCGCAGAGGTCGGTCAGATCTTGTGAATTGATGTTCCGTAGACATCTTTTCATCTGTTTTGGGTTCTTAGTCTGGGCTCCACTTGCTCTTCCCGAAGTCAGGGCGAGGAAGGTGATGCAGAAGTGGTCTGACCAATCACAAGGGAGGATAGACTCCAGAAGGATGGAGTTGGGTTTGGCAATGACAAGATCTAAGGTAGCTCCTTTTATGTGAGTCGGACTGTCACAGAGTTGAATTAGGTTGAGGTCAGAAAGGAAGGATTTGAGGCTATTGACCCCCACATCATTTCCATCGTTCCAATGGAGATTGAAATCTCCCAAGAAGATCTGAGTGCCATGGAAATCCGCATTGTCAGCAATGATGTCCATGAGCTGCTCAATGAAGGGAAGGTTGTCTCGAGGGGGGTGGTAAAACGTGTGCAATTTGCATGAGTGCTTATTTTGACCCGATACTTCAATCCACAGGTATTCACACGATGGCAGTGGGTCGGCATGTCGTACCTTCACCGATAGATTGCTACGACGTAAACATGCAATGCCTCCCCCTTGGCCAGTAGTTCTGTCCAACCTGATATCAAAATTGGGAGGCAATAGGAGGTCGAGGATGGGAGCAGCCGAGTCATTTAGCCAGGTTTCGGTAAGCATAACAAGGTCGGGATCCTGCTCAAGGAGGAGGACGGCAATGTCCGCTGCATGTTTAACAGCCGACCCGCAGTTAAGGAGCACGCATTTGAGATTTATGTTGGTGTCCGTTGGTGTAGGTAGAGTGGTGGCGATTCTCGTGAGGTTGTTCTCGTTTAGAGATCTGGTGTTTGACCTTGTTTCCCTGAAGGGATCGGAGAGGATGGGCTCAATTTGTTGCTCGATTGATGCTGAGGAGGGGTGACCCATGCCGTAAGAGGGCAGGAGAGACTGAATATCCATATTGGACAATGAGGCTCTACATCTGGACGGGCGAGAGGGGTCATTAGGGTGCGGGGCAGAGGCCCAGTTGTGTGTGTGGGGGAGGTGGGATGGAGACCGCCTTGAATAGTCGGGAGAAGGTAGCAGGGTGGCCCCCTTACTTGGGGGTGGGCGGCGTGGTTGCTTGTACGGAATGGGGTGACTGAATCTAGCGTTAGCTGACAGTTCCTTAGTGATATGCAGAACACTGCGTACCTCAGCCTTAAGTTGTTGGAGGCAGAGTGTGATCTCGTTCAGTCGGGCCTCCAGCGAGGTGAGAGAAAGAGGATGGGAGGGTATGATAAGCGTGCCCTGCAGCGGAACAAAGCTCGTGGGGGCGGGGGAGAGACTATCAGGTGTGGAAAGAATGAGTCCCGACGAAAGGGGTTCAGGGGAATGGAGCTGCGAGCAGGGAGGACTGGTTAAGATGGGGGAGGAGGGGTCGGGAGGATGAGAACCCATAAAGGCCGGGGGGAGCTGGTCGGAATTGCGGTTAGGACTGGAGGAAAGGATCTGTCATAGCTATGCATTTTGGCACTTGGTGGATTACATTTGGTGCTATTTGAGGGCTTATGATTAAGTGGAGGAGTTGAAAGATAGGTGTATGCATTTTTGAGTTAAGTCATTTCAAGTGTTGCACTTGATGTAAGGCTCTGGGCTGGTTGAATGTATTAAATGGAGGTGTTAACCCTCTGTTGTACGTTTGTGATGGAAGAACAGTGAAAGTAAGTGGATGTGTTGTGTATGGCTACATGTTTAAGATGCAAGTTAGCTGAATGAGTTGATGATGCTAAATCAAGGTTATAGTTTGTATTGTTTGTATGCACTGGGTGGTTGTGTTGCAGGACCCAGTGAGTCAGCTGGAGAACTTTGTTGTAAGGTAGGATTGGAAGTAGATGGTGTTTTGTGGATGAGGTCTGTTGTTGGTCGGTAATCTGGTTGAAGGATTGTATGGGGTTAAATGAAGTGGAAGCTTATGTTGTATTGTGCTTGAGCTGCATATGGACGCCGAAAGATCGAGTTGGTGATGGATTAAAGGCGCGGGATAGATTTAAGGCTGATTAGTTGAGATCTGGTCTCAGTGGAAGATTGTGGAGCTGCAAAGATGAGATAAAGAAAATTATAGAAGCCTTACAGTATTCTTGGTATCAGAGGGTATTTTATCATCTTTACCTCTGCTGCAGATAAACTCCAACTGCAGGCAGCCCGGCCCCATCTCCTTCGATACCATCTCTACCTCTCCTAGCCGGAGCACGTTGCAGAGAGCTCCAATATGCTTTTGCAGTTTATAGTTAGTACTATCTGTAGCTGAGAGACCTCGAACAACGAGACAGTGCGACTTGCAGCATGCAGTCTGGGGCGTACTCTTGTCGATATCCATGTCCTGGAGGTGGGACAAGAGAACAGAAAATCAGATATACACCTTCACCTCAGCATCATCTCGCTCATCTGCAAGATACCTTTGCACTGTTGCTCTCTCTCTTGGCCAAGGTTGATTTCACTAACACACATTTCTATTATGTTTTTATTACTTCAATATAAAATTCAAATATGTATTATTAAAGTTACTGTTTTTATACCCAAAGACCATTGCAGTATGAATGCACAAGTTACTACTTGTGTAACGATATATCTGTAAGAGACATTAGTTAGTGATAGATTCCTTACCTTAGAATATCCCCAGGCGTCAGACTGGATCCGGAAAGCTTTTTCGTCAGCAGTACCCCTGCGCGTCGGTAGGTGGCGTCGTGCGGCTCCGCGTTCGTTGCTGGCGTCCTAAGCGCCGAGATGACGTCACGGAGACTACTTAGGCGCCACCCATGCGCGCTGACGTCAGTTCTGTACACGACTTTCCGCGCCAGGAACGCAGAGCCATGCAAGAAACTGACCACTGGTGCCATGAAACTAGGGCCCTGAAAGGGATGACCTTCACCCTAGAATCAGTTCGCAGAACGGGGGAGGATGGGTGGGGCGGTAAGGAATCTATCACCAACTAATATCTCTTACAGATATATCGTTACACAAGTAGTAACTTGTGCATCTGAAAGAGACACGTTAGTGATAGATTCCTTACCTTAGAATAGATACCCCAGCAATACCAACCCCGGTGGTGGGTCTGCGAATAGATTACACCAGAAAGTCACAGAGAACAGAACGGCCAAAGAAGCCGTCTCTCCGGACTTGACTGTCAAGGCAGTAATGCTTGGTAAATGTGTGCAGCGAGGCCCACGTAGCTGCCTGACAAATATCCTGCAAGGGAACGCCGCGTCCCAAGGCAGTAGTGGCTGCTGTGGCCCGGGTACAATGGGCACGCAGCCCCACAGGAGGCTCCTTCTTAGCCAACGAGTAACATGCTTTGATGCACAAAACGACCCACCGAGAGATGGTACGTTTGTGCACGGCTCAACCTTTTTTGGCGCCCACGTAGCCAACAAAGAGCTGGTCATCCACCCGGAACTGTTGTGTGCGTTTCAGATAGAACGAGAGTGCACGTTTTGGGTCCAGACAGTGGAGCCTCTCTTCCTCTTTTGAAGGATGCGGAGGCGGAAAGAAGGTAGGCAAAGTGATGGTCTGCCCAATGTGAAAGGGCGTGACAACCTTTGGCAAGAAAGAAGGGCGGGTCCTTAACACCACCTTCTCCGGATGAACAGAAAGGAAAGGAGGTTTGGAAGAAAGAGCCTGGAGCTCACTCACTCTTCTGGCACAGGTGATAGCTACCAGAAAAGCCGTCTTGAGAGTGAGAAGACGCAAAGGGCAGTGATGAAGGGGCTCGAAGGGAGCGCACATCAGGTATGTCAAGACAAGGTTTAAGTCCCATTGAGGCATTATGAACGGCACGGGAGGAAATGTGTGCGTAATACCCTTGAGGAAACGGGTAACAACCGGGGACTTAAAAAGAAGGCTGATCTGGAAGCCGTAGAAAGGCGGAGATGGCCGAAAGATAACCTTTGATAGTGCCCAGAGCAGAGCCCTGCTGGGCCAAGGATAGAAGGATCAGAAGAACCTCAGAAAGAGGGGCAGAGAGGGGATCCACAGCCTTTGCTGCGCACCATGCCACAAATTTGTTCCACCTGCAGGCGTATACCGTCTTAGTGGAGGGACACCTGGCTGCCAGAATGACATCACAGACTTCGGGAGGAAGATCGAAAGTTGTCAACTGTCGCCGCTCAATCTCCACGCATGGAGGTGGAGGCTGGACAGGTTCGGGTGGAGGACCGTCCCCTGCTGCTGCGACAGAAGATCCTCCCGAAGAGGCAGTCGGAACGGGGGATCGATCGCCATGCTGAGTAGCTCGGGATACCAGTATCGTCGTGCCCAATCCGGAGCCACAAGAATGACTTGGGCCCGGTCGCGCCGAATCTTCTTCAGCACTCTGGGCAGAAGTGGTATAGGCGGAAAGGCGTACAATAGACCGCAACTCCACTCGCGACGAAAAGCGTCGCCGAGCGAGTGCCGCCTTGGGAATTCCAACGCGCAGAACTGAGGACATTGCGCGTTCTCGTCTGTGGCGAATAGATCTAACCAAGGCTCTCCCCACTGCTGAAAGAGACCTTGCGCCACGTCCGAGTCCAGACGCCATTCGTGATCCATCAAGCACCGGCGGCTGAGTTCGTCCGCCCTGGCGTTCAGAGAACCCGCCAGGTGTTGAACCACCAAGGTAATGCCTTGATGTTCCAGCCATGTCCAGAGGCGCAGAGCCTCCCGACATAGGGTCCAGGACCCCACCCCGCCCTGTTTGTTGCAATACCACATGGCGGTGGTGTTGTCCGTGAACACCTGCACTACACTTCCCAGGACAGAGGGAAGGAATGCCTTCAGTGCAAGTCGGATCGCCTGAAGCTCCAAAAGGTTGATATGGAGCCGGGACTCTGATCTCCGCCTCTCCCATGTGGCCGCCCCATCCCAGGAGGGACGCATCCGTCACCACTGTGTGCTCCGGTTGGGGAAGGGAGAGGGATCTGCCATTGACCCAATCGCGATTCGTGAGCCACCACTACAATTGTCGTGCAGTGCCCTCCGAGATCTGGACATGATCCGACAGGTTGCCCTGATGCTGTGCCCACTGGAACTTCAGGTCCCACTGCAGAGCCCGCATGTGCCATCTGGCATGTTGCACCAGTAGGATGCAAGAGGCCATCAGGCCCAGGAGCCGGAGGGTCAACCTGACCAAAACCCGGGATAGAGGCTGAAAGATCGGAATCATAGCCTGAATATCCCGGACTCGCTGTTCGGGAGGATAAAATCGAAACCGCGTCGAATCCAGAACCGCTCCGATGAAGGGGAGCTTCTGAGAGGGACTCAGGTGCGACTTCGGCACGTTGATGGAGAACCCCAGCAAATGCAGGAGGTCGGCCGTAGTCTGAAGGTGGGTGACAACTGCCTGGGGCGAGGCCGCCTTCAACAACCAGTCGTCGAGGTAGGGGAAGACTGACACCCCTGACCTGCGCAGGTGAGCAGCGACCACCACCATCACTTTCGTGAACACCCGAGGGGCGCTGGTAAGGCCGAAGGGGAGCACAGCAAACTGAAAATGCTCCTGGCCTACCGTGAACCGCAGGTAACGCCGGTGGGCCGGCAGGACGGGGATGTGAAAATGTGCGTCCTGCAAGTCCAACGCCACCATCCAGTCTCCAGGGCAGCCAAGACCTGAGCCAGAGTCAACATCTTGAACTTCTCCTTCCGGAGGAAGCGATTGACGTTCCTGAGGTCCAAGATGGGGCGCAAGCCCCCCTTGTCCTTCTTGGGGACCAGAAAGTAGTGGGAATAACAACCACTCCCTAACTCTGGCCCAGGAACACACTCGATGGCCCCTTTGGCCAAGAGGGCCGTGACTTCCTGCTGGAGAAGCGCCAAGTGTGCCCCCGACATGCGGTGGTACCGAGGTGGCGTGGCATGGCTGGAGGGGTGGACTGAAAGGGAAGGGAGTAACCCTTGCGGATGATCTGCAATACCCACTCGTCCGATGTGATAGCGTGCCAGTGGGGGAGATGACGGCGGATCCTGCCACCCACTGGCGTGGGGTGCCCCACAAAGCTCGGATTAGGAAGGTTTGGAGGTAGAAGCAGCGGGGGCGGAGGTAGACTGACCCCCATGCTGATTCCTAGACCCGCCCCTGCGGAAACCGCGGCCGCGCTGAGTCTGGTTCTGCACAGGCTTGCTGAAGGAACGTGCCTGGGCGCCCCTTCCGTGGCCACGAAAGGAACGAAAACCAGGAGTGGCTGGGCTTTTCGTGGAAAGACCTAAGGACTTTGCCATGGCCCGCGAGTCCTTAAAACGCTCCAGCGCACTGTCGGCCTTATCGCCAAACAGGCGTGTGCCATCAAAGGGCATGTCCATGAGTGAACTTTGGACATCTGGCGAGAACCCGGTAGATCTCAACCAGGCGTGGCGACGAAGCGCCACAGTCGTAGAAATTGCTCTACCTAGTGAGTCCGCGGTGTCCAGACCACACCGAATGGCGAACTTAGCCGCATCTTTACCCTCGGCAACAGCTTGGGACAGCACAGCTTGGGTCTCCTCAGGACACTGAGGCAACACCTGTGCAACCGCATCCCACACCGCGTGGGAATAGCGGCCCAATAGGCATGCGGTGTTCACCGACCGCAGCCCCAACCGCTTGCCGAACTGCTCCAGCTTCTTAGAGTCCTTATCCGGCGGAGCCGTGGGAAAGGCACTCTGGGACGTCGAAGCTTGGATGACCAGGCTCTCGGGCGTAGGATGAGTGGTCAGAAAGGCAGGGTCACCCGGCGCCGGGCGATGACGCCTGGCGACGTTCTTATCCACAGGGGCCCTTGTGGCTGGCCGCGACCAAGTGCCCAGTAAGACGTCAGTGAGGGCGTCATTAAATGGCAGCAGGGGCTCTGACGAAGTGGACGCCGTCTGGAGCACCTCAGTGAGGAGATTAGTCTTCAGGGCCACCGTAGGGAGATCAAGGTTGAGGACCTCAGCGGCCCGACGGAGCACCATTGTGTAAGAAGCGCCCTCCTCCATAGTAGGTGGAGGAGAGGCAAATCCCGGGTCAGAGGCGATATCAAGGCCGCCGGCCTCCTCTAACTCGTCCGCCCAGTCCTGCTTAGAGTCACACTGACGAGCGAGAGGGTCCTCGAACCCCTCCCAGTCGTCCTCCACCTCCGCCGTATGTGGAACAGACTGCGGCGGTAGGGCAGGTATCGGGGAAGGAACAAACGGCGCCGGGAACGGCGCCGGACGGGGCCGAACCGGCGCCGTGTCCCAATGCGGATCCCAGGTAGGGACAAAATTGTCCGGGAACCTGGGCAGGGGCAGAACAAATGGCATCCACAGCGGCGCCAGGGCCGCCGGCGGCGCCGACAGGATCCTGACACGGGACCGCGGGGCCCAAGGGCGCGCCGGCGGGAGCCCGAGGCCTAAACAGGCGGTCCATGGTAGCAAGAAATTCTTGCACCTGTGCGGGAGTCGCCCACAGACCCGGTAAGATGGGTAGGCCGCAGGACTCCCGGGCTCCGAAGGAGCCACAGGGGCAGAACCCCTGTCCCCCTCGTCCGCATCCGGGGACCGGCGGGGGGACGTCGGAGAGCGACAACGCTTCTTCGACTTCTTTTTGTGTCGTCTCTTACCCGAATCCGAGGGTGAAGACTTGGAGCCCGAGGAGCGATGATGGAGGCCCCGCGAGCGTTCTCTGGAGCGGCCCCTAGACCGAGAACGGCGCTGGGACGAGTGCCGGACCTCAAGCAGCTTCCGGCGCCGCTCCCTCAAGGCCTTCGGGGCCATGGCCAGACAGTCCATGCCGGACCGGGAGTCGTGGTCGCTCTCCAAGCAGTAGAGACAGACGTCGTGGGGGTCCGCCACCGGCATATTGCGACGGCAGGCCCCACAAGACTTAAAACCAGGCATCCCTACGTGCACCAGAGTAGATTCAACTTACAGGAGACAAAAGTCTCAAAAAGTGACTAAGGTACGTGCTCTAACCGGATCTGCGCTTACTGGCGCGGAAAAAGAAAGAACTGACGTCAGCGCGCATGGGTGGCGCCTAAGTAGTCTCCGTGACGTCATCTCGGCGCTTACGACGCCAGCGACGAACGCGGAGCCGCACGACGCCACCTACCGACGCGCAGGGGTACTGCTGACGAAAAAACTTTCCGGATCCAGTCTGACGCCTGGGGATATTCTAAGGTAAGGAATCGATCACTAACGTGTCTCTTTCAGATACCCTCTATTGTGTGCCGCGCAATTATACACCCGCAGCAGCATTGCAGATCACAGCGAGGACATTCTATTGTACACTGCACAGTGGGCCAACCACTGCATGGAAGAGTGAAGAGCCCCTAGTGTGCCACAAGCAGCCACCCAATCACTGCAGCACAGCAGGAAATCGTGGGGAACCTCAACTTTGCACCATGCAGTCACTGCAGCACTGCATTACACTGTAAGGACCCTCAAACCGTGCAACATACAGACACCCAATCACTTAAGCACTACATGATGGAGTGAGGACCCTCTTATGTACACCGCATTACTCCCGAACCAGTGCAGCACTGCATGGGAGACCAGTTAGCTGACCAATTCAGCACAGTAAGGAGCACTGGTTCCTTACGACTGGGCAGACACTGCTCTATCCCTTTTCCAGATGAAAAGGAAGAGGGATTTTGCTATAGGGTGATTCCTTTTAAGGAGACCTTAGGATACGCGGAGAACACGGGGTACTAGAAGGAGGCCCATCACTCCCCTGAGGTTAACTGAGCAGAAAGGTACGGTAGTGCCTCCTGGTTGTAGGTTACTATAGTGATGTCAACAAAATTGATCTACAAAAATGTTGCATCCAGTATATCACCAAGGTATACATAGGCAGGTATAGATAACTATTCTTAACTAAATATCTGCTTACCTTGAATATCCAGTGGTAGTTGAAATAATAACTGTTTTATTATGCGATATATCGCATGCAATATAGTGATCCCATAACACCCCCCCAAACAGGAGACTTGTGATGTACCTCTTCTCTTCAGTCCGGGTGTTGCCACCCAATGAAGAGAAATCATTGTGCATGGTGCATTGCAATTAAGCTAAATGATCATAGGGTGATTGGCAATAATCTGTACTCACATCGTTTGGAGGATTACAAAAATATTGTGTGTATCTATTTTTTTTTAAGTTATCCAAAGTCAGATGTGGGCGCTGGTTTGACTTGAATATAAAGTCTGTAAAGTTGTTGTGACGATGGGTTTACTATTTCTCCCATAAGAGTATCTTCTTTGAATTCATAAACACTAGGATAGCTCTGCCTATTTGAAGAGCACATTTTTATTAGATATACTTTACATTTCACAAATTGATCCTATAAATGTAACAGGAGGCACATTCTTCTGTGTTTTTTTCTTTTTAAAAGCTCATCAAGATTGCAAGTTATCACAAAAACACATTTGGCTAAGGAAGTCCCCTTTGAAAAGAACACACAGAAATCAGGAAATGGTGCCCAGGGTCACTGTCTTTCAATATGAATCGGTTTCTCACCCTCTAGGACAACCGGTGCTGTAGTGATGGCCACATTGGTGCAGTTAGCTGCTGCTGCTGGGGCTACAGGCAAGTACATCATGGTCCCCGCATCCCAGGGAAGACTATGGCCCTCATTAGGAGTCAAGTGCTACATTTTGATACCTATGCAGACACGTGTTTGCACTGGGATCAGAATTACGAGTTGCATGATAATTATCATACCCGCACACGTGTTAAAAAAACAACAACAAAAAACACGATCCCACATGTTATGCTCCATTTTACTTTTAAAAACTCATTATCTAACTTATTTACCACACATGGTAAATAACTTACCTGGGGTCATGGTATTTACCACTTGTGACAAACACCCCACCCTATTCTGACAGAATGAGTTTACTGGAGCCTCATCGGCAGAGTCCCCCATGTTTCAGCACCTGAGCACAACAGGAAAGGAAGGTATATTCATGGCAAACGCCGGATACTTGTTCTTCAGCATGCAAGATATCATTTGAACTTTCCCAGGCCTTCAGTTGCTTTTCAAGAAAACGATTCGTTTGCAAGTTCTGCCTCCCGCTTCCAGAATCTCTTATTCTGCAGGAAGAAATGCTTAAGATTGCTCCGATTAAACAAAGATTGGGAGTTAATGTACCCAGCCTGAAGCTTTAATCCTGGAAGGCCTCAGTCACACTTCCAGAGATGGTCATGGAGGAGTGCTTGTTCCTGGCCTTCAAGGAGCAGACTTGGGTCTGTCTGGAACCAGGGACAGTTCTAGATGCACAGACCGCTGCTCTAGGATACACTCCAGATATGGGCACTAGTCCACTACAGGCGAACGGCTCTCTATTATTACACTAGTTGCCAGATCTTTAATAGTGCAGAATTGGCGAACGGAATCTACCCCCAACATTCCAACAGTGGTTAAATAAAATTCCCAGGGTTGAGGGAATGGAAAAGAGGTATGCTTTAAGGTCAGGCTCTTATTCGAAGTATAAATTGTTGTGCAGGTTTCAGTCTTAAAAACGAGTAAGAAGTCATGATGTAACATAAATGTTTTTATCTTGGAAATAGGTTGGCCAATGGGGCAGAGTGCAATAGAAAATGTGCAATACTCATTAGTGGTATATATCACCCTGTAATGTCAAGGAGGCTACTTCGTCATTATTCTCCTCTAGATCGTATTTTATAAATCCACTTTTAATAATTAATAATATAGGATATGTAATATGCTGTATGAAAAACATTTAGCACCATGTATGTTCTAGTTATATTTAAGAGGCATATCTTATGTTTTACATTCAATATTTATGCTGTGGACCATGTGATCATTGAACTCTCTGAAATAAAAATAACTATTAAAAAAAAAAAAAAAAAGAAGCGGACTTTGGTGCCTTTAAAGCAGAGCCCAGAAATCTGCAATGACAAGCAGCTCTCACAGCGCCACTGTCAGTGTAGTGCCTTCTAGCCGCTTTCAGTGTGAGCAGGGAGAGCTCGGCTTTTGCAGGGAGGGCGGCGAGAAGGCACAGAAGGATGCGGGTGGGTGACAAATTCATTTTTCAGTTTGGTTGGAGAAGTGGGGGCATTTTGAGAGGGGGGTGCGGGTGGGTGGCAGGAGGCCAGACTTTTCCAGTTTGGGCTGGGGTGGAGGGCTGGAGAGTATATGTACAGAGCGGTGTGGGTGGTGGCAGGACACAAGGTGTTTCTTTACATTTGGGCAACAGGAAGCTTAAATGTAGTGGGGGGGTGGGGTGGGTGGCAGGGGGCCAGTGTCTTTTTTTATATTTGGAAGAGGAAGCTATGATACAGATGGCTCCCCTGTTACTCCTCTGCCCCTGCGTAGGTGTTGAAAGACAGGGGCAGATAATTCTTGGGGGAGGGCAAGGGGGGGGGGGCATATACAACATAAAATTACAGATGGGTAAACAGTGAATAATGGGGTTTTTCATCTTGGGTACTGAGTGACATCATAAATAACTCGAGCTTTGCTCTCGTGGTCTATTTTTTTTTTTTTTTAAACATTTGTTTTTATTTTGAATAAAGGACAATCGGTACATGTTCTTAAGATTACAAATCTTCTGCATTACGTTACACATTTGTATACAGCTGCAACAGCTCGCAGAGCTATTTCCCCCCCGCATTACCTCAAGGAACTAATTTTACAAATTTACAGATTTAAGGCGCCGTTGTGAAAGGGAATCCTGCTTAACACACATTCTTCCCATTGGAACCTTTCTTATTCACTAACGTCTGATATAGTGTCTACTTGAGGGGGCTCGCATATATTGCCACGATAGGTGTTCCAGCTTCCCCAGATACGGGTCCATTTCTTGGGGTTACCCCTATGCATGTATATTGCCCTTTCAGTCACCATGGTCCTGTTCATATCTTGGGACCACTTTTCTAGGGTGGGGGCCTGTCTGGATCCCCAGCCAAGCGCTATATTTCTCTTCGCCAGTGCTAGGCCCAGCGTCACCCAGTCCTGAGTCGAGTGACTAAGGTCCGTGGGCTCCCAAATATGAAGTAAAGAGCATTTTGGTCCCAGGTTGATCTCCATCCCCGTGACCCGCGACATGTTGTGCTGGATTGATGTCCAATATGCCTGGATGACTGGGCATTCCCAGATCGTGTGTATGAACGTTCCAGGGAGGCCACATTCCCGCAGACATAGTGGCGTGTCTCCGTGTCCCAGTTTATGAAGTAATGTACGTGTGAGGTACGTTCTATGTATGACTTTCAATTGTAATAGTCGAAGTCTCGAGGGGATTGCCACCTCCCGTGGAGATGCCAGTGCTTCCTGCCAGTCACCCTCATCCATGGGTCCTAGCTCAGATTCCCATCGGGCCTTAAGGGCAGTTGTGGGATCCGGCTGATTATTGACTATTTTTTGATATACAAGGGATATAGCTTTTTTTGTAGGTGATCTGTGAGCAGTCTATCTTCCAAGGGTGAGGCCTCCGGTACTGGTATATCACGTGGGAGCGCCTTCTGTAAGGCATGTTTTATCTGCAGGTATCTAAACCTCTCCGTCTGGGCTAGCCCATATGTATCCTGTAGTCGGTCAAATGAGATGATCTCCCTTTTTCCAAAGATCTCCTATCCTTGTTATACCAATTAGGTCCCATTGACGGAAGCCTTTCGTATTACTTAGTTTGCCCAACCGTCGTGTGTCCCATAACGGTGTGGCCTGTGTAAGTACCCCCTCCCAACCCAGTGCTTGCTGTGCCGTAAACCAGATCTTGATCGTGTGGGCCGTAGGGCCTGTAAGTGTGGGTCTTTGTTTCTTGTTATAGAGTGTCCCCATGATTCCCTCTTGTTCAAGTAAATGTTTGTCCATACGGAAAGCTGGCTCCTCCTGTGGCATGTGAAGCCATTGGTTTATAATCATAAGCTGAGCAGCCCAATAGTATTGTCTAATATTTGGAAGGGCTATATCTCCATCGTACCACCCCTCATCAGTTTTTTTAGGGAGATTCGACTTATTTTCCCATCCCATAAAAGTTTGGTCACTTCCGCGTTAATCGCTGTGAAGTACGTAGGCTCAACTGGGAACGGTACATTTTGGAGGGCATATAAGAAACGAGGGAGCGCCATCATTTTGAAGAGGGCCGCTCGCCCAAGTAGTGTCAGCGGCAGCGACCGCCAGTGTTTGACGTCATTTTGGAGTTTTACAAGCGGTTTTGTTAGATTTTCTTTTATGAAACGGTGGCGTATAGGAGTGATATAAATACCAAGGTACTTGAAACCTTCGGTCGCGACCTGTATAGTGCAATTACGGGGGAGTTTCGGCACGGGACCGTGCAGCACGTAAAGAAGGGATTTTGTCCAATTTATTGTGTATCCTGAGGCTCGTCCATAAGCCGCGCAGATATCCAATAGTCGATTTATCGATCGTGCTGGGGAGGCTAAGTAAAGCAGGATGTCGTCCGCGTATAGTGAGACACGATCTTCCCACCCCGCTGCCCACCGTAGCCCCCTGAGTACCGGGTCTTGTCTGATCCACGCCGCCAAAGGTTCCAGCACCATTGCGAACAGCAACGGTGACAGAGGACAACCTTGCCGCGTTCCTCTTCCCAACGGGAAGTCTGCTGATATACGACCATTCACCACAACCTGGGCTAAAGGTTTTGCGTAGAGGAGTTCGATCCATGCACAAAATTTGGGCCCGAACCCTAAGTGCCGAAGCACCGCAAAAGGAAGGGCCATTCCACCATGTCGAATGCCATACAAGCGTCTAATGATAGAATCACCGCATCTTCTTCTATTGTATCTTGACGTGCTATCACAGCATTCAGTCTGCGCAGGTTGAGTGCTGTATTGCGATTTGGCATGAATCCCGACTGATCCGGGTGAATTAATGCCGGGAGATATGTCTGAAGTCGCAAGGCTAGTGTCTTCGCTAATATTTTCGCCTCCGCGTTTATGAGGGAAATCGGCCTATATGAACCACAGTCTCCCGGGGGTTTCCCCGGTTTGAGTATGGTCACTATCGCAGCTAGGCGTTGGTCCCTGGGCAGTGTTCCTCTCTGTAGACTTCTCGTGGTCTATTTGATGCTGCTGGGATCTTCCTGGTGCAAAACATCCGCTATTCACGGTTACCAATTTATACATGTTTATATGCTGAATGGTGGTTACCTGGGTGATTTTACCCCTTAATGTATATTTCGCTCTTCAGTAATTCCGACATCGATTATTCTTTAGTAGGCTTTGTTTTGTGGTTTATAGTGTGTAGCGCTGGGGTTATCCCTCATAGGATGTGGCGTAACGGCCAGAGCTGGCGACTTTGGAGCTGTGGACCGATACGAGTCTCGGCGTTGGCTGAGCATCCTGTGATTCTGGGCAAATCACTTAATCTCCCTGTGCCTACCACAAATGAGTGTTTCCTTGTGTAACGTAACTGGTGCTCATGTAAAGTGCTCCAATACCTTCGGGTTGAGTTCGCGCTATATAAAACTGCAACCCAAAAAAAAAAAAACGAAATAACTACGTCCTCCTGCTCATCTATGTGTCCTTCCCCCACAATGGGAGTGTAGCTGTTAAGAACATCCCCGGGGAAGGCTTAGGTTTGTATGGCATAACTTGATTAAATATTTTTGGGAGTTGGTCCTTTGAAATTTCGGCTGAGCCTTAGGTAACTGATCTCCAATGATGTGGCTAATAGCATGGGATTGGTTACTGCATACTGCGTAATATTACAACAATAATAGGCAGTACTCTGCTGCAATACTGGCCAGTTCCCTCAGTATGTCAATATCGGTGCAGTTTCCATGGCCTGTATATATAACTAGTTAAGGTACATTTTTACAATCCCTTCATCTAACTCCTAGAACCACTGTCTCTCACCCAGAAAGTGCTGGCACTGCCCCTCCCCCCCCCCGCACCAGAATGCCCTAACTGAAATTGACATTTTACCTACTCAGTGTACCAAATGTGTACATATGTCCGGGTTTAAGCTCTTTGCAGGGAACCCACCTGTAAAAACTGTGTGACGTTTAAGGCATCGACTTCTAGTAACTTTCAAGTGCCTTGACACAAATTAAAATTATGCGGTTACACACCCTAGCAATGAAGGAGCCAACATGTCTGTACAATTAAGACGTGTTAAATGCACCTTGTGCTGTCTTACAAGTTGAAGAAAATCTGAGGCTTTCCCGATGTTAAACAACAAGATTTCTACAGAAAGACTCCTTCAGTAGCAACTTCACTTTAAAGATACGCCCAATTGCCTACAGAAAACTTTTACTAACATTATGATTAGGAGTATTTAAAATCCCTATATTTGCAAAAAGTTCTTGGGTCTGCTTCGGTTAGTTATAACTTGTATTTGGATTCCCAGGTCTTGCTGTCGTTGGCCCACCCAACCAAACTGTCCCTTTTTAGAGGCATGGAGACACAAATATTTAGCGAATTTTATGAGTTGTATGAATCGGTACGCTGAAGATAAAAATATTACTTTTTTAGTCCTCTAGTGTATCAAAGATACCCAATTGTTGTAGACTTTTTAATATTTGTAATTCGCTTATGCATTGTTAGTCAACCACTGCTACGAGTCAATTTCATACTTCGTGTAACAATACTGTAAAGTCCATTAAATATACAGTCAATAATTTCAATAATAAATATAAAAATGAGAAGTCAATCAAATCAAATGAGTTAGACTGCACAGAAGCATCTGATAGGATTTACTTTACTATCTAGGATTTTACAATTAACGTTTCCTTCCAAGGGCCTTCAGGGAAGCCGGGGCACAGAGAGAAATGTCTGCGTGGGGACATACCTCAGGGTTTTTGTTCTGCTTATGTGAGGAAAGACTGCTGCACACGCTCTGTTGGTTCAGTGTGCACACGTGTCTGGGGAAGCGTGCACTGCTTCTGCTGCCCGCACCGTTACCCTTCAGTGCATGTGATGGTAGGCTCTTAGTCTTCTGCACATGGTGTTTATGTGTGTGCATGGGGGTGGAATGCATTGCTGCTGTTGCTTGTACCGTTACTGTTCTGTGTATGTATGTGATGGGAGTCTGTTCTGCACATGGTGTGTATGTGTGGGGGGATTGCTGCTGCTGTTGTCTGTACATTTCTGTTCTGTGTATGTGACGGTATTCTGTCTGCACCTGTACATACTGCGTGTGTGGTGGAATGATTTGCTGCTGCTGTTGCCTGTGGGAGGGCTAGAAGAGGGAAAAAAGGTTTGCTTTTATGCAGCGCTTGTTACCCCTATTGGGGTGTTAAAGTGCTTTTTTGGGCGAGTAGCACGCTACTCCGGAACCCATTAAAGGATTAGTGTTGAATTAGTTTAGTGAAATATGAAAGTAATTTGAGAGGCGGATAGGTCAGTCAGTTATTTGGATTGAGAAGGGTAGCAGAGGGATAGAAGAGGGACAAAGGTTTGCATACATAAATAGTGCTCGTTACCCCTAATGGGGTGTTGAAGTGCTTTTTCGGTGAGTAGCAGGCTACTCCGGAACCCATAAACGATTAGTGGTGAATTAGTATAGTGAAATATGAAACTTGAGAAGTGGACATGTTAGTCTGTTATTTCGATTGAAAAGGATAGTGGAGGGATAGAAGAGTGAAGGCTTTAGACTTTTTTTTGGGGGGGGAGGTCATAGCAGTAGTGGGAGGGTTGGGATGAGTAAAAAAGGGATGTGGAGGGGAAGAGTCAGAGGGAAGAGTTTCGAAAGGCTTGTTTTGGGGGATCAGTATAGTAAAAGAGGTTCAGGTGGTGCAAGGAGGGGTAGATAAGTGGAGAGTCTAGAAAGGGCTATTTTGGGGATCATAGTAGTGGTATGAGGTTTGGGATTTAATGAGAGAGTGGAGGTAGTGGATATATTGATAGAGGTATAGGGTGAGAAATAGGGTGAGAAATAGGCTAGTGCATTGGAAAGAGTAGTAGAAAGAGGCTTGAGATGAGTCAGAGTTGAGGTAGAAGATATATTGAGAGAGGTATAGGGTGAAAATAGGGTAGTGCGTTGGATATGCTGAATTAGAAGAAAGTAATAAATATATAGATCCATAAGTAAATGGAAAGTTTATAGATGCATAAAGGAAGTAAGTATATGTAGATTAAAGATATTGATAGAGGTATAGGGTGAGAAATAGGGTAGTGCACATAATATTTTTTTTTTGTAGGAAAGTAATAAATATATAGATCCAAGTACATGGAAGGTATATAGATGCATAAAGAAAGTATAAGTAGATGAAAGATGCATTCGATAAACTCTGGTTTTGAAGCATTGTACTTAAAAATGTATTTATTTATTTTTTTAAACAATTATTCTGCATGTTAATACAAAGCAATACACATATATAGGTACATATCTATAGTACAAATAAATGCTTATATACAGAGGGATATGCTGTATATTTCTGTTTGCGTATGGTGCTTATGTGGGGAAGAGCCAATTCTTGAGTAGTTTTCTGAAGATAAGGTGGTTGTCGGTGGATCCTATGTTGGGGGGTAAAGAGTTCCATATTTTGGCTGCTTGAACAGAGAAGGATGTGCCACCCATGGTTTTTTTCTTGTATCTTGGGATTTTGAGGAGAGGTGCCACTCTACAGCGGAGGTTCCTACTATGATTGTGTTTGGTGATTTTATTACTGATGGAAGAGCGGTCCCATTCCATGTATGGCTTTGTGGGTGATACAAAGCAGCTTGAACGTGGATCTTCTAGCAACCGGTAACCAATGCAGGGCTTTCAAGGCAGGGGAGATGTGGTCTCACGGTTTGATATGCAAGAGTAGTCTGGCGGCCGAGTTCTGAATCCGTTGTAGTCTTTTCATAGTCGTTAAAGGTGATCCGTGGTAGAGGCTATTGGCGAAATCCCAAATGGGGGAAGATTTGTTGCAGAGTTTTTATAGTAACAAAGCTTGATCTTGCTAGTTTGTCCACTTGGGCATTCATCGATAGCTTGGAGTCCATGGTCATTCCGAGGTTTCTTACTTCCTTCGATACTTTAGGCGGTGATCCCAGTTCATCAGGCCAGGCGGCAAGCGGGTCATAATGTTTCCAATCGCCACACGTGAGCATTTCCGTTTTGGAAGCATTCAATTTGAGATGGCTCCAAGTCATCCATTGATCCACGCTCTGAGACAACTGAAAATTGGTGAGTTTTCAATGTCTTTGGGGCATTCCAGTTGAAGGAGTATTTGCGTGTCATCTGCATAGTTATAGCACGTGAGTTGAAATTGATTGATCAGTACCGGTAATGACTTCATGTAAATGTTGAAAAGCATGGGCGAGATGATAGAGCCTTGAGGGACCCCAGCTTTTGTGGAGTACGGTTTGGACGAGAAAGGTGGGGCTTGGATGACATTAGTTCTGTTTTGAAGGTAGGACGTGATCCAGTCTAAAGCAGTCCCCTCTATGCCGGCTTCGTAGAGTCTTTGTATTAGTGTGTCATGGTCAACAGTGTCAAAGGCAGCCGAGAGGTCCAAGAGGAGTAGTGCAGCAACCCCGTTGCGGTCAACTGTGTTCTTCAGGTCATCCCAGATGGCAAGGAGGGCAGATTCTGTGCCTCTTCCTGGACGAAATCCTGTCTGGAAGTCTGAAAGTATGGCATTCTCTTCAATGAATTGTGACATCTGGGCGAACGCTGCTCTTTCTATCAGTTTGCCCAGGAAAGGTCCATTAGTAATGGGTCTGTAGTTGTCAGGGTTCCGCGGGTCCAAGTTTGTTTTCTTCAGTAAAGGGCTTTTTGAGTTCTTCTGGAAATATTCCGGTAGTTAAGGAATCGTTGATTCTTCTTACTGGAGTGGCAGCAGAGGTTGTTAGAAAAATACTCTTGAAGGTTTGTGGTGGACATGGGTCAGAAGGGCTGCCAGCAGGCCTGCTTCCTTTGACCAGGTCCATAAATTCATCGTGTGAAATGTGTTGGAAGGAACGGAGAGGCTGAGTTAGAGTATTCTTGGATTGTTGTTTTGTAAAAGGGTTAGTGCTTGTGCTTTGTCTCTGTTTTAAGTACGAGTCCAACGTGTCTGCTTTGTCTGTGTAATGATTTGCCAGTTTGTCAGTGAAATCTTGAGTAACGGGATGAGTTCCTTCTAGGCAATTTGGTTTACGAAATTCATTGAGTATTTTATAGAATTCTTTATTTGCACATTTAGCATTTTGAATTCTGTCTGAATAGTACTTTTTCTTTGCTTTTTTGATAGCGGACTTGTATAATCTGTTAATTTTCTGTAGGTGAAGTTTGTCTTGTTTGTTTTTTGTTTTGAGCCGGGTACGCTGCAGCTTTCTAATTTGTAGTTTTATGTCTTTTATCGCTGTATTTCTCCACGGTGCTTGTTTTCTTTTGTTCTGTTGTGTGGTTTTGAGTGGTATCGGGATATCAAAAGCTTCCTGTAGCCACTCATAGTTTAACAGAATTTATTGTTTCCAGATCTGTACTGGATGTTAGTTGTGTTTCTAAGTGTTCCAAATTGAGTTTGTTCCACGGTCGATAGGTGGATGCACGTAAGGTGGTTTTAGGTGAGTCGCTTAGTGTTGTTTTATGTTTGAAAGCAAGCAAATGGTGGTCTGACCAGGTGACTGGAGTTATAGTTTGAAAGGTAACTAGTTCGGTATTAGCAAAAATGACATCTAGAATATGTCCAGCGATGTGTGTTGGTTTGTGGACAATCTGATGCAGGTTCAGTGCGTCTAGGCCAGTGATTATTGTTTTTGGATGGGTCATATTAGGTTTGTCAAACCAAATGTTGAGGTCACCCAGAACGCATAGGTTGGAGCATATTGTTATCAGGTTTGAAACGGTGTACAACAAATGCTTAACACTGTCCTCTGATAAAGCCTTACTGCTCGACCACACTACCACAAATGGAGAGTGTGGTGCTATCTACTTTTACCACTGCCTACCTTTGGAGTTCCACTGGACTCTGTGCACACAATACCTCACTTTGGTATAGTAAATACAGAGCCAGCTTCCTACAGAGGTTCACTCTCTGTCTCCTGATCCACATCAGTGACCAACAGCATGGCTACATCAGCCCGGTCACAAAAAAGTTTCAGGCAGTTAACATGGATCACCCTCTTGGGGTACCAGCTAGTGCCCAAGTCTACCAAGTAGGTGACCTCACTCCAGGATAGGATAAGGGCTACTCCATCTGTCCTGGAGGGCACTAGGTACCACAGGCTCCAAAACCCACATCTGTTGCCTTGGTTGGAACTCCACCAGTGCAGCTTTTTTGTCATACCACAGCTTCTGGAGCGGTTGGCTGGCCTCAAGATTTTTGGATGCCTTTTCCAAGTACTCTGCCATCCTGGAATGTAAGCCTAGTACATAGTCCACCACATCTTGTTTAGGTTCATGGAGAGGCCTCTCCCAACCTTCTTTTACAAGAGCAAGTGGTCCCCTCACAGGATAGCCAAACAGAAGTTCAACAGAAGCTCCCTTCTTATGCACCTCTCTAAGTGAAAAGCAGGCATGGCAAGAACAGATCCCATCTCCTTTTGAGTTTTTCAGGGAGCCCCATGATCATGCCCTTTAATGTCTTGTTGAATCTCTCAACAAGACCATTGGTTTGTGGGTGGTAAGGTGTCGTGAATTTGTAGTTCACTCCACACGAGCTTCAGGTATGCAGATATGAAGCTGGTACCTCTGTCTGACACCACCTCCTTAGGAAACCCTACCCTGGTGAAGACACCAATGAGGGCCTTAGCTACTGCAGGAGCTGCATTAGTCCTAATGGGAATTGCTTCAGGATACCGGGTAGCATGATCCACTACCACCAGTATAAATTTGTTTCCGGAGGCTGTGGGTGGTTCAAGTGGACCCACTATGTCCACACCTACCCTTTCAAAGGAAACCCCAACCACTGGTCGTGGAATTATGGGGGACTTTGGGTGTTCACCTGTTTTGCCACTGGCCTGACAGGTGACACAGGAGCAGACAAACCTTCTGGGACATCTGGGGCCAGTAGAAATGGCTGACAAGCCTTTCTCAAGTCTTAGTCTGGCCCAGGTGCCCAGCTAGGGGGATGTCATGGGCCAATGTGAGTAAGAACTCTCTATAAAGCTGAGGCACTACCACTTTTAGTGGCACCAGGTTTGGAGTCTCTGGCCTCAGCGTACAGGAGTCCCTCCTCCCAGAAGGTCATGTGGGAGCCACTGACCTCTTCCTGTTCCTGTGCAGCAGCGTGCTGTCACAGGCTCTCAAGAGTGGGACAGACCTGCTTTCCAAGGCACAGCTGTTCCCTAGAGGGTTCCCCTGGGCCCGGGAAGCTCAACCTGATGAGTTCCATAGGCTCAGTTCCCTTTGGGGCAGACAAGTCCTCTCCCCGAGGAGAGGAGTCCCGAGATTGTTCCTGTGTAGAAGCTGGTCCCCCAGTCTTCTTACCTTTCCTCTTGGAAGGTTGGGCCATACTTTCAGGCTCCAATACTTCTTGTTCTCCCTGTGCTAGAGTTCGTGCTTGTCTTCACACACACACTACCTCACAGATTTGGAGCATGGCTTTTTAGCTCTACTTCAGCCCATGCTGAGGTCTCCAGGTCATTTCCGAGCAGACAGGCAGCTGGAAGCTTTAGAGAAACTGCTACCCCCTCAAATCCCCCCCGCACCCCACTCCACCCGTCCAGTACAGTCCGGTATTGTCCTGCGAAAACCAGTGTATCTCTCACCATGGTGACACTGGCGCCTCTATCCCTCAGGGCTTCTATCCTAGTCCCATTCACTAAGGGGTATTGCAAGTACTTTAAGTTAGGGGGCCAGACAGCTAAAGTGGCCAACTCTCCCTCCCCTTCGGAAACTATAACAGCTTCAGTGTGGACCCTGATTTGCTCTGGGCACACTGCTGATCCCATCTAGAGATTTGCAGAGCTGACTGGACGGGGGCTAGGGGTATTTTGGTTGTGATAGGCAGAATCTCCAGTTTGGTGTCCAACCTTCTTACAGGTGCGACACCAGGCCTTTAGGGGATCAACACTTTTACCCACCAGTGGGCTGGGAAGACTTCCGAGACCCACCCTCCTGAACAGGTTTTTGGTGACCTTTAGAAGACTCTTGTTTTTTGTCTTGGGGGGGGGGGGGGGTCACCCCATTTAACCTGGGGAGGTTTTGTAACTCCTTTCTTTTTGTCACCCTAGTCTTGACCCAATGGTCTGCCTTCTTTCCCAATTCTTGGGGAGAAATTAGACCTAGGTCCACCAGATACCGATGCAACTTTTCATTTGTGCAATTACTTAACATGTGTTCTTTCATCAAAAGATTGTAAAGTCCAACATAGTCCTGCACATCACTTCCAGTTAACCAACCATCTAGTGTTTTTACTGAGTAGTCCATGAAGTCAACCCGATATTGGCTTTGGTTTTTGAGAGCCCCCCTGAATCCAATCCTATATTCCTCACTTGCGAGTCCAAAGCCCTCGATCAGGGTGCCCTTTATGAGCTCATAAGACTCACCATCTGGCCCAGTGAGGGTCAGAAGTCTCTGCGGTTAACCAGAGAACAGCTCCCAAAATAAGGCCCTCCAGTGTGACTTCTTCAGTTGCCTCATTCCACAGGCCCTCTTCAAGGCAGTGAACCATTTGGTGATATCACCTTCCTCATATTTGGGGACAATCCCTTTGGTGATTTTAGGGTCATAAGAACTTTTTCCCTAGGTTTGATATTGCTGTCACCATTGATGGAGGGGGTAAGCCCATCTCTGCTCTCTCTTTCTAGAGCCAGGAGTCTGGACTCTAGGTCTAATCTTTTGGTCAACCTTGCTGGAAGGATGTCCTCTTCACTAAGGCTGTCCTCAGTGATCTCACCAAGAACTCCCCAACCTGCAATGGGTTCTAGGTGTTGTGAGTACTGTCCTTGGAGTCAGGGTCTCGGGGATCCCGTCCTCCCTATTTAGTGGCGGGAGGTTCGGAGTTGTCCTCTTCATCACTAACATTATCTTCTGAGGTGGGATCTCCCCACTCAGAAGGGTGGTTCTTGGCATACTCTGCCAAGAGTTCCTTGAGCTTTGACTTGGAAGAAGGGGACCCCATGGGAATCTTTTTAAGTCTTCACAGAGACCTTACTCTCTCATATCTAGATGGTGGTAGGGGGTGAGGTCGAGCTCCTCAACCATATTCTGTGCATCAGTCATTTTACTGATAGTGGGGATCTTTCTACCAGAGGTCAAAAAACTTCTAGAATACTTTTATTTTAGACTTTTGAAATGCTAGAAGGGACTTAACCAAGGCCCTAGCAAGACTTCTAAACATTTTGAAGAAATGTCAATTCAAAAAATGAGTTCAACTAAAGGCAATTTTTGGATTGTAGTCGTGTGATCAGGTGTTGACCAAGTAGTCCAACAAATGCAAAGTCGTAGACCCCACCGCAGATCCACTAATATAGGAAGCTGGCTCTGTAAATACTATACCAAAGTAAGGTATAGTGTGCACGGAGTCCAGTGGATCCCCAGAGGTAGCAGAGGGTAAAGTAGAAAGTGCTGTACTCTCTTCTGTGGTAGTGTGGTTGAGCAGTTAGGCTTATCAGGGGGTAGTGTTAAGCATTTGTTGTACACACTCAGGCAAGAAATGATATCACACACTCAAAGACTGAATCCAGACCAATCGTTGGTACAAAAAGTTGTTACTTTGTTGTTTTTATTACTAGAACCAAGATTGACTTAGTAGCAGGTAAGTGATACTTGCAATACAATAATACTTTAAGACACTGTACGTACTGGTTTTGTAGAAGCATACAAGTTACTTTGCAGTAGAGAAAATGTGTTGTAAACTCTTTAGAATACTTGTAATTACTTTAGATCACTTTCTAGCTTAGGGCAAAACAAGCTAATATCACAGTTTAGGCACTGCAGTACATCAGTAAGCAGGACAACCAAGTTGTAGACACTAAGTAACTTTTGTTGCAATACAAGGCAGAGTCAACACTTAGAACATTTTTCAAAGGAAAACCAAACCATGCAATCCTGTGGGGAAAATGACGTTAGCAATTGCAGGCAAGTAAAACAGTTTACAGTGAATAACATTTGGGGGCTGAACCAGGGTTCAGTTCTGCAGTGTATAAAATTCGTTACTGGGCCCAAAGCTAGCCAATAGGGCTAGGGGCACACAGTGTTGAGGCTGCTCACAGGCAGGCCAATCAGGCTGGGACGAAGATCATTTGGGGTTTAGGTGAGGGCAAAGGGGGACCCAAGGCAGCACCATAACCGCACCACCAGCGGCAGAGGGGCAGCAGTGTGCTTACACAGCATCAGGCGCCCAATGCTGTTCTATGGAGATCTTCAAAATTGGTTCCAGGCTGCAGGCATCTGTCAGGGAGGCAGGTGAGGGAAACCAACAGCCAGTTAAGTATCTTCGGATGTAGGAGGTCGACAGAACACAGGGCCAGAGGCTGCAGGGGTGTCTTCTGGCGTCAGGTTTCCTCCTTACCGGAAGGTGGCAGTGGAGGGGTGTCGTCATGAAGAGGCTGCAGGTATAGACACTGGACCTTGGAGGCGACACCCCTCGATGGTTTGGAGGTCAGGACCGCCAGGGAACCACTTCAGGACCAGTGGACCCTTCGGACACGGGTCGTGGACGGCTGGTGCAGAGGTAAGTCCTAGAGCAGGGTTTCTTGATCTTGTTTTGTGGATAGGGCCACTGTCCTCAGAGTCTAGTCTCTTTATTGAAGTGGGGATCAGTCCTCACCAGGTCTGGAGGTTGCCGATCCTTTTTGGAGCCGTCATTTTTTTCACAGGGGGTTCGGAGCTGCAGCCAGGACGGTAGGGCTGCGGCCACGTCAGTTGGGCCTGGAGTCTCCACTGCTGCCACGTCTTCAGGTTCCAGTCTTCTCAGGTCGTCAATTCTGAAATCCTGAGTTCAGGGCTGCACCCTAAATAATGTTTTTAGGGGGCATTTTAGGGGTCTCAAGATAGTAGCAAATGGGCTTTGATTTTAGGGTGACTATACCCTTGGTGTGCTCACCCCACATGGGGGAGTGAACACATTCTCTAACCCTGATTGGGGGATGCCCCCCATCTGTAAGATGGCGGGCACTGAGTAGTGGGCTTCACCTCACCCCCCACCTAAGGATGGTGTTGGCAGAGGTGGACACACCTCCTGGGTTTGCTAAAGTTTCCCACCTGTCTTCCAGCCGAAAAAGGTGGTGAGACAGGAAGGGGGCCTGCTCCTGATAGCAGAACAGGCCGGGGGGGGCGCAAAGTCTATGGTTGCGAGGTGCGGAAGTGAGCTCGAGACAATAACCATGTTGGATGATGGCCAACACCCACCGGTCTCAGGTGATATTCCACCAGGCGGGAAGGAAACCTTGCAGTCTTCCTCCAACAGGGGTTATGTGATGGGGGGGGGTGGGTGGGGGAGGAGAATGATTGGGGAGTCAGGGCTTTGTCGTTATGGCGGATGGCTTTGTAAATTCGCCCTTGCCCGTGGAGTTGTTACCCCTAGGTGAGGTAGTCTGTGACTGAGTCTTGTAGAATAAGGTGGAGGATTCAGGGGAGGTGGTTTTGGAACCTTCACTGTAAGAGGAGTGGTGAAAGGAGCCACAATGAGATGATTTCTGTAGTGACCTCATAGCTTTGGCCGTTTCATTATCTTTCTTAATTTTATCAAGTAGGGTATTTGTGGGGGCGTGGTCTCGCGGCAAACCAACATGGCCACAACTTAGGGCTGCTCCGGAGCCCCTCCATCCTACCACATTAATCCGCTACAATAATCCGACGGAAAGGTGCAGAATCGGACACAAGGGCGCAAGCGAAGCACGGCAAAGCTTTCCCGAGCGCAATCGGAGGTAGAAGGCAGTAGCTGTGCCGATCGGCGAATCTGGGCCTGTGGCTGAGGAAACCGGGACCTCGAGTGCTGGAGACGGCCGGCGGAAGACGCGAGGACGTGGGCGTGACCCCCTCCCCCATCCTCGGAGGGTCGGGGAAATTCAGGCGAGCGACTTCGGTGCCCCCCCCCTCCCGCGATCGTGACGCTGCTGCCTGTGGCACTGGAGTGCAGCCCCCGAGCGGGTTGAAGCGTGCGGCGGCCAGGGCCGTGAGCAGGGAGCCAGCGGCCCAGCACTGGGGAGACTGCGGAGGGCCGGGGCAGCGTGTGTCTTGTGGTGCCCCACAGCGTCGAGGCCTGATCGGCCCCCACGGAAACCGAAGCGGGAGGAACAGAGCCGGTGAGTGGCGACCCCGGCGTCTCCCTGCCTGGGGCAGGATCTGGAGCTGGCTGGAGGCCGTGATCGCTGGAGGCAGTGAGCGCTTCCAGGGCGCGACTGCGCCTACTGTAGTGGAGGCGGCGGGGGGCCCACGGGACTGGAGTGCTGCGTTCATGCGGGACCCGTTGTGGGAGCAGCTGACCCCGCCCTGCCTGATCGGGCCTCACTGACCGAAACGGGGAGTCTCTGCTGTTGTGTGCCTTTGCTGTGGTTGGTGGGGACGGGGAAGAGTGAGCGTGGAGCGGCCTCCCTACTATAACTGCGCTGTGGGGGACGGCTGACTGGGGCCGAGTGAGGTGATCCGCCCTGCTCCCCTGCCTATCCTTGGTGCACCGGTGGCCCTTGAGCTGGCATCGTGGATGCTCACTGCTGCCTATGGGGTGCTTGGGGGCTGGCAGTGTCCGGGGAGCGGGGGACGACTGGCCTGAGTGGCGCACAGGTGGCCCTCCACGACCGGCGACGCCCTGAGTGCCCACCTATGTGGCTCGACTCCTGGTCCCGGGTCCCAACGGGCAGCCAGAGACGGCGGAGCTAGACAGCATCAGCCACATCGGTACGCGACTGGCCCGGGGCTCTGTGGACATGTTCGGAGGGCCAGGCCAGGGGCTATTCCATCTGGCACCTCCTCGAAACTCCGGCCTAGGGAGCGGTGTTGGCCTCAACATGTCCGGCAACAGGGGTTCCCGGGCGTCGCAACAAAGCAGGCTAGACCGCTTTACCTGCACGAAAGCGGACATTCCTGACAAGAAAGGGACCAGTGATAAATCGCAAAGTGGAGCCGAGCACGACCCCACAGAGCCCACAATGACGGACATAATGGCAGCCATTATGGGTGTCCGCACATCTATTGACACCCTCTCCTCGGAGGTGACGCTGATCAGAGCGGATCTCACGAAGTATAGAGAGAAGGTCAAGCAATTAGAGATAACCACCGCCAGTCTCGTAGAGGACACCTCGCAACTCCAAACGGACATCGGGGACCTTCAATCATTTCGCAAGTACACGGAAGACAAGCTGGATGATTACGAGGGGCGCCTGCGACGCAACAACATCCGCGTCCTTGGAGTGCCGGAGAAATCGGAAGGTCCGTCTGTAGACCTATTTATGGAGGAACTGATCTCGACGAAGCTACAACCAAAGGGCCTTTCTAAACTGTTTGTAATTGAGCGAGCCCACAGAGTGCCTGGGGGTCGCCCAAAGCCTGGGGCCCCCCCTCGTCCAATACTGGCCAGACTGCTTAATTACAGAGACAGAGACACAATCCTTCAGGCAGCACGGGTCGCTCCTCCAATCCACCTAGACAACTCGGAGATCACCTTCTTCCCCGACTTCACCCGAATGGTGCAGATGAGGCGACGCTCCTTCCTCGATGTTAAGCGCAGGATGAGAGAAAAAGGTCTCAAGTACGCCATGCTCTTCCCGGCTCGCTTGCGAGTTGAACTTAACGGGAAAACACGTTTCTTTGACCTCCCAGAGGTGGCATCCGACTGGCTGGACAGTCTGAAATCCTCGCCGGAACAAGACCTCACCGGTCATTGAACCCCCGGGTGATCTCTCATGGGGTGGCCTCTGGTTTCTTCAACATGAATCGCTTCAGCTGCTGTTGTACCCTGAACCGCCAATATGCAGCTCCGGCTGTTATAAACCTTGTACCAATGCCTTGGGACCTTTCACATGTGGTGAACTAAACATTGGTCATGTCCTGCACCGATTCTGTACTGGTAGGCGGGGGGCCGACGGAACTCTGAGGCCTTCCCCAGTGTGTTAATTTTCTATTAGTAGAATAGTTGGGCGACAGGCACTCTGCATTTAAATATTATGGGCCGTTTTAAGCCCGGAGTGCAGGGGAGCAGGGTGGGGGGATGTTGGGAGGGACTGATGTTTATTTTGTATGTTGTTTTTTTGTATTATCTCGACAGTACGATATCTATATTCGACCCCACTAGTGGGGAACCGCTCCGCTTTCAATGGGAGTACAGTATAACAGGGCTATTAAAATTTTAAGTTGGAATGTTAACGGACTGGGGGACAAGATAAAAAGAGGTGTTGTGTTGCAGTATATTAGGAGACAATCACCGGATATCGTCTTACTCCAGGAAACACACCTCGTTGGCAACACATGCAGGGCAATGCACAGATGGGGGTACTCTATGGTGGTGCATGCAGGGTTTACCTCTAGCTCCAGGGGAGTAGGCATTATGCAAAAAAATCATTCCCTTTCTCACTCACCAATACATACATAGATGACCGAGGCAGATATGTTGGAATCACAGAGCACTTGGGAGGGCAAACCTACCACTTTCATGTCAATATACGCACCCCCGGGATGCAGAGCACAACATTCACTGACTTGAGTGCTATACTCTTGACGTTGCCTGACGGACACCTGGTGCTTGGCGGCGACTTCAATTCAATTGTCTCGGGCGCTTTAGACAGGCACCCCCGCGCAACCCCTCCGGCCGCTCATGTGTTCACTAGCTTCTTGGAGGCGATGGGACTGATGGATGGCTGGAGGACATACAACCCCGATAAGATACAGCACACTTTCTACTCAGGGGCGCATAACAGCCTATCCCGACTGGACTATATACTTGTCCCGGCCTCGCACATTACCAATATCCATGAGATCCGTCATCTGGCACGAGGTATCTCCGACCACTCCCTCTCTGGGTCCATATAGTTTTAGATTACACACAGACAGGACGGGTTGCCCCAATAAACCCTTGGTACCTCAAGAACCCCAAAATACGGAAAGGCCTAATCAAAACTCTTGATGACTATTTCCTGGAGAACGAACACACAGTTGAGTCACCTCAAACACTATGGGAAGCTTTCAAAACGGTGGTCAGAGGACAGGCCCTCTCCTTGGTGGCGGGCTCCAAAAAAGACAGGATGAAAGAAATCTCAGACATAGAGCAGGAACTATACCGCCTAGAACAGGAGGTCACCGCGGATGCTAAGCCTGAAACCCTCCACTTCCTACGCTTGCGGCAGGAAGAATACCGGGCGTTGGTCACTGACTGTGCCAAACTACTGGGACAGGAACGGCTGGGACGGATATATGACTGGGGCGACAAGGCCGGCAAATTGCTCGCATTGTTAGACAAGAGAGAGCAGGCCAGCAGGCTCGTGCCCGAGATTCAGGACTCTGATGGGTCCTCTGTGACAGATCCCCAAGACATAGCTAACCATTTCGCAGCTCACTTCCAAACTGTATATAGCTCGGTGGCACCATACCCTGAAGCAGATTTTACTGATCTAGTCAAAGACATATCGCTCCCGACACTATCGGACTCGGACCTTACATTCATGGACAGTGAACTGACGGCTGATGAAATAGCTACGGCAATAAGAGCGCTGCACTCCGGGAAAGCTCTCGGCCCAAATGGCATCCCAATAGAGCTCTACAGGCTTCGACCAGATAGATTGGCCCCCTATTTGAAGTCAATGTTTGAAGATAGCCTCGCCCAGGGGATGTTGCCATATGACCAGAGAATTGCCACCATAGTCACAATCCATAAAGAAGGGAAGCCCAAAACGCAGTGTACCTCCTACCGGCCGATATCGCTGCTGAATGCGGAGCCCAAAATTCTAGCTAAAGTGCTTGCCACCAGGCTTACCAAGGTGTTGGGCGACCTAGTCCACCCAGACCAGTCAGGGTTCATGCCCAAAAGAAACACGGCTCTTAACCTGCGTAGACTACACGGGGTCCTGGGCAGGGTGCCAATGATACGAGAGGACGCTGTGGTGGTCTCTCTGGATGCCGCCATGGCTTTCGATTCACTGGAATGGCCCTATCTCTTTGCAGTGCTTGGTAAACTGGGATTTGGACCGGGCTTCAGCAACTGGATACGGCTGTTGTACAGCGCGCCGCTGGCCCAGGTAGTAGTGAATAACAGAAAGTCTGAACCCTTCGTGCTCAGCCGGGGGACTCGTCAGGGGTGCCCCCTATCTCCTTTACTGTTCGCTTTGGCCCTTGAACCACTCGCAGCATGGATCCGTAAGGATGTGAGGATCCGCGGACTGCGGTGGTCAGCGGAATGGGAGGATCGGATCTCACTGTACGCTGACGATATTCTCCTCTATCTTACATCCCCTAAGAGATCCCTAACAGTAGCCTTTGATATACTAGAGGTTTTCGGCAGGTACTCTGGGTTTCAGGTCAATTGGAAAAAATCACTCCTATATGTCCTATGGGGAGCCCCTCCACAGTTGCCCCGCAATTGCCCGATCCCAGTGGTCTCAGACGGCTTCAAGTACTTGGGCATTTTTATATCTTTAGACCCATCAGTTCGGTACACCCGCAATCTGCTCCCCCACTGCAGCGGCTCAAGAGCGACATAACACACTGGAAGTCCCTCCCACTCTCGCTATTGGGCAAGGCTGCATTATTTAAAATGATGTCACTGCCCCGATTCCTGTATGCGCTACAGAACTCAGCCGATCTTGTCCCGAACTCGTATTTTAAAGATCTGGAAGGGCTCCTGAGAGACCTCCTATGGGGAGGGAGACCACGTATCGCCATGAAAAAACTGACACTTGGCTGGTATGAGGGGGGAATCGGGTTGCCTGATATTAAAAAATATTACTGGGCTGCGCATCTAGCAGCGATCAATCACTGCACGTATGGTCACCCTGACAACCCGGGGTTTCTGATGGATCGTTGGCTTTTACCTAAAGGGACCTTTTTGAGAGCTCTATATTCAAAACCGAAGAAATACCCGCTCACCGGACCCACTGCCCATACAGTTGCAATCTGGCACTCCGCTGCTAAATCAATCGGTTGGGAAAAAAAGTTAACGATGGCCACACCTTTGTGGGACTCACAAAAACTAGGCTATATGGGAAACTCAAGGGGATTTGCGAAATGGGACTTAATAGGGATTTCCCATGTCAAAGACCTTTGGCATGCTGGGGATGTGGCATCCTTTGCTACCCTACAAACACAATATGCCCTGGCGGACTCCGAGGGTTACCGCTACCTACAAATTAGGCACTCGCTGCGAACAGCTATCCCCGACGACTCGACGCCACCGGACGCTTCCCCACTAGAGGACAGACTATTGGATGGACATTTGCCTGATAGGGCCATCTCCCTCACATATCGAAAACTCATCAATCACACTGACAACCCCCTATTACAATTGCGCGACAAATGGACTGAGGACGGAATAGAGTTGGACGATGAAACCTGGCAGGAAGCGGTCTCCTCTCCTAAGACGGTCGCTATCCCAGCGAGACTCAAACTGGTGCAATTAAAGATCCTCCATAGAATTTACATAACTGGTCCCCAGCTGGTACATATGGGTGGACTGACAGACGGCTCTTGTAGGAGGGGATGCGCACAACTGGGCACATTCATACACATAATATGGCACTGTGCGCCGATCCAGGAATACTGGCGTAACATACATGCGGTCATGAGTGCAGTGTTGGAGGTAGTAATCGAACCGGCGGCATCTAGATGCCTCCTTAATATCTGGGAACCTACCGACCTCAACACCTATACTAAGACATGGGTCACGCTCGGCTGCATGATCGCTAAGAGAAATATCGCGCAGCTCTGGGGAGCCCCACAGCCGCCCACGGTAGGAGCCTGGGAGCAGGATCTAGACTGGTGTATGCGGAGAGAGAAAACAGTCTATGTGGCTAGGGGATGTCCCCGAAAATGGTCCAAGATATGGGCCTCCTGGAATGCATACCGAGGAGATATATGTGCACCTCCCTTGAAGACGATAGTGAAGACCCCCATCCCCGTGAACTCCAATGAATTATATTGCTGTACTGTATGTAACCTGATTTTGCTGTAACCCTAGTTGATTTTATGAATATGTACTTTATGTCGAGACTGTTTAATAAAAAGATGTTTAAAAAAAAAAGTAGGGTATTTGTGGTCCAAAAAGATGTTAATCATCAAATGGTAGTGCGAGAACGAATTGTGCCTCAGGTTTGAAACCAGAGATACAAAGCCAAGCATGCCTTAATAAGAGTATACTGGAGTTTATTCCTCTAGATGCTGTATCTGCAGCGTAGAGTGCACACCGAATTGTAGTGTTGGATACTGCTTTCCCCTCGCAGGCAATTTGGCATGCTTTTTCTTTTTTTTAAAATATTTTTCTGGGATATGTTTGAGTATTTCCTCCATCTCGTCCCAGTGAGCTCCATCATACCTTGATAGAAGGCAAATGAGTTTGCAATGCAATAATAACTGGCAGATTGGCTAGCCACCAGCTTTCCTGCTGCATCTACTTTTTTACTCTCCTTATCTGGAGGAGGCGTTTCGCCAGATGTTTGGAAGTTTGCTCGTTTATGTGCTGTCGCTACAACCAAAGAGTCCGGTGGTAGTTGACCTCTGATATGTATTGGGTCATTAGGTGATGCCTTATATCCTTTAATCAACCCGTTGTGTTACTACTCTAGATCGGACTAGGTCACTGAAAATGTCAGTGGTATGATGTAGCAGACCTTTGAGCATAGGCAGGTATTGTGAGGATCACCGAGTAGAGGAGAGCGTTCCAATTAAGAAATCTCGTCGTTGTCATTCAGTGGTCTACCATGAGCCAAAGGCAGTGGTGGCACAGAAATGGTTTTTAGTCATTCTGGGAAAGTTTGCCAACTCTATATGATGGTCTGCTTGGGTTGACGCCGAGGTGGCGGGGGCACAGTATATGCATGGCTTGTTGAGCTGGAGGCAGGTCTTGCAGAGGACAACCCTTTCGAGGAGCTTTGTAGGTCACAAAGAGTTCACTAGACTTGCGAAAGCCTCAGGTCTTTTACAAATAGAACTTCAAGCATCTCTTGACATCTAACGAATGGAGGGCTCTCTCCGCTGGAGTCGCAGGATCTGGAAAGAATGTCTTCAGGATGAGAGGTTCTTTTAAATGAAAGTCTGAAGGGACTTTAGGAATGAATGTAGGATTCGTCGGAGGACCACTCCATCATTCCTGAATTGCAGGAATGGTTAAAGCTTGAATCTCGCTCACTCGCCTGGCAGATGTCAATGCTACAAGTAGAGCTACCTTCCAGGAAACTAATTTCAGATCCACTGTATGAATGGGTTTGAATTGGTGCTTCATGAGCTGTGAGAGGACAAGATTGAGCTGCCAGAGCGTGGAGGAGGTCTGACTGGTGGTAAGACCTTAAATAGTCTCTTGAGGAATTGCTTAACGATTCTACATGCCCACAATGAAGGTAAGGTAGATGATCTCCTTAAGCGCAAGATAGATGCGTGGACCTCGATAGAGGGGCGAGCCAACCCTGATTTCGCCAAGTGCAAAGAGCTAAGGGACAATCTCGAGATGGAGACTAGAGGCACGTTAGGTTGTTAGCACCAAATGCAAAAACGATTCCACTTCAGCAGATGGGTCTCGTTAGTACTGCTTGCAGGAGCGCTGGACAGCATTTCCCTGCATTCCGGCAATAGGTTCAGATGGGCAAACTCATTGTGCTCAGAGCCAAGCCGATAAATGAAGAGATTGGGGATCCGGATGCAGCACTTGGCCCTGGGGCATCGTTAAGAGAGATTGATTCGGTTTCAAGAGAATGTGATGTTGCTCCGAGAGTAGGAGGTGTTCCTTAAACCAATGTTGGCGTGGCCAGGAGGGCGCTATGAGGATCATCCTGCAGGGCTCTGCTTTCATCTTCATGAGCAGCCTTGGTAGGAGAGGAACTGGAGGAAAGGCATAGGCACCTGTACATGCTGTGTGTGGGGGTGGAATGCATTGCTGTTGCCTGTGCTGCTACTGTTCTGTGTACGTGATGGTAGTCTGCTCTGCAGCTGCACATGGTGTGTGTGTTTGTGTTGGGGTGAAATGCATTGCTGCTGCTGTTGCCTTCACTGTTACTTTTCAGTGTATGTGATGGAAGTCCGCTCTGCACATGGTGTGTGTAAATCCGTATTTGTAAAGCGCAAACTACTCACCCTTACGGGTCTCAAGGCGCTGGGGGCCGTCGTGGAAATTAAGTGAGCTATTGCCCAGAGTCACATGGTGCTGAGCTGAGCTGCCGCCGGAGCCGGGGATCGAACCGTGAGCCCCGTGCTCCGAAGTCAGCTGCCCTGGCCGCTGCACCACACCTCTCACACTGTGTGTGTGGTGGTGGAATGCATTGCTGCTGCCTTCACTGTTACTTTTCAGTGTATGTGATGGTAGTCTGCTCTGCACATGGTGGGTGTGTGTGGTGGTGGAATGCACTGCTGCTGCTGCCTTCACAGTTTCTGTTCAGTGTGTGTGATGGTAGTCTGCTCTGCACATGGTGGGTGTGTGTGGTGGTGGAATGCACTGCTGCCTTCACAGTTTCTGTTCAGTGTATGTGATGGTAGTCTGCTCTGCACATGGTGGGTGTGTGTGGTGGTGGAATGCACTGCTGCTGCTGCCTTCACAGTTTCTGTTCAGTGTATGTGATGGTAGTCTGCTCTGCACATGGTGTGTGTGTGTGTGGTGGTGGAATGCATTGCTGCTGCTGCTACTGCCTGCACCGTTGCTGTCCTGTGTATGTGAGAGTTGTCTACACTGCTGCCATCCATATGGTGCCTATTCTTTGCATGAGGAAACCTTGATTAAAAACATTTTCTAGATTTAGATGCTGATGCTTGATTACTATAGCACTTCGTACTGGCAGATAGGCGGTTTCTAAAGAGCTGAAAAATACAACAGTTAAATGGACTGAGGCAAACCCAAACGTGATTTCCCCAAGAGATTTTAGACTCACCATTGGTGTGGTTTCTTCATCTGCACCCCGAGCAGCTGCCATATTCCCCGCCTCAGTAGCCCTGTATCACAGAGAGGAGAGAGGAGAGAGCTCTGCTTAATAGAGAGTATGATGCCAGGGCTAGAGACGGTTGAGGGGAGGAAAGGTCCCATAGACATGTACATATATGAAGACAACATCCCAAAGACAAGAGAGTTTGCAACTCCTCTACAGAGACTGGAGAATATTCCTCCCACTTCACTCTACTATTTTCACCCTTGTATTGTTTACCAAGCTAGGTCTGAAGGTTAATGCGTCGATTGTGTATAAAATGCAAGCATGAGGTTCAAATCATGGGAGCAAACTGATCGGCCTTCTTATACTTTCTGGAGCCTAATGTTTATCTTCAGCTTTGCCATTAATAATTTATTAACACAAAAATATGTGTCACAATATACAAAGTTAGCTAGTAGAAAGGGATACGTCGCAAACATACCCAGCGCCACGTCCATTCCAAGTGCTTAAAACAAATGGTATGTACTATCTCATTGTGTCACTGGCCTTGCTTTACATGATGTACCGGTCTTGCCTTCAAGTTAGCCCCTAGCAAGACATCCGGCTAAAATAAACATAAAGGCCTCATGTTTCATAATAGATTAAATTATTACACATCAAACATATTTCAATAGTTAATAGATAGTGGTAGGTTCTACCGACGCTGCACTGTTTTAAAAAAGAAACGTTTGGCTGTAGTGAGCACTGTAATTTTCTCCTGCATTTCTTAACTGATTTTTAACCATTTTGTAGTCACTTTTAATTGGTTTTACTCACTTGCTGCACTTTCTTCCACCTCTTGCTCTCTTCGACGCGGCTGCATTGCCGTTTCCGCAGAGGGCAGAGTGGGGCTTCCTAGTTCGCTTCGCCCCAGCACTTCTGGTGGGGTGCGCAGTCTAGTCTGCACACCCTACCGCTTATTTAAAGCATGGCAGAGCGGGCGCGCCGAAGGCACGCCTAAGGCAAGCCCCTTGTGCCAGTCAGCGTCCCAGAGGCGGCCGACGCCGTCCATGCTTTCGCTTACTTTCCAGGTTTGAACCATGCTGTACACTATGAACGCGAAGAATTGCCAATCCTGCCATTGTCTTGCTACCAATGATGAGACGTGAGCTAATTTTCAATGTCCCGCGTGTAACTGGACTCCTCCCCGGTTTATGGATGTCCCCTCCAACACTCCCCCCCCAACTCATAGGGCCAATTGCCTAGATAAATACGTGAGCACTTCAGAGCCATATTACTGAATACACGCTCGCTGAAAAAGCACGCAGCTCAAATTTATGACCTTTTGGTAAATGACCGCCCGGATCTCCTATTTCTTACAGAAACATGGCTATCCGTGCCCTCCAATCCCACTATTGCAGTGGCCATTCCCGAGGGGTACAAAATCCGAAGGATAGATCGATCAAATGGGAAGGGAGGTGGCGTCGCTATTATCTCTAAACTAGAGTTAGACTGCAATCCTCTCTCGTTAGACCCGACTGAGGGAGCAGAAAATTTAGGTTTCTGTTCTCTATCTCTCCCCCCCCCCCCAACAATGCTTAGCTGGGATTTTATGCTATAGGCCTCCTGGGGACTTAGCAATTTCATTTCCTCACTCAATTAAGCTATTACCCCCTTTGCTATCAGATATAATCAGTTCCTCCTCTTGGGAGACCTTAATTTACACATGGACAAGCCAATGGACCCCAGCATTATCTCCCTGACTGAAACTATGGTGGCCTGCAATAGGACTCCGTCCATCTTTGCTCCTACACATAATTTGGGCCACACCCTTGACCAGATATTTCGTAACACGGAATTGGTGACCGAACTTCCGTCTCCCATCACCTGGTCCTACCACTTTCTAATTCATTTTAAGATGCCTAGGCTTAGGCCCCCTGCCTAAGTCTATCAGGACGGAACACAAATTTAGAGCCTTCCATAAAATATCTCTTCCCACGTTGGTGGAGGCTCTGGAACTGTCCGCCCCAATGCTCTCTGGGGGTCTTGAACTTGATGCCACTGCATTAGAATTTTGGCTTGGGTCCAATACAGAAACCGCTGCTCCTTTGTCCTCTCGTACCTCAAGGAGGACCCACCCGTCAACTCCTTGGTTTAATGAACCCCTAAGAGAGAGTAAAAGTACATGTAGAAGTTTAGAAAGGAAATGGTGCAAACGTTACTCACCGGAAGATAGAAAGAACTATGGGCCAGATGTACAACCCCATTTTGCATGCGCAAACGGGTTTGCGACCTGTTTGCGCATGCAAAATCCAATAGGGCCATGTACAATCTCTATTTAGCGAGTCACAATTTTTTTGCGACTTGCTAAATAGGAATTGCGAGTCGCTATTAGTAAGGGGCATTCCAAGGGCGTCCCTTCCTATTAGCGAGTCTGAGGCCTATGTATGAATGTTTCGTGACCGCAATTGCGGTCGCAAAACACTCACAATTTACCGCCCTCTTCAAGAGGGTGGTAATGCACTCGCAAAGGGGAAGGGGTCCCCTGTGGGAAGGAATCCCGAGGGGACCCCTTCCCCTTTGCAAATGCAGGGCAAAATAGTTTTTAGGGGCAGTTAGTGGTCCCAGGGGCCAGTACCTACCCTTAAAAATAAAACGAAAACGTTTCATTTTTTTTTTTTATTAAATGCACCCCGTTTTCCTTTAAGGCAACGGGCTGCATTAAAAAAGAAAAACACTGCTTTATTTAAAAGCAGTCCCAGACATGGGGGTCTGCTGAGCCCAGCAGGCCCCCATCCCTGGGAGGGCCAGTCATTCCCAATGGGGTCACAAATTGTGAGTGCCTCATGAATATTGATGAGGCATGCAATTTGTGACCCCATTGGGAATCGCAAACAGTGTCTCAGACACTGTTGTACATGGCAATTTGCGACTCGCAAATTGTCATGATTGTACATCTGGCCCCATAAGACTGCCTTGAAATCCTACCATCTTCAGGTGAAAGAAGCCAAAAAGAATTATCTGCAGGCGAAGATAGAAATTGCCCAAAATAAGGAAAAGGAAATTGTCAACATTGTAAAATCTTTCACCTCCCCTTCGGCGATGAAGAAAGAATCCCCCCACTCAGCAGATTGGACTAAGCAGGTGGCATTATCCTTTCACAATAAGATTGCTATAATCCAACAATCTCTCTCTGAAAACACGGAAGAGGACCAAGTCATAGAGCAACCTTTGATCAGAAAGGCAGACGCTCCGCTGACTCCTACTTTATTAGAGTTCCCTAAATTGCAATTCGCCGACTCGCTCACTTACCTTAAATGCCTCAAGTCCGGTTCTCCAATAGATGCTTGTCCCACTAAACTATTAGCATCTCTTGCTCCTACTATTAATTTCACAGTAAATAAGGTACTTAACTCATCTCTTTTCTCCGGCAAAGTGCCACGTATTTGGAAGCAGGCTAAAATGTTACCCCTTTTAAAACAACCTTCTGCCGATCAGGATGATCCTGCCAATTATAGGCAGATTTCTCTCCTTCCAGCACTCTCTAAAGTCTTAGAAAAACATGTGAATAAAGCTATTTCAGAAAGCTATAATCTGCTTCATCCGTCCCAATCAGGCTTCAGGGCTAATTATAGCACTGAGACTGCCCTGTTGGAAGTAACTGAGCACATCAGGGAAAAACTGGATCAGGGTGGTAGGGCTGTTCTTATATTACTGGATCCGTCGGCTGCAGTTGATACTGTCCCACATGAGAGACTTATTGACATATTGAGGAATCTGGGTATTGGTGGGACAGTATTGGCCTGGCTGACCTCTTTTCTGCAGGACAGATCCCAGGGAATATGGATACACCCTTTTTCATCCCCTATGCCCAGCATGAATGTAGGAGCAACCCAGGGATCTATTCTTAGCCCGATTCTTTTTAACCTATATATGTCCCCCTTGGCATCGGCAAACGGTGCTAAGATTATATCCTACGTGGACGACACGCAACTGATTTTCACCTGCGAAAAGGGAACTGACTTCGATGGCGTTAACATCAGAGCGTGTCTTACAAAGGTGTTTCATTGGCTCAAGGTGAATCAGCTGAATACAATCCAGATAAATCCAAGATTATCTTTTTTGGCCAATCTGCAGTGAGTAATTGGAGTGTATAATGGCCGGAAGAGTTATCGCCGCCACGCGTAGAGCAAACATCTGTTAAAAATCTAGGCATTTTTCTGGATAGTGCCCTCTCCATGAGGACCCATGTTCAAACTTGGGTAGGCTCATGCTTTGGTATTCTGCAAATGTTAAAAAAAATTCTTCCACTTCTGACAACAGATACCAGGAAAATAGTGGTCCAGGCCTAGGTGACATCATGACTGGACTACGCTAATATTCTGTACCTGGGCCTTCCCTGCTATCTTATACAGCATCTGCAAGTGGTGCAAAACTCCACGGCCGGGGCGATTCTCAGACCTAAACCAAGGTCTCATATGTCCCCCCTTCTTAAATCCCTCCATTGGCTGCGATTGAAAGAACGGATTAAATTCAAAGCCCTAGTTGTTTTTTTCAAGGCCCTTCATGGAAAAGAAGCAAGCTATCTCAGCAAACGAGTTAATCGCTACACTCCAGCACGATCTTTAAGATCTTCCTCCTCTGACCTTGTCCGTACCCTCATGGGAGGCAGGTTGTTTGGGTTCCTGGGCGCACAGGCATGGAACAAACTACCTGTTACACTGAGAGCCATCTCAGAACTTTCGATTTTCAAGAAACATCTTAAAACGTGGCTTTTTCAAACTTAGCGGCGTATCAAGTTTCTTGCCACATAATCGGTCAGCGCCGGGACACACTTTTTGAGTAGCTGTCGCGCTATATCAAATGTCTTTCATTTATTCATTCATTCAATTCAAGATAATATCCATCCATAACAAAGATATGTTTACCATGGATCGCTTGCGATCTATTTGCTTTAGAGGGTGGTATGCTCAAGAAAAATCTGCTTTGAAGGGTTGTATGCTGAAGAGAAATCTGTTGTCGATGAGTGATGTGCTGAACTGAAATCTGCTGGTTGGTATTGTATTGCAGCATTTATATAGTGCTTACTACCCCCTATGTGGGGAGCTGAAGCGCTTGCCTCATGAGTAGCATGCTACACTATGTAGTGTGTATGTGGTTGGAAGGATGTTGTTTGTGTTATGATTCTATGTGGGAAGTGTGTCCATGTAGTGCGTAATGACCACAGAGGTGCGTGCGGTTATCGTATTATGGGATGCCGAGTTTAGCAGTGTGTTGGATGATGAAGTGGAAGAGACAGATGCACAGTTTAATGGTTTTCAGTTTGCTATTAGCTTTGAACAGCTCTGCAGGTTCTTTATGGTATTTTATATGATACAGTCCGCTTAGCTGGTTGCTACAATTGATTGTCCAATCCGAGATGGGTATAGTTGTGGTCCTGAGCTGGCATGGTTGGAGTAAGAGAGAAGTGGAGAGATCTGCAGGGCGATGGGCCAATTTATTATCATCCCATATCGGAGTGTCTTTGTGAGATATAAAGAAGCAGTCACCTTGCTTCGATATTTGGGACCTGCAGTGAATGAACTGCATTAAAGTCCTCCAAAATTGTCCAGTAATGTGTGACAGATCTCCTCCGTTATTTAATGCCTGTTCATTTGGTGTTATTTGTTTTTTTGGCTGTACGGTACTGGGGATGGACAACCTTCATAGCAGATATGCACTATCTGAATTTAATAGGTATAAGTTACAATTTGTTGCTGACTGCTGTGTATTATGGTTTCAGTATTATTGTGGGACATTTCTGTTATATATGGAAGCACATAACTATATAATGCCACAGCAAACCATAGGTCAGTCCTTCTTTGCCTACCTGTATAATCAAAGCAATTTGCTGGGTATTTAGTTTGCAATTTGTGGGTTGTAAGGTATGATGAATTAAAACCTGCTGATGATTGGTAGTATGCTGAAATACATCTGCTGTGGTTGGGTAGTATGTTGAAAGAAATCTGCTGTGGATAGGTAGTATGATTAATTAAAACCTGCTGTGGATTGGTAGTATGCTAAAAGACATCTGCTGTGGATGGGTGGCATGTTTAATTGAAATCTGTTGTGGATGAGTGGGATAATTAATTTAAATCTGCTGTGGATGAATGGTATGCTGAATTGAAATTTTCTGTGGATGAGTGGTATACTGAATCGAAATCTGCTGTGGATGAGTGGTATGCTGAATTGAAATCTGCTGTGGATGAGTGGTGTGCTGAATTGAAATCTGCTGTGGATGAGTGGTATGCTGAATTGAAATCTGCTGTGGATGAATGGTATGCTGAATTGAAATTTGCTGTGGATGAATGGTATGCTGAATTGAAATTTGCTGTGGATGAATGGTATGCTGAATTGAAATTTGCTGTGGATGAATGGTATGCTGAATTGAAATCTGCTGTGGATGAATGGTATGCTGAATTGAAATCTGCTGTGGGTGAATGGTATGCTGAATTGAAATCTAGTGAGTACGCTGAATTGAAATCTGCTGTGGTTTTGCGGTATACTGAATTGAAATCTGCTGGTTGGTATGCTGAATTGAAATCTACTGTGGATGAGTGGTATGCTGGATTGAAATCTGCTGGTTGGTATGCTGAATCGAAATCTGCTGTGGATGAGTGGTATGCTGAATTGAAATCTGCTGGGGATGAGTGGTATGGTGAATTGAAATCTGCTGGGGATGAGTGGTATATTGAATTGAAATCTGCTGTGGATGAAAGGTATGCTGAATTGAAATCTGCTGTGGATAGGTGGCATGGTGAATTGAAATCTGCTGTGGATGAGTGGTATGCTGAATTGAAATCTGCGAAGGATGAATGGTGTGCTGAATTGAAATCTGCTGTGGATGAATGGTATGCTGAATTGAAATCTGCTGTGGGTGAATGGTATGCTGAATTGAAATCTGCTGTGGGTGAATGGTATGCTGAATTGAAATCTAGGGAGTACGCTGAATTGAAATCTGCTGTGGATGAGTGGTATACTGAATTGAAATCTGCTGGTTGGTATGCTGAATTGAAATCTACTGTGGATGAGTGGTATGGTGAATTGAAATCTGCTGTGGATGAGTGGTATATTGAATTGAAATCTGCTGTGGATGAAAGGTATGCTGAATTGAAATCTGCTGTGGATAGGTGGCATGGTGAATTGAAATATGCTGTGGATGAGTGGTATGCTGAATTGAAATCTGCTGCTTGGTATGCTGAATTGAAATCTACTGTGGATGGGTGGTATGCTGAATAGAAATCTACTGTGGATGGGTGGTATGCTGAATTGAAATCTGCTGTGGATGAGTGGTATGCTGAATTGAAATCTGCTGAGGATGAGTGGTATGGTGAATTGAAATCTGCTGTGGATGAGTGGTATATTGAATTGAAATCTGCTGTGGATGAAAGGTATGCTGAATTGAAATCTGCTGTGGATAGGTGGCATGGTGAATTAAAATATGCTGTGGATGAGTGGTATGCTGAATTGAAATCTGCGGAGGATGAATGGTGTGCTGAATTGAAATCTGCTGTGGATGAATGGTATGCTGAATTGAAATCTGCTGTGGATGAATGGTATGCTGAATTGAAATCTGCTGTGGGTGAATGGTATGCTGAATTGAAATCTGCTGTGGGTGAATGGTATGCTGAATTGAAATCTAGGGAGTACGCTGAATTGAAATCTGCTGTGGATGAATGGTATACTGAATTGAAATCTGCTGGTTGGTATGCTGAATTGAAATCTACTGTGGATGAGTGGTATGCTGAATTGAAATCTGCTGCTTGGTATGCTGAATTGAAATCTACTGTGGATGGGTGGTATGCTGAATAGAAATCTACTGTGGATGGGTGGTATGCTGAATAGAAATACATTTACTATGGATGGATTGAAATTTGCTTGCTATGCTAAAGATTTCATTTCAGCACTGCACCCACCCACAACAAACAGACTTCTGTTCACAACAGCATCGGGCTACACCAAATAAATTTCAATTTAGCAAAACACCAAACAGGTAATCAACAGCACATGAGGAAAACATGGGTATTCCTTTTTCCACTTTCACCCCAAACCTTACATTTCAATGCAAGAGTAGGCTTTTAAACTAATCTTTTACACCCCACTTACTAGAATGGTCATTCAATAGACTCAATCTTAACAAATAACAAGTAAGTTCATTTTATCAATAACTTCATAAAATTCAGCATTATGGGAGCAGAACCTAAAGTAGTCTTATTTAAAATTAATCATGATGCTCCGAATAATAGCATAAAAATGATTCACTGGTTAAAAATAGAGAAATATTCAGAAGCTTTAGGACACATTCTAAGACATTCTCAGGCTTCAGCCCATAAAGCTGAAAGGAAATGTGTCTTAGGTTGCAGGAAGGTATAGCCAGTGTTTGACTTCACATGTGGGTAAAAATTGCATTCCTTTGACTCTAGGAAGTCACTTCTAAATGGAAGAAGAATAACTGGCTCTCTAATGACATTAATTCAATGAAGAAGGTAAGATGCATCCTAAAGAAGCGGCAGAATGAGCATATGCCTGCAAAGTTTGAGGTATTAAGGAACCACAAAGCCATATAAACACACATACGAGAAAGTGAAAACTGTATTTGTCTCCAACATAGAGAACGACTAAGTGAAAGAGAGAAATCTTTAGAACTTTAAAAACATTGGGAGGTCCTGGGAATTTCAATTTCCCCATAACTGGTCCCCAGGCTGGGATGATAACATCCAGAGGTATTTTAGAAATAAAATTCTAACTATCTAAGACAAAATTCCAAATAAAGCCTAACATAACAGTCAAATTAGTGACAGTCATTAGTCTAACTACTGACCCTCAAAGCAGGGCAGAAGAAAGACGTTTCACCCTGAAAGAGATCACCAAGGCAGAATGGATTAACACTGTGAACAACCTAAAGCCCACCTTGTGCATCTTTCTTAGGTCATCACACCCTTCTTCGTCTATTTCTGCAACCTGTTTCTCGAAGGGATCAGATAGAGATGAACAGTGGTAATGACTAATGATAGTCCAAATTTGTTGTACAGACGTTTTTTGCATAAAAACACCAATTTCCTTATTCCCTACAGGTTTTTTCATTTCCTACGGATATTTGGAAATGTTTTCAATTTGCTGCTGGTTTTAGAAACTTTGACACATTTCTCAGCCTCTCTCTTTCTATATCGCTTTTCGGGCAAAGGGGTAGCCTGAAAAAGCATCAAATAATAAGGTAGAATGAGGGGGGCATGGATGACTACCTCCCACCTGGTTATTACGGCCGCTGTTTCCAGTTCAGAACTTCTGTTTGACAGCATAATACTTTCTGGGTGGTGTCGTCTTGATTTGCTTTCATTGAGCTAATTAGACTTAGATTAGGTGAAAGCTCAGAATTGGAGAATGTATCCATAATGAGGTGTAGTGAGACAGTCACCTGAACGGGGGCCAAGGAGGATGGCCTTAGCAGCAGCTCAGTCTAGCAACACCGGGGTACTCATTAGGTGTTGCCTATGACAGTGCATACACTGCATGCCCTCTCGCTTGCGAGAGATATTCTATACAAGGCACTTGCAGCCCACCCACTGCTTACCATTCGTTGCCTCCATTGCCATTCTTATTTGCTGCCTACTAATTGGCCAGCGTGCTTTACTTTCTCTCCTTTTGGCTGGAGTGTGTACCAAGTACTGATTGTTTCAGCTCGATTGCTATCCTTCCATTGATCACATTGTGATTAAGGTATTATTTTGTATTTTTTCTTCTTGCTCTGTCCTCTTTGTCGGTGTTGCTTTTTCCCTCCATTGTATGCGTTTCTTCATCCTCTCCCATCCCTTTGTGATGCTTCTTCCACTCCTGTTCCTTATTTTCTGTGTTGCTTCTTCCCCTCCCCTCCCAGCCCCATACTCTTGTGTCTGTGTTCATTCTTCCCCACCCACTCCCACTTGTCTGTATTGCTTCTTCCCCTACCATCCCCACTCCCTCTTGTGTGTGTTTTGCTTCTTCCCGCTTCCACCCCCTAGTAGTTGTTGCTTCTTCCTATATTTTTAAGTTGTTATAGCATTTACAAAACATCTCAGCAATAGCCAGTAAGTCATCACAGAACTTACTTTCCTGCTGTAAAAATAAGGCATTTTGTTTAGATTTTTGTAGTTCTTGTGCAAAACCTTATTGCACAAAATGCATCCTAAAGGACCCGACTTTAAAAGGCTCTGCTCAAACTGATAACAAGGATTCCCTTAGAGACTGCCCTTTGCCCTCAGGATGTAACGAATGAGCATTCCACGCTGTCATCACTCATTCAGAATTTTGCACTAAACAAACTTACTGTTTCTGACATTTGTAAGAGTGCTGCATAATATGCTGGTCTCAACGGATAGTTTAGGTGCTGGTGTAAACTCAGTGCAAACAGTTCATCAGCAATTTAAACTAGGTTCTGAAAGAAATCATTAACCCAAATTCTTTTAATGCATCGGTTATTTTTCAAGTTAGTGAATTGGTAGATTTTCATAATTTGGCTGTCAATAAATGTATCCCGGTGCACAAGTCTGCTTTGCTCTGCATGATTCCTGCTATAACTATTTGTAGAATGCCAAAAGAGCTCTGGTTTCAAATGTTTGACCATAAGAACTACTGGTAAATACACTTATTACATTTCATACTATTGATTAGGTGGAGCCTGCTAGCTACTGTTGCAAGACATATTGTGGGTTTATCAAGAACATACAAGGGCTTGGAGCCACCGTATTGCTTTTGGTTGGCTTTCCAGTCACTCTAATTTGCCTGCTTTTTAGGTCGAGCCTCGAGTAGCGCGCAAGCGCTGCACTGGCAAGACTTTATGTTAGGGGGTTTCAAAAGCTGACCAGACGCTCGTGCGTCATGGCCTTTTCCCTGCAATTACGCGCGCGGCAGACATCGGTTTCCAATTATCGTGCCCAGACGCGGGCGCGATAATTGAAACCACATGTTTTGCTGTGGCGCGCGCGCGCGCCCACCACTCGCGGGCTTGTTTTAGAACGTTCTAGCATTCCAAGACCAGGCCATGGTTTCCTGGATTGCAGGGAAAAAACATGTACTCAGCTGTTAGCTCCTTTGAAGGCTTCTTAAAGAGGCGTTCTACAAGCCGGTGTTTACTCGTTGGTGAGCGCTTCTTGCTGTCGTTTGCGCTGTGTCTGGAATTGTGATCCTGCCTCGCTGCTCACTAGCCCCAGGCTTTATTTACCCATGTCCTGGCGTCATGCGTTCACTCCTGGGGGGTTATTCGGACACCAGTACCCGCTGCCGCCTCATTGGTTTCTTTTCAGTGTATAGGACAGGCAGCAGTGGTGGTGACATACACAGCCGTAATGCTCGTGCAATAATTTAGTAATGCCACACAGTAGTGCATAATTAGAACTAGGTTTGGCGAGCAACTTGTGCGGGCCAATGAACGTGGGTCCCGCGTGGCGAGCTCCACGTGATCCCGCTCCACAGATAACATCTTAGTATCGAGGGGGCAGCCCCGGGTGTGAGGTAGCTGCCAGATAGCATTAAAAGCATCAACGATGCGATCCTGTGGTGACGATGCGCCGGATTCACATACTCGCACACAGCCAACTTTACGATCTATTAGGCCGGCCGCTATTTTTTTCTCACACCTTTCATCCATCAGTGATGAGGAACTGGCTCGGGTGTCTTGGAAACAAATATCCGAGCTTTAAATTTCCACATGATGCTGCCAGCTAGTTACTGTAAAATATCTCTTTCTACCGAGAAGTGTCTCCTCGGAAAGGTGCAGCTGTGCGCGGGTCTCATCTTGCACTTGTGAGCTCTGCTAGCAGCACTTCAATGTCAGGTATGCGGTGGCCTCCAAACGCCGCCGTGGTGCCGCGCGGGCCTGCAGATTGGCGGGAGCCCGGCGCCCCAGGCCTGCCCATTGGACGCCTCTGCCGGGGTAAAAAAGTGTGTGTGTGTTTTTTTTTTACATGTGTGTTTTTTACATGTCCTGTAATTTTATCATGAGTTTCAATAATAGTCTCATCTGGGTCGTTAGTCCAGCAGTATATTCGTAAATATCAGAGCAAGTAACCATTTTGGATTAAACCCGGTCAACAGAATGCCGCTGTGAATGTGTATGTAATCTGATCATATTCTTATGTGACTCGACTTGTGCTGTAATCCCAACCGCCTTGGTACAGAACATGTTATGTTAAATCTTAGTGTGATCATAGCACTTGTAATTGGTTGGGGGGGGCGTGTGTATGGTTTGGTTTACTTTGGGCCATTCCTGCTTGTCCTGTTGAATTGAAAGCATTGCTGTTCAAGATATGGCTCCTGACATGATGGTGGACATTGTTGCCTGTTACTACATGAGCCGCTGATATTAATTTTGCACATACTGAGTGTAGCAGGGTTCTGCATAGCTGTTCTCATTTGCTAGTAGGCCTTATTTGTGTGGTTTGCTTATTTGTGTGGAGACAGTTTTTTTTCTCGAAACCTGCTGAAAAACTGCAAGTGCTCAGCGCCGCTGACACCCGGACCACTTAAAGCCCTGGGGCCAAGTGAGTCCTGCTTTGCAGCTTGATTCCAACTTATGTAACCAATGGGATGTGGCAGTTTCATTCACCTTAGAATCCTAAGGTACCTCTGCTACTGCAGGCATGCTTTTATTATTAAATGGGGTGAGGCTCTTTTGGGGGTTCCTTTTCCCACTAGAAGGAGCCATTGCTACTTCAGTTGGTTTACATTGTGTTCCTCACTTACTTTATAGCTGCAGCGATTCTCCCTTTAGACTGATCTTCTTTAAACCATAGTCTAACTTCTTGGGTATCAGTGGGTGATAGAGTGCTAATCACTGCACTGTCCTTATTGAATGCTAATTCTTATGGACTGTTACCATTTTTGGTTTCTCTTTCCTTTTCTGTTCTCACAATGCTATACATTCCCAGTTTATAGCATTTCTTAGCTTTTCCTCTCACGCATGAGTACATGTTCCCAGTCCACCCACTGATGCATACTATATTATTTCTTAAGCTTCCGTCCATTTACTTCATCATTAACTCTCCTTGCCACCTCTGCACATTTTCCCTGCCCTGGATGACATGGTGACCTCTTTCCTGTGTTCAATTGCATTTTACTCATCTGTTGGGCTAAAGGCATATTGGTATCACAGTTGTGGGTTCATACACTGTGGTAGCCTTCTAAAAAGAAGGGCTTGAGTCCATGACTGTGATGGGCTTGGCAGGATGAGTACACCTTTCAATTTCTGATCACCCTCTGTTTTTACCATACTCCTTGACACAATATTTAAGTCGGTAAGCATTTATTGCAATTGAACCGTTAATAACCGTAATGATTTATATTGCCTGTAAACGTAATTTTGTCCTAGCATAAAGGGAGGCTTCTGCTTCATTTATTTACCTTTCCCCAACTTTATCCTGGGTCATGTATGAGACGTACATTTGGTTAAATGCTGCAACCAATTCGTCTACTTGATGCTGTGAAACTGTTTTATTGAAGCAAATCTTTGCTGCAGGAAATATAACTTTTAGCAGGTCCACGCAAGATATACAGCAGTGCTAAACCGTATCACTGTTGGTACTGCAAAGGTTCTTACTTCGAAGGATTCAGACGCAGTTAACAGCATTGCACTTGCAATACGTTCCCATGAACTCATGATATACGTTTTTTAGGTCGAGCATTCGAGACCTCTTGTATATACTTTAGTATATACTTGTATACTTTAGTATATACTTATATGTGTATGTACTTTGTGGGCTCTGGAGATCAGCCCTAGGACTTGTCTGCTTCCGCTTAGGGACTTTTTTTTCTGTTCAACTGCCTCTATTTAGCGGTCTTGATAGAAAAGGACCAGCAGAGGTCAGTAAAATACCAGAATTGCTTTCTGCTGAGCGACTATTTTTTTTCTTTTTCTGGCAACTGCCTCTATTTAACTTTCTTGATAGAAAACAACCAGCAAAGGTCAGTAAAATACCAGAATCGCTTCAGCATTCTCTAGATTCCAGTCCATTGAAATGGTCTTCCACAAGCACCCGTACACAATAATATGTTTTTCAAATCTTGTATTTTAAGTGATATGACCACCGAAGGCCCTGATTTTATATTAAAAAACAGAGCTTTGGACTATACCATTTCCCGCTGTAAGGCAATATTTCTCTCCATGTGTTCCCATACCTGGCGTGTCACACAGTTTGGTGCTTACTTTCCCTCCATGTTAAAGAACAGTAGATGTTTCAGCACCCAGGCTAATGTGCTGCATAGCTAAATGCATACAAGGTCCCAAAGGCGAGACCGATTGCATTGCAAATGCTTGTTATTCATGTCGTAGCTTGTCAATTTTGTCAAGTTTGAACCTCCAGTGGAGAATAGCTTCTTTACCACCTCTTTTGATTGGTTGGCTTGTATGCTTCCACTTCTCGCTTTTCAATGACTACTTTTTTTCTTTTTGGTTAAGCACTCCATGGGAGTGCATGAGTTTTCCAGTTGGCTTCCTTGTGTAGTTCTCTCCTCCGCACTCCTTGTTACTGTCTTTCACCAGTGTGCTTCTCTCCGAACACTTCATGTTGCACTTTCCCTTGTGTAGTTCCCCCTTTGCTTTCTCACCTGTGTGCTTCAGCTTCACGCACGCGCCATGTTGTTTGCTTCCCCGTTGCATCTCCTCCTAACCGCGCCTTCCGTGCTGCTTCCCACCACTCACACCCTCTTCTCTCACCAGTTGCTTCTCACCTCACCCCCACCCTCCTTTTGCTTCCCCCAAACGTGCCCTCCTCTGTCAGATGTTGCTTTTCCTCCCCTGCCCTTGGTGTTGCTTCCCTCCCACCAGCGCCCCCTTTCTCTCGCGCATTATGGCTCCTTCACAGCTTCACCCTCTGTCACTTCTGTCCCCACCTGCATTGTTTCCCCTCACCTGCGCCCTCCATGTTGCTTCCCCCCACCCTGTTGCCACCCAAAATTCAGGTAATGGGGGGGGGGGGGGGGGAACCTTCACCACAATTTGTTTTTCTTCATTTTGCGTGGTGCCCGCACCTACAAAATGACACGACTGCTGCATCATTGGATTTTTAATTTTTTTTTAGCTATGCTGCACAGCATCGGGGTTGCTGTAGAGCAAGGCAAAAGCACATTGGCAAAGCCAGTAGGTCCCATAGGCGAGATCGATTGACTGTGCCAATGCTTGTTTTTAGGTCAGGTGTTAGCTAAGACCTTTTTGTTTACTATAATTATACGTATAATTCATGGGTTTCTGTAATCCCTGTATAAAAAAAAACACTTTAATTGCTTTATATTAGGCAATTTCTAACGCACCCAGTCGCCTATTGTAAAGAAATGACAAAACTCAACTATAATAACTTACTACAGTTGAGGGCTGATGTCACAATGCCTGCTGCCAGAGCCAGTAGCCGAGGGGAAAGGCAGGCCATGTCACAGAGCATAATTAAAGCAGTTGTTTAAAGAACGAACCATGGCTTTTCTTTCTTCTGCTTTCTTTTTCTAACTGTGCACTTACCAACATGTTGCCATAAATATCTCCTTTATGCTTATTTTTTGCATTCTCTAGGTAATCATACAGAAGTTAGAATCTTCTGCATGTTTCTGCACATTCTGAGCTACTGTGCCTTTTAAAAAGAATGTCTGACTTGAATTAACAGATTCTAATCTTCTTGCAACAAATATCTAACCGCATTTTGATCTGTTTACTTTAACAAAAGAGATTCTATTTTTATTTTTCAGGTTTGCATACTTGCTCTCTTTCATATGAAAGAGATACGCACCAAGAATTTAAGGGTTTGTGGGAAAGGTGATAATGTAACCATGTATTATAAAGAGTAAACTACCCTCTGCCGTACATGATAAGCATATTGCAACTCACCTTGTAAAAGAACTGGGCCTTTGGCCTTATTTCTCTATATGGTAATAAAACTCATTAGTGACTTGCAATATCCTTATCATGTACGCCAGGGGTTACTTCATTCCAGATATAATATATTTACTTATAGGGACTTTCAACCAGCCCTCTTCATCCATTGGTCTATTATTGTGTCATTCACATTTCTTCTTCCACTAACTGCAGCATATAACATGGGAGAATGGGACCACCCACTTCAGCCACTGATTAACTTCACTGTCATTGACATCATTCTGCTCTTTCACAAGAAGAACATCCACACGCAAAGTAGTTCCTTTAGGCAGCAGTGATTATTATGGCAATGTGTTCAATTTGAAATATATATATTTTTGGTCTTAGCCAAGATTAGATTGAGGAAAACAGGCAACTTCCCTAGTGATAACGTTTTGCAAAAAACATGACTAAACAAAGCAAGCATTTACAAAGTCAAAAGGTTGTCGGCCAACACCATGCCTATTGGCTTTACCAATTCTTGATTGTAATGACACCCCCGTTGAGTTGTGCACTGGGCTGAGCAGTGGGCACTTGCTTAGTGGGTCTGCACAATCTATCGGCATTACACATTCACTCGGTGAGGGTGCTCGCCTACCTCTTATGACTGAATGCAGGAATTGATTGTTTGCTCTTCGGGGACCACACATGCAAAGGGGGGGGGAGGGGGGGGGCTGAGGCAAGGGGTGGGAGAAGGGCCGGCGCTAGGCATGGGCAGTGTGGGCAGCTGCCCAGGGCCTCGCGCTCAGCTTAAAGACAGGGGGCCCCGCTTCCGTGTGAAAGGCCACACTTTCACAGTTAGCCCACCTGCTCCTACGAGGGCCCCTGCCCCACACTATCACAATACACATCTTGAATCGACCTTGCTGGTCAGGGCGTCGTCGTGGCATTCCTGGGGGTGCAGGGGTGGGGGGAGGTACAGAGTGGGGAAGGCACAGACAGCAGCCAGGCCAGCAATTATGGCTCACAGTGTCAGGGGAGGGGCAGCACCTCTGTTAAGTACCGGCCATTCCCTTTCTGCATTTTGTTGCTAGGTGACAGAAGGCCCCTTTGTTTCCAGGACCAGCCAGACACAGGTAAGGAGAGGTGGGTGAGGGGAGGAGGGAGTAGCCAGATCAACTGGCTTTTGTTAACTTTTACATCACCCATTTTTTTTTATGGGAATGTGTATTTAAAATGTATGTAGTACTGCCGGTGCTAGGGCAGTGTTTTACAAAATGCCTCGTTACTGCTTCGAAGGCCCAGGGTAGGGGGCCCCCTTTCCCCGGGCCTCTAAGCACTAGAGCAAGCTGCGAGGTCCAGGTGTGGGGGCCCCCTTCCCTGGGCCTTGTAGCCAGTACTCCCTCTTTTCTTTCCTTTATTTGTTCCCCTGTGAAATTAATCCAAAATATAAAAACGCTTTTGCTGGAAAGGTCGTCTTTTTTCTGACATTTTTCACTTCCAAAGTGCAGCCTTGGGATGGAGAGAAATAAAAGGTTCAAAATGTAAAAAATAACTAAAGCAAGACAGAGTGGATCAAAAAGTGGCCAGATTGATTTTATTCACACCCAAAACACATTAGCGCCACTTTACAGAGTTTGCCAGTGAAGCGCTACTTTTTTGTTTTCCCCGGGTGGGGAAGTGCACCATTCCTGGATGTACTGCAATACCCGTTTGATGGGCGGATTCGAAAACAAAATGCATACCGCTGCTCTGTATTCACGAATGTGGTCTTTTTAAACCATACTGCTTACGTTTTGTAAGGAGATAAGCAATGGACATTGAAACTGGTCCCTTCCGGCCCTGTAGTCATGGCCTTAACTTTTCATGCAAAAGCACTAATTGATTTCTGAATAATAAGTGCAAAAGCGTTAAGGTAACCATGTTGTTCCTGCTTACATTTCACATGCTTTTACTTAATCTTGCATTCCTTATGAGTGTTTGCTTTTTCCAGGATGTTGTCACTTTTTTTACGCAGCATATTGCTCTTGTCTAGTGCATAATTTGAATTGAGTCGCCTCCAGGTGTTTATAGCGGGGTGAAATTGGGTTGTAGTTGAAGGCAGTGTGAGTTTCTCTCAGTGGGGCAGTATGGTGTTCAGTGGGGAGAGGATGTGGCACTATGGTCAGAGCTGCCGAATTTGGAACTGGGGAACCAGGTTCAGCCTTCATGACCAGTCCACCAGGCCACTCTCCTGAGAGAGCACATTTCCATGCTAGACCTTAGAAGGCCCCGAAAGACCTTAGAAGAGTGGTGTCTGAGCACCAGCAGGCGGACCATAGCGGTGGCAAGCGTGGGTTAACCTTGAAGGCCTGTCCACTACAACCCCTATTGAAGCTCACCTCGAGTCTTTTGGGCAGGCCTACGAAGCAGCACACCCTAGAGCAACAGTGACTCTGTCATTGAGGTCACAGGACCCTTGAGGAAGAAGGCTCTAGGGCGGTGCGACCGATGAGATCGCACTGAGGCGCTGACTTCGGGTGGGGGCGTCATGTTTGCAAGTATATTATGTTTCTAAAAGCCCTTGCTGCCTCCTTCCTGGCCTCCAGCAATTATCGGCAACAATAAAAATGTCATGATAACTCCGGTGATTAATGTTCTTCCTAGAGAGAGATGGAGTTTTGTCAAGTGGAAGTGTTGACTTGTGGAAAGGTAGCACAGAGGGTTAATGTGCCTGCTGCAAAGAACATGTACCATGCAGATCACTAAGGGGCACATGCATCAAAGGTTTTTGCGATCGCAAACGGTGCGAATCGCAAAAATCGGCCGTTTGCGATCGCAAATTGGCCTTTGGAGATGCATGAAAGTAGTTTCCTATGCGCAATTTAAGAATTCGCAATTAATTGCGAATTCCTAAATTGCGATTGCATTTAAGGAATCGCAATTTGCGATTCCTTAAATGCAATGCTAGAAGCACTTTCAAATAGCGATTTCGCTATTTGGGACCGCAAATTACAGACAAATCAAACTTGTCTGTAATTTGCAAAACCTTCGAAAAATGCTCTAAAATGCATTTTTTTAAGTTTTAGGTTACACACACACATGCCCTTGGGGCATGTGTGTGCGCAACATGGGTGCACATCACAATTTCAGGGTGCAACAGGGTGTCATTTTGACACCCTGGCACCCTTGAAATTGCATTCTCAATTTGCGATTCTCTAATTGCGAATCGCTAATTGAGAATGTCTTCCCATTCATTCCTATGGGCCTCTAGGCCCATAGGAATTAATGGGGAGGTATTCTCAATTGCGACTCGCAATTAGCGAGTCGCAATTAAGGAATGTTTAGGAATCGCTATTTTTATAGCGATTCCTACATGCATAGGCTTTTGCGATTCCTTAATTGCGATTCCTTAAAAATCGCAATTAAGGAATCGCAAAAGCCTACCTTGATGCATGTGCCCCTAAGTCCACATAATGTAAAAAGGCCAGTGGGTTACTGCTTTTGTCAGAGAGATCCTATTGTTACTTGCAGTTTATAAGTCAAAATCCTAACATAGAACAATGAGCTATTAATTGTCATCTAAGAGCTGCATGCAAACTGCAAGGTATAAATTACAGCATTATGGTTTTTTCCCCAGCCTTTGATTATCCTAATGTTGCAAAAAGGGTTCATTTGGACAGAAATCAATTCTGGTTATTAAAGAGAACCCCCAACCAGGGTATTACGTTCTAAATTCAGAGTTTGTGTTTCTCCAGATCAATCACTATTAAACTATACTGCCTACTAGTATGATTGTCATGTGACTCCTAGTCCTTTGTCTTATGTAACATTACCTCTTGTGATTTACACACGTGTGATTGATTGTCTCTGTGTAATGTGTGATATAAAGTTCTCTGACACCCTACACTGGTATCAGTGGCGCTGTAAATCAAATTAAATGCATCTGAGCGAGAATGTGGTTATGGAGACTTGAGGAGCACTGTTAAAGGGTGGTAGTGAGGGAATCCATGGCAGAGCGAGTCATTGGGGGGCACCAACATTGTCGCACAGGGCTCCACCAGCGCTAAAGGCGGCCACTTCTACTTCCTACAGTTCTAACACCAAATCAAAAACGTTGATTTGAAAACCCCTTGAATCTGAAGCATACCTTCAAGTCAATGTATGATTTAGCAGTGGTCTCGGTTGTTCTAAGTCTTTTTTATTTATGTACAATCTTTGTTTGCAATGGTGTCTTGTATTTTTGTACTATATGTGTTGTGTTTTTGCACTTAACATAATTCTGCCGAGTAAAGAGCCCACACACAAAAAAGATTGTCCTACGTCTCTTAGCATGTGCGTGTGGGATACTGGTGAGAGGATTTACGTTAAAACAAATTGCAAAGTATTAATGTAATCCTAAGGTAGCACAATAATGGCACAGAAAGATAAGGGAGCCTTTTGAAATTTGCAATTATATCCATGGTGTGAGAGGTTTTCTCTTGTGTCATTTTATATTTTGAATGATCCGCCCTCATTACCTCAACAGGATCTCCCCCTTTATGAGGCAGAACTGGAAATTGTATCATGCACTCATCTGGAAACAATCAGTTAACGAGGAGTAAATAATATACATCTTTGTGAGACCTGCACCTAGCTTTTCCATCCAATGTGACAAATGTAATCCATTTAATACAGTTTTAAAATATATGGACTTATTTCATTTGTATATTTATATTTTTGTCCATGTTACTGATATCCACGTTAGGTCTCTTCAGTGATGCCAAATAAGATCAATAGTCCTGCGATGTCACTTTCTGTGATGTCACTTCTTGTGATGTTACCAAGGGCGGCTCCTCCACTAGGGCGGAGGAGCGTCACCCCACTGCTCTCGCAGTGCGAGAAGCAGAAACACAAAATGCTAAAACTACCATTTTATGTTTCTGCTTCTCGCACTGCGAGCAGCAGAAGTGTTTGGTTGGGGGCGGGCGGGTCTGCTTTAGGGCAGGGGAGGAGTGCCTTGCCCACTGCTAAGGGCGCTGACTGTTTGGTCGGTCCTCCGGGGCCGACCAAACCAGTCATGCGCACTCTGGCCTTTCTCCATGTAGCCTGCAATGCAGCCTACATGGAGAAAATGGCCTCCCCATAGGCGCCTGGCTGGTCGGCGTCCCGACCAATCACAATGCTGCCATTGCAGCGTTGTGATTGGCTTAGGGGAGGGAGGCTGCCTGCTTCCTGTTCCTGCAGGAGAGCAGGTCAGGAGCAGAGACGACGCGAGGCCCGGGAAGGTAAGTTTATTTTATTTTTAAATTAACCCCCCCGCGCGTGAACCCCCGCGAGACCCTCCACCCGCGAGTCATGCCGGCCGCGACTGGATGTTACATGCAAATTAGAGGGGCCTCACATCTTCCCTTTCGCCCGGGGCCCCAGAAGTTCTAGGACCGGCCCTGGGTGGGAGGGAGAATTGAGACACAAAGTACAAGACGGGGGTGGAGGGTGGGGGACAGAGTTTGCAGTAGGACAGACACCCTCCATATTTCAAGTAGCTTGATGTTTAAACATTCAGCAATGTTGCGAAGAAATAAATATGAGGACAATTTGAATAGAAACACATTTGAATCTAAAAGTACTCAGACCCCTAGATGTTTTTTTTTTCACTTTAAGAACTGAAAACAGAAACACCGAACAGAAACAAGGGATCACAAAAAAAAGCATGTTTAGTGAATGTGTTTGGATGGTAAATTCTCTGGAGAATACAAGCCGCTTTACGAGTAGTACTTTTCGTAAACGACAACCTGTGCAATTGTTTTAACTTCGAGGTCACGTGGTCACTTTTTTTCAGACCGAAACTAGTTCCGCCTGTTGCATGTTTGATGCGTTGCAGATTCTGAATCGACTTCACATGAAGGCAAAGACAGAAATCTAAACGGGGCGAATCCCAATCATGATCTTGAAAGGAAAATTCGGAAAGGGTAAAATACGACTAATACACCAAGCTGGTAAAGGCAATATTTCGTATCCAACTGAATATACAGGGCAAGTGATAGCTGGGAGTACATTTTTAAATGATTCCCGGTGATTTCGACACTTAGAAAATGTCATATTTTTTGCAGAAGATCAAATTCCAAAATGGGTTTAATTATGTGCGCTCGCCACGACTGCTTGTCCGACTGAGACATCCGATTTTCCAGAAAACTGTCTCCAGGGCTTTAGGTGTAATGTCCTTTAGATGTCCTGGACCACACCCAGCGCCATGTGAAGGGACGCAGACATCCCCCTATTTCTTTTTTGATTTCAAAATCTTTATTACATTTTCAGAGGTTAAAAAGAAACGTTGGGGGCGTGGCCAAGATGGCGGAGTGAGCGGACGTGTCCTGCTCGAGCTCCGCTCCCGCCGGGCCTCTAGCACTTCTCTGAGCACCCACGGCGCCCGGATCCCCTACCTGGAGGCGAGGGTCATTGCAGCGCTTCAGGTCAGGTGAAAGAAAGTGCCTGTGTTCCGGTCGATGTGAGCTGAGCGACCTCCGATATTCCTGTGGCCCCGCGCCGCGCGGCACAGAGAAGTTGGGGCAGGGACGGGGGCCGGTTGAGCGCTCCCTGAGGCCGTGGTGGCAAGCCGGCGCCATCGCCGGGCTCTGACGGGCCCCCGCAGAGAAACGAGACTGGCCCGGCCGCGGGACGGCGGCTGCATCGGGATCGGCCCCCGGGACTGTGCTGCGGCCTGTGGTGTGGGGCGGAGCCGCGCGAGCAGATCCGCCTGGCTCCTGGTGTTCGAGAGGGCTGGGTCTCCTGCGGCGCCTGGGCCTCGGAGGAGCTCTGCTGACGGGCGGGAACTAATAGACTGAACTGGCGTTGATCACACCGCCCGGGGGCCCGCTCGGTCGGAGCGCGGCCTCCCTACATCGAAGTCAGCGCAAGAGGTCCTAAGTGAGAGAGGAGCCGGAGGACCACGGAGCTAGGCCTCGCTCCTCGCTACCGGTGAGCCACGCGGGAAGGTTCCGGCTCGGGGGGGCGTGTGACTTGCGGCGATGTGCTCGCGGCCTCCTGCTGTGCCCCCAGCCCTTGTGATTGGGATGTGCACGGCCCCCTGAAGCCTTGAGGGCTCTGGTGAAGGACCTGGACTGGGCGGCTGTGAGGCCCATAGTGCAGAGAGGGCACTGGGATCGCTCTCCTCTAATCGGGCCTTTTGAGGGGTCCACATGCGCAAGAGGCCTGTAACTCTCAGCGGTACCGGGAGTCACCTACACTCTGCACCGCTCTTGGGTGGCAGCAGATGAGCGGATCCCCCGGGTGTGAGGCCGGCCTACAGAGTTTGGACCTCAGACACGCTGTAACGTGGGCAGTGCCCGGGGGCGGCACATCGGCCATTGCCTGCATTTGACGTGAGGCAGGGGGCCCGCCGGAGCTAGGCCCTGCTGTAGATCACCGACGGTGCCACCTGTGGACAGCCTGCCTTCATTGGAAAGCGCCTGGGAGTGCTTGCTAGTTTGGAGGCCTTCTGGTGACCGCGTAGCCCTCCCCCCTGGCGTGTCTGCTTTCCGCAGACGAGACAGCGGTACAGACCTGCAATGTCGACGGCTAAAAGTAACAAGCATTGGCATAGCCAATAGGTCTCGCCTTTGGGACCGTATAAATATTTTGCCATGCAGCACACTTTTATTTATTTATAATTTAAGCACCTTTATAAAATCACTTTAGATGTAGACAAAAAGGAAAAAACAGAAGAGAAGCGAGTACCGTGTTAAGCACCAATTTATTTTCACTGTACTCGTGCAAGGGACAGATCGTGAAATGCACCTTAAATGCACGACCAGTTGAATTATCGACGGGGATTCTCTAAGGCCATAAAACGCCGTGATGAACAAACGCCGCTGCCACTACAGGCCACGGACACAGGCCACTATATCCTAGAGAGATCTTGGGTAACAAGCATTGGCAACGTCAATAGCTCTTGGCAATCTGTAATCTCGGTAATCTGAGAGCTATAGGCGTTGCCAATGTTAATGCATTTGTATCCGGCTCTGGGGCTGTTTATATTGATATACACAAATGCATTAACATTGCCAACAGAGATAGCTCTCAGATTACCGAGACCTATTGGCTTTGCCCCGATGGCCGATTTACAAACATAATATACTGTTACATCAGTTATAGCCTTCTGGTTGCAGGGAAGTGCGCTGTCTAGCGGAGACCTAAAAGCAATCACTCCGTGCCACTCATTCCCCTAAGCATTTCCTGTTCCAGATGAGTGCTGAAGTAGCCTTCTCTAAAACAACACCCACCCATTCAGAGAGCGCGGCTGGGGCATCCCTTACAGCTCAATCCATTCAAAAGGACAGTGGGAAGGAAACGAAAACAAAATACTCACAGGCCTGTATGGTAGCAAAAACCCATTTTGTATCACGTAAAATGACTGTTCCTGCGGAGCTGCGGTTTATTTCTCAAGTACATCAGACATCATGACAATAAAAGGGCGCGAGTCTAAGGGGATGTATTTAGAGAGTGACTGAAAAGCAGCTTAATTATTCTCATAAAAAGCATGCATCACGTTAACAAGATACATCAAAAATACCAAAACGGAAACTGCTTAGCCACTTTTATTGAAAATTAATTACACTCAAAGGTCAATTTTGTTCGACGCACTTCTTAAAAATTTGTCAGGGGGCAATGTTGCACCCCTCGCAGGGGAGCTTAACCGCTTCGCTGCGGCCGGAATTCCGCCCAGGTGCTGGACATTCGGATCGCGGGCGTGGCTCGGACGGCCCCCGCGCGTCGTGAGCACACGCCCACCGTGACTCATGACGGCCGGGAGCCGTCATGAGCACGGAAGAGGTTAACAGTTATTTTTCTATTTCCACGCTGCCCACGTGTATTAGATTAGCAAATTCATATTTTGTCGTCGAGCTCTGGACCTTCGCCGCTGACAGCAATTTATACCCAGCTAAGGATTTTACAATAGTAAAATTCACAGAGACTGTAAACTTCAAGACGGATAGAATCCTATTGCAGCAACACACCCTATAAACAGCAGTGATTAGAGAGGAGCACTTGAAAAGCCTCGTTGTTCCGGTAATGTCTTTACTTGCTGCAGAAAAGCAGCTGTACTCTGCGTAATCAGGCACAAGAGATACTTGATTAAGTAGCGGTATTTAAGTGCTACGGAGATTTAACGTCGTGCACTGCGTTTCTAAACTATCAGTTCCAAGTGAGCCTGTTTTATTCATGGCACATCAAAGAGGCTTCCCATGCCCACAGGATGCTGCATAACACTGGGGCTGAGGCAAGTGCTGTAAGAGTCCAGAGCGCCTTTCCAGACTGTGCCGAATGCTTAAAAAAAACAAGAGTCTGGAGTCAGCACTACAGAGGTGGAGAAGATAACAAGGCCCTGTAATCCCGCCCCGCTCGCAGAGAGCCGTTGCGCGAAAATAATTAAATAAATAAACAAGCGCGGCCGAGGCGGACCGCGCAGGAAATAAAAGCACACTGCTTTAGTGAGGAGAAACGCTCCCTTTTGCCCCACGTGGAAAAATAAATAGGCCGAGGCGGACCGCGCTGAAAATAAAAATAAAAGAGTGCTTGCACACTTATGAAGGAGACCGTGTCAGGACACAAGTAAAAGATCCAGTCGGGATGAGCAGTCCCAAAAGGAGACAGGGCGGTAACAAGGAGGGACTAAGAAGCCTCCCTTTCAATCGAAAGCCAGCGTTTAGCATGGAGGATGACGCCAGCGAATCAAAAAGATGGGCGGGGCTTCAAGTCCCCTTCTCAAAGCATACTGATGACAAGAAGCCTCGCAGAGCGAGGAGAGCTCCAGCGCTAGGTCTGCGAGACCTAAAAAGGACCGGTCGCATCTGGAGACGGCCCAGAAGGAGCAGTCATGAGGGAATTCCTGGAAGCCCTGTTCGCTTCCCAGAGGGAGGACATCTTGGCCATCAAGACGGACCTGCAGGCTGATCTCCGGGAAGTACGGAGGGATGTGGACGCGGTCGGTGAACGGGTGGTCACACTGGAGGACTCGACCACGGCCCTGGACAAAGATTGCTGCACTTCAACAAGAAATCCTATGGCTGCGGGACCAGCAGCTGGACCTCCAGACGCACTCTGAGGACCTGGAGAATAGGTCGAGGCGGAATAACATCCGTATTCGTGCTGTCCCGACCGGAGCAGAGGAGGAAGATCTGGAAAGATATGTTCAAGACCTTTTCCAGGCAGTTCTGAACGCATCGGCGGAATCCTCCGTCAAGATTGATCAATGTCATTGAGTAGGCCCCCCTCGCCTGCCAAATCGCCCGCCTGCTGATATCCTGGTGTGTGTGCACGACTTCAAGGTAAAGGAGGAGATCCTCAAAGCGGCCCGCTCCTGTCAACCTCTGCGATTCCGAGAGCACGCACCACAGCTTTTCCAGGATCTAGCAGCCAGTACCCTTCAAAAAAGAAGAGACTTTTGCCCTGTGACCAGCCACCTCCGATCGAAGAGTATATCCTATTCCTGGGGGCACCCGTTCCGCCTCATTTTCCGTCTCGATGGGAAGCTACACCAAGTTCACTCCTTGGCCGAGGCCTGTAAGGTGCTTCACATAAACCTCGGCGATCTGCCCGCCCAGCCCGGGGTTTCCAGGCCCGAATCTCTGGATCCCTCAAGACACGGTCCCCGGGGTGGCCAGGGCCTGGATCGCCTTCGCCCAGACCCGGCGGCCATGATCAAAGAGCATTCAGCTGTTCTCCAGACCCTCGCTGGCACAGAGGGGGACACTTTGGACTCTAATGACTGAGGGTAACGTATGTGTGGGTTCGTCTTCTTCCCTCCGGGCCCGGCGGGGGCCGGGGGACTTTTCACCTTTGAATGGGGAGGTACCTCACTCTCTTGGTAGTCTCCACTTTTTCCTGGCCCTCTGTCGAGATGGACTCTAAGTGCTGGCCTTTGTTGCTGGTTTATTGTTTTGGGGTTTGTTTACATTGTTTTTGGGTGGTGGGGGGGGGGTCCTCTCTCTGGTGAGCTATTTACTTATGGCCCTACAGGTCAGGTCTGACCCATCGCGCATGCACGCGTGGCCCCTCCCATGGTCTGCTCTTCTCTATTGGCGTCTTAGCGTCAGACACAGCATACTGGGGCTCTCCGTCACCTAATGGAGGTCAAGGTAGTTAGCTATAATGTCCGAGCCCTCAACAATCCTACCAAACGGAGGGCAGTACTCTCCTTACTTGAACACTCGGGGGGATATATGTCTTCTTCAAGAATCCCATCTGCTCCACAAGGACACGCACTGTATGCGACACGGAGTTCCCCCTACAGTTCTGGTCTTCAGGGTCGAGCAAGAAAGGCGGGGTGGCGCTGAGGCTTCAAATTGGCTCCTCCCTTCTTACAGTAGTCTCAATTTACTCCCCAAATGATCATCAAGAAAAGTTCCTGACTGGGGCACTAGCGGAGGTACTCCATACGCCCGATTCATTGGTAGTGGTGGGCGGCGACTTGCATTTAGTTATGGACGCTGGGATTGACCGCTCTTACCCGAGGACTGGGGGGGCGGGAGCCCTGTCGGGGAAGGGTAAGGAGTGGTTAGAGGACTGTGGGATCAGGGATGCATGGCACGGCCTCCACCCCAATGACAGGGACCGTGGCTCATAAGTCTTACGCTCACCTGGACCACTTTCTCGTCACCCAGGCCGCGTGGGCATGTACACTGGCATCTACTATCGAAGCCCGGTCTCTTTCAGACCATGCACACATCACACTGACTCTACGTTTGCCTCACTCCTTCTTCCCCCTCACACTGGCGCCTCCGAGACTCCTTACTGCACTCCCCACAGGTGGTAGAAGACCTTCGGCATATATTGAAAGATTACTTAGCACTTAACGACGATGGCTCTACAGCTTTAGCCTCCGTTTGGGAGGCTCTTAAGTTGGTCTTGAGAGGGGCCTTCATCGCTAAGGCGGCTCATGACAATAAGACTAGGCGGGCCAAACGAGAGGAACTTGAATCTAAAGTTAAAGAACTTGAGGCGATCCATAAGCGCACGGGCACTCCGCGGGTCTGGCGTAAACTGGAGAAGGAGCGGCTCCAGTTGAAGTGCCTGGACTTGGACAGGGCTGAGCATGCAGTGATTCGGTTGAAATATAAATTCTATGCGAGATCTAACAAGGGTGGCCGCATGCTAGCACACTGCCTCCGCAGTAAACGACAGGCTCAGGCAGTTAAGGCGGTGCGCAGAGAACTGGGTTCCGAGATCACGGACGCAGACATGGCGGCGGCTTTTCGGACTTTCTACGCAGATCTTTACTCCGCCGAGTCTTCACTCTTGGCGGACCCCCGCGATTATGTCAACGAGGCCATGGTCACCCCGCTTCGGTCCAACGAGGCTGATAGTTTGTGGGCTCCGATAAGGATTGATGAGGTGATATCGGCTATTGCCCGTCTAAAGGTTTTGAAGGCGCCGGGCCCGGACGGGTTCCATGCGCTGTTTTAGAAGACCTTCTGCGCGGAGCTGGCCCCCCTGCTCACTCGCTTGTTCAGCTCATTCGCTGAAACGGGCACCCTCACTGAGTCCATGTTACAGGCAACCATTTCGGTCATCCCCAAACCAGGGAAAGACCCTGCGCTTTGCAGCTCCTACCGGCCGATCTCTTTACTAAACATTGATGCGAAGCTGTTCTCGAGCATCCTGGCCCACAGGCTGAACCCTCTGATGCCCGGTTTGATCAACCCGGATCAGTCGGGTTTCATCCCGAATAGGCAATGCGGGGACAACACTAAAAGGCTATGTCACCTAATTGATAAGGTTCAGCGTTCCAAGGAAGAGGCGCTCTTGCTAGTGGTTGATGCCGAAAAGGCATTTGACCGCGTGCATTGGCCATACTTATTTGCCACTCTGGAACGTTTTGGCTTGGGCACGAAACTTTGCAAATGGGTGGCATGCATTTACAGCAACCCATCGGCTGCAGTAAGGGTAAATGGGGTTCTCTCGAGCGGGTTTGCGGTGGGGAGAGGCACCAGGCAGGGCTGCCCCCTCTCCCCCCTGCTCTTCGCTCTTTATATGAAGCCCTTTGCTCAGAGGCTCAGAGACAACCCACATGCCCAGGGCGTCCCTTTTGGGGCCGACCGGCATTTGATTAGCCTTTACGCCGACGACATTTTTTCGGTAGGGCGACCCTTGACCTCCTTGCCTTCGGTCGGGTGTCAGGATTCAAAATGAACCTCCAGAAATCGCAGGTCCTCAACCTTACTGCAACGCAATCAACGGTGGACACCTTACGTGCCCAATTTGCCTTTGATTGGGTGACGGATGGCTTAACATACCTGGGATTGATCCTTCATAAGAGCCTAGGCAAGACTGCAGAAGTGAATTATGCTGCTTTACTCTCCCTCTTTCGTGGCTCGGGAGACTAGCCGCGGTCAAAATTAATGTCTTACCGCGGGCTCTATATCTTTTCCAAACCCCCTCCTCATCGCTTCCACCGCATGTGCTCTCACATATACAAAAGGAGATTGAGCATTTCATTTGGGGCCCGGTATCCCCCAGGTTGCAGAAGTCCCTGCTGCAACGCCCTAAACAGGAAGGTGGCCTTGCACTGCCGAATATCACTCGATACTTTCAAGCCTCACTCCTGCGTTTTCTCGTGGAATGGAACCGTCCAATGACGGAGAAGCACTGGGTATTTATGGACCAGACGGTGGCTGGCCACCACATCTGGAGGGAAGCCTGGTTTCCTAGGCCGTCTCGATCCTGGGGACTTTATTCTTCGCCGGTCACTCGGCCCACCATGTTAGTTTGGGACAGTGTCTCCAAGCGGGCAAACCTTACAAAGTTCCCTTCGCCTATGTCCCCCATTTTTCTCAATCCTGAATTCCCACCCGGGATGGATAAGGGGTCGAGTTTGCGATGGTTAGCTGGCGGCTGCAAGCGTCTGGGGCACTGGTTTGACCTCCAGGGGCTTATCCCCTTCGAGCAGCTTCGGGAAGACTACGGCCTCACCGTTTCCGACCGCTACCTCCATGTGCAAATGCTGCACTGGGTGTCTGGGTCTCTCGTCCGCCCTCTGGTTGTTAGACCAATGCTCCCATTTGAAAAGTGGCTTTTTAAAAAAAAAAAAAAAAAAAAAAACGATCGTAAACTTATCTCGGAGATCTATAGGTTTCTTTCTCAGGGCTCGATTGGGGTTAGGACGGCCGGACAACGGCGATGGGAGGCGGAACTCGGTCGGACAAAGAATGGGAAGATATTTTTTTATAGGACCCACCACACTGCACATTCCATGGGCCACACCGAAACAGCGTTAAAAATTGCATCTTATTGGTACTACACCCCGGCTCGTTTACATAAGTGGAGCTCACAGTGCGATGGCCTCTGTTGGCGGTGCTGTGGGAGCCCGGGCACCCTCATTCACCTTCTGTGGAACTGCCCGAAGCTCACGAGATACTGGGACAAGATCCTCGATGAGAGACACAGCTTTCGACACTACCATCCCCAGGCTCCCGGCATACACTATCTTAGGACTGCCTAACGCCGTGACTTTTCCCTTGCGTTCTACCAAGGGTAGACAGATCGCCCTAGCGTTGAACGCCGCGCATCGGGTGCTTTTAGCTAGATGGAAATCGGACAGGATCCCGGACCACACACAATGGCTACACCAGTTGTGGTCCCTTTTGGGCATGGAGAGACTCTCTATGGCTACACTGGGGGACAAATCCAAATACGCTAAAATATGGGCTCCCTTTATTTCCATCCTCTCTACAGAGTTTCGGGAACTGACATGCCCTGCTTACTTACGAATTTTTAAATTAATCCCCGAAAGCGAGGGGAATGGTTAATACCCAATTGCTGCAGATGGGCTCTGGGGGCTAGGGGTAACTTCCATATCGGACCACATCCACGCGCGTTTGTGCGCTCACTGGCTCACCTGGAGAGGGGCTCGGGTTTTTGCATGTTAGTTTTGTTAACGTTTTTCCTTTTGTGACTCTTACTTTCCTTAAAAGGCAGACTTTAACGGCCCGGGCATGCTACAATGAGTTGTTGGCCTATTGGGCACCAGCGGGCTCAGCATGCTGCCGGCCCTCTCCAACGCTCCATCCCTATGGATCCTGGAGCACTTACTGTTTCTTCTTGCTGAACGCGGCCGGCCCGGGATGGGTTGTAGGCGGCATGCTGTATAAACTGTCCACCTGTCCAGCTTGTAATTCCTTGGCTCCTATGGGTTCTCATGCCTTTTTGAAGCCGGCCCACTGGGTTGTAGGCACCAATACTCTGTATTGCTATGCTACGAGTTCTGCTAATAAAATTGATTTAATTCTAAAAAGAAACGTAAAGAACACAAGTACAGTGGCAAAAGAAATAAATACAAAAAGGGGGTGTAGTGATACACCAGGATATAGGGTTACAGCGAGTGGGGAGGGGGTAGCAGGCAGCAATACTATTCCTAGTAAATGCAACCATAGTTACGTTCATCACCCTATTTCTGAATGAACTGTGTAAACCTCTTCATACCACAGTACCGTCCTCATAAATAATTAAGATTATGTCCAATGTATCTACAATCTCTGCCCTGGCCATACCTCATTAATATTTGACAGGGTTGAAATGCTAGTATAAAACAAATAACGAGTCGGGTTGGAATTGGTTTTCCATCTTTAAACTAAAATCTTGTTAGGCCAGTGATAGACAGAGGAACTTGTCATAGATCCTGGCTAGATGTCCTTCCTTTTTGGCACAGGCTGCAGATGTGTTTCCTGTGACCAGCAATGCACTGCTGCATATGAATAAGCATATTATCTTTTACACAAACAAATGTGGTTGCTAAAGATCAATGCCAAATTTCTACTACAAAAATATGAATCACTGTCCTGGTCAAACTGTTCTTGGGAGGGAGTCTTGGGTCTGAATATGATGACAAAAGTACCACTATTTTGGATGAACTTTTATGGATAGTGCTATGAAACCACCAGTCTGTGGTTGCAAGTGCTACAATAGAAGCAGCCCAATTTTAAGTTTTAGTTGGCGGATTGTCCATCTGCCACATAGGGGGACTTGGAAAAGTACCATATTAGGGACGGTCTGACAGGATGGCAGTGGTTCCTGCACCAAAGTGGCTGTACTCAACTAAGTTTTAGTGGAAAATCTACCAATGTCAATCAATGCTGGTGAACCTTCCACCAGTAAACTGGGCGCTCCCTCGAGGAGGGGGACAGGTGGATGGGACTAGACTTTGAGGGACCACAAATCTGACCTCCTTCAAATACTGCGGTTATGCACCCCAACACTTTAGCTTTAGGAGCCCCATGCCAATTTTACTCTGTAGGTCCACCATCATTTCCATGGTGGACTGTCATGGAGTTAACTCCTCCAGACATAGTATCAACCCAGTCAGGCCTAGACAGGATGATTCTTCTGTCACCGTGTTTGGAGGAGTAAACTGTGGACCTCGCGGTCCACCACCGGAGTTAGACTAGCTAATTGAGTAATAATGCCAGAGTTGTGGACGTTATATGTTCCATTCTTGGTCACCACCACCCTTAAATGTAGGCCATTTCCATGCCTTATTAGTGGGACAGCAACTTACATCTCAAGGTGTAAAGGCAGAACTTTTGGTTTTACTAAATCGGTCAGTCAGCCCTCTTCATCCATTAGTCTGTTGGTTCAGTCACATTTTAATTTCATAACACGGCAAGAGGCTTCCTACAATGCAGGCTCTTCATTCGCTGCTTTATTGATGTCATTTTAACAGAAAAAAACGACATTACCCATAATTGTTTTTCTTACACTGAGGCTATAAAGGGACCAACAGTCACATGCCACTCCTCTTTTCTTGCTGCTCAAAATGTATTTATTTACGGCTGTTTGCAGCAGGAAAGCGAGTATATGAAAGAGATTAACAAATAACAGACATTTACAACTTTAGATGCATCTCATTCCTCCCTCATCAGAGACTTTGGTCAGGTCTCTACCATAGCGAGTGGATACAGGGGCTGTTTCGCAAGCCGATGGACCTCCTTCAGACCCTACTTGGGGGCACCAGACAAGCTTCACCAGCTCTGTCCTTTTCCCTCAATGAAGAAGATAATGCTTTGGGCCTTGCTCCGGACAAGCAAGGAGAGGGAGAGCCCAAGTAAGAGTCCTTACCCTACCATTTGCAAAGGTTTGTGGCAGGCTAGCCCTTTATGTCAAGGAGAGTGAATCCCTCTCTCAGGATCCCTGGGTACTCCAGACGGTGAGCGGATTTCAGATAGACTTTCTTTCAACCTACTATCAAAGCATAGCTCCCTCGCAGATGTTTCACTCAGGAGGCAGCTTTAGTGTCCAAAGAAGTGGAGGACTTGCTACTCAAGGGTGCTATAGAGAAGTGCAGCCTACACCCAGGAGGTTTCGTAAGCAACATCTTCCTAGTGCAGAAAAAGCACAAGAAATTCAGACTGATCAAGAACCTAAAACGTCAATCAGTTTGCCGTCTACAAGCACTTTAAAAAATGGAGACTGTGGTAACTCTGAGAGACATTTTGTTGTTTGGGGATTGGATGATGGGGTTGGTACTGAAAGCTGCATATTTGACAATTTCCATTTATTATCCCTAAAGAAAATACCTTCAATTCCCTTAGAGAACTCAGGCGTTCAGGTTCAAGTCTCTTCTTTTTGCCCTCTCCTCAGCTCATTATTGTTTTACAAAAATACTAAAACCGGTGGCAGACTGCCTCAGGTCATGGGGCATAAGGATGGTATTTAGATACCATAATATTCATGAGTCTGGACACACTGTTATTGGTGGCACAACTACAGGAGGCAATGAATCTAATTTAAAGTCTGGGATTTATAATAAATCTGGGGAAATCTGATTTAGTGCCTTCAAATACCATGGATTTCTTAGAGTTTTTAGTGGTCAAGAAGCAAGGAATGCTGAAACTCCCAGAAGCAAAACTGGCCTCTATCAGGAAGGAACTAAGGAATACGTTAAAGTATCCTTCTTATCTCTCAGACACCCTGCAAGAATCGTAGGTCTCCTGGCATCTTCAATACAAAAAATATTCCCAGATCCATTGCGTTACATGGCACTTCAGAGATTCAAAATAAAGCACATAAACGAACAGTTAACATATTCTCAGTTGGTTCCCCTAGCCACAGAGGCAAGGGGACAAATAGAAAGGGGGTTGGGCGATATGGTCACCTGGAATGGCCACACTAGCTTTCCTACTTCCCAAGACAATGCATTAGTCAGATGCCATGCTTCAAGACTGGGGTGCAAGATGTGGCAGGGTTTGGACTGGGAGAGGATGGTCAGAGAGGGAAACATCAGGGCACATCAATTGTTTTGAGCTTCTTGCAGGCTCTTTTGCAATTCAGAGCCTGGCGAAAGGAGAGCAAGATGTTCAATTCTGTTACGAATGACCAATCTGACTGCGGTCAGATATGTGAACAAGTTAGGAGGGTCGAGGTCTAAACCCTTGACAGAAATAGCCATGATACTGTGTGACTTTTGTCTTTAACACCAAATATCTATTAAGCCAGAATATCTTTAGGGACAGAACAATTTAGTGGGGCATTGGTACTTGAAGAGTGGTAATTAGATGTGACGGTTTTCAGAAAACTAAAGGACCTCTGGGGACCCTTCAATATAGACCTAGTTGCCTCCAGATTAACCAATCAATTACCCATTCAGTTGGAGGCTGGATTCAGAAGCTCTTTCTTCGGTTTCATTCCTCCAGGATTGGTTGGGGTGGGTAGGCACTCATTATGCCTTTCTCCCATTCATCATGATATCCAGATACCTAACACAACTCCTCAGACAGCAGGCAAAGTTGGTAATGGTCGCCCCCTTATGGAGATCGCAACCTTGGTATCCACTCCGGTTAGAGCGGTTGGTGGATTGTCCCATATTACTTCCAGTCACACCTCAAATCTTGAGAAATCCACAGGGTCAGGTACACGATCTAGCAGTAAGGGGCAAATTAAGGTTGGTGTCCTGGAACCTCTCAGGCCAGTTGGGGACTTGCAACGAATTTCAGAAGTCGCTTCTGGTTATACAGAGGCATCATGAGTCAGGGGAAGCATTAAGGAACAGCATGGAGCTGTTGGTCTACCTGGTGTCTGGAAAGGAATTAGGATCCTGTTTCAGGAGATGTAGTCACTGTTCTCAGTTATATAGGTTGGCTATTTCAGCTGACATAAAATGGATGGGAAACCCATAGGGGACCACCTCTGGTTTGCAGACTCATGAAATGTGTCAGGTTCATGAACCCACCAAAGCCTAGATATACTTCAATGTGGGAAGTAAACAAAGTTTCAATTCTGTTTGAATCCGGGGAGGATAATGAGGATGCATTTTTCAAACTTTTGTCTGCCAAACTCGTAATGCTATTGTGTTTAGTATCCTTCAGGAGAGTTTAACATGTTAGAGCTATGGATTTACAAGTGATGAGTTTCACCCCGAACAGCGGCTACTTTAATGCAGTCAGATGCAGAAAATATTCTTCCACACATTTATTTCCCGAGCTTTCCATTCCATCCAAAACTTTGTGTGGTTAGGTGCCTTATTATATAAGTGGAAGTAACTAGAAATTTAAAAACATGAGAGCCACACCTATTAATAGCCTTGCGTAGACCCTATTCTCCAACTACCCTAAGTAGGTGGGTTAAATACATTAGTGTTCGTAGCTGGGATAGACACAGATAAGTTTGATGTACGTTCAGCGAGAGGGGCAATGGCTTTCAAGGTTTTCTGGGCAGGTGCTAGCTTGGAGGATATCTTAAAGTCAGCAGATTGAATCAGAGTTTCTTCTTTCAAAACTTTCTACTGTAGAATGGCTGAACATGCAGCATCAACTGTAGTAGATTTGCTTTAAACATGCATAATAGGAAGCCTTTTGTCCTGTTATAAAACTGCAGATTCTCCTAGCCAGTTGTGAAGGAGAGTCATGATTTTATTAAAGACGAGAGGCAAGTGTTATCCCTTCCTGCTTTACCCACCCTAACGATTTGTGTCTCCTTTCCTAGCCCGCCAAAAAAACAAGCTCCAATTTGATCATCAACAAGGTCCATGTGGGACAGTGCTTTCTGGATTACTGATCGACTCTTCAAGCGACCCTGAATCCTAGAGGGACGACGCAATCTGGCTTGGATTCGGACTACTGCTCATTAGCTTGAAGTCCTATACGCATCAAGAAAAGAGGAGGGGCATGGGGCTGTTGGCCTTTTATAGCCTGTGTAATAAATGTATTAGGAGTAATGTCGTTTTGTTCTGTTAACATGCTGTCAATAAAGCAGAGAGTTAAGAGAATGGATAATACTTGCTTCGTTTCCTTAATAAAATCAGGACTCTTCTTCACCACTGGCTGGGAGAATCTGCAATTCCACCCACTGCAGCATGGGACAATGTAGTAGTCCACTTCAGCCATTGGCTAACCTGAGTGATGACATTCTTCTATTTTACATTGAGCACATACACACCTAAAATAGTTCTCTTCAGTGCCAGGGACGACTACAGCAATGAATGCTCTTTGAGACCAATTTTTTTTTTGATTTTAGACAATGTATTTGTGAGGACCTAACAGCTCAACCAACAATAAACTGTACAAAAACCATGACAAAACAAGCATTGGCAAAGATAAAAGGCTGGGAATATCACCAAACATATTGGCTTTTGCAATGCTTTTTTATCTTGTTTTAGCTTGAAAACAAGAAACGTTTCCTTGTTGGGACAGGAGTCCCCTGCACGCTTTACGACAAGGAATTCTTCACACATGACCCTGGGCAACAGTTCAAAGAGGAGGTGGATAAACACTTCGTCCCCCTCCCTGACGTCCTCCACGAGATCCTGGCAACAAGCATGTATTATTCACTACAGGCACATCAACGACAGATTTGAAACACAGAGAACCGGAACTTCAGGTCTGTCAAGGTAGAGGTTCGATAAATCGTATACCTTTCCTGTTGTCCTTATCTGAGCGGTGGGGGTGTGGGGGCACTGCTGCTTCATACGCGGTGCAAAGGCCCCTTCTCTGCGGGGACTAGGTTGAAAGGTTATTCACCTCACTCCATGCTGTCAGGACACCACATTTTCAGTGCTGGGTTGTCAAGAGGTGAGTTATTCCAATTACTTCAGTGGAAGCAAATGAAGACTACAACTCCCAAAATGCATTATGGTGTCAAATGAAGCCCAGTACTAGAAACAGTGTCCTGACGACATAGTAAGAGATGGAAACTCCAAACTTGGAGTCTAGAAACTAAAATTCTTAAATTAATATGGCCTTCTTTCAGCTTCTGAGTTCAGCTGACTGGGGTGGCTAATCACGGACACTGCTGTGAAACTGAAATTTTTCCAAAATATTTTAGTCTAACACAAGATGCGTGACAGTTTCAAGGTATCCACCTTGCATTAAATCCCCTCTTGCAGACTCTGCTTAGTCTGCTCACAAAACGAGTATGCTAATTATGAGTAAGTCTTGCCTAAGACAGTGCATGTGCGGTCTCATGTGAGACCTTTTGTTACCTTACAGTGGGCTTAGAGGCCGCCTGTTGCTTACCATTGGTTGGCTTTACTGTCATTCTCATTTGCTGGCTTCATATTTGTCAGGTTCCGTAGGCTTTCATTCCTCTTCATGTGTTTGTTCCTCGCCTGGAGCATAGACACATTACTGTGTCCTACTACTATTCGCTTTTTCAGGGGCTATTTTTTTGGCTTTAAGAAAGCACTCTAGGAGAATGAGTATTTTCCAGCTGTCTCCGTCGTGTACTTCTACCCCCTTTGTATTCCTCCCTATTCCCCTCAGGTCCACCCTCCATTGCCTGTGTGCTGCCGCAGCCATTGCTGCCCACCCTATGTGGTCAATTTGTTTTTCCAGCCACTCCTATTCACCCTCCATTGTCTTTGTGCTTCCCCTGGCCCCTTCTACCTACCCTCTGCTGTCTGTGTGCTTGCCTGATAGCTTCGACAGCGTCTCCTGTCCACCCTCCATTGTCTGTGTGCTTGACCCAGCTTCCCCCGCACTCCCTCTGCTGTCCATGTGCTTCCCCCGCCCCTCTGGTCCACTCTCCGTTGTTCGTGTGCTTCCCCCAGCCTCTCCCATCCACTCTCTGTTGTTCACGTGCTTGCCCTAGCCCCTCTCTGCCACACTCTGGTGTCCATGTGCTTTCCCCAGCCCTTCCTGCCCACCCTCTTTTGTCAGTGTGCTTGCCTCAGCCTATCCCACCACCATCCGTTGTCTGTGTGCTTGCCCTAGACGCTCCCATCCACCTTCCGTTGTCTGTGTGCTCCTTCATCCCCTTTAGTCTATTCTGCCCCTGCACCTGTATCCTTCTCTCCCACCCTCCCTTCCTCAGTGATGCCTAGCCCCCTAACCATGTTGGGGGACAAGGTAACATGGACGGAGGGAGAGAGATGTAGGTGGGCTAGGGAACAAGGCAACATGGAGGGAAGGAGGGATGGCAATAGAGAAGGACAGGCTTGGGGAATAAGGCAACACAGAGGAAGGGAGGGAGGGCATGAGAGAAGGACACAGACGGGGGAGAGGAAAGGAGAGAGGGGTGGAGGAAGCACACAGATAAAAATATAGCTTTGATAAGTCCAGCAAGAATTGTGCGTAAAAAAAAAATTAAAAAAATAAAAGAGAGGACGTTGGCGCTGGCTGCATCCAGCGCTTTTTAGGTCACAGCATACCAGACAGCACAGCTGTTTGGTATTCGAAAGACAACTTATTAGGTCGCAGCCTACCAGACAGCACAGCTGTCTGGTATGCGAAAGACATCTTGGGGAGTTTCTGAAAGTTGACCTGGGAATGCATTCTGCCCGTTGCTTGCCATTGGCTTTGTGGTTTGTAACTCACATTTTCTTGCTCTCCATTGCTGGCTTAGGCTCTCCAGGTTCACTTTGTCCCTCCTGATGCCAAAACCTTATTTATCAATATCCTTCCAGGAGCTCCCCTTCTGTAAACAGGCCTGTAAATCTTGTTCTTATCACATTTGCTGTGCATTCAAAGACAGAAGTCAAATGTCAAGCTGTGTCTTCGAGGTAGCTTGGCTTGGTGTTTACTTTGCTTTCGGCTGACTTCAAAGTGAGAACGTTTCTAAGAAAGAGAAACGCAGATTAGTCTCTCCATGGAGCAGGCTCGTGCCCCGCCTATGCGCCATTTACGAGGCTACAACATAACCCTTTTTGTTTGTATTTTCTCCTCATGTCTGTTGAATCAGACTGACTGTTCTTAACTACTGGACTTTTCCACAAGAACCATAGCAAAACTCCATGCATAGAGCAGTAGGGTTTTTAAGTCAGTGTATTCTGTATCTGCAACGATTTCACCAAAAGGATGGTTGACCTTCAGGGGATAAAAGCAGACTTGTTTTCTTCTGTGCCGGTCTGTTCCTGCCCTGCCTTGTGTTTTAAGGCGCGTGTCCTGATTTTGCACGCAAGCTCATGTGTACATGCTCACCCCTTTGTAAATATGTGAATCTATTTTATTTGGTTACCTGTGCATCCCTCTGTGTGTGTATCGTGAAAGACAGGAATTTTTAGGGTCATTACAAAGGCACAGTTCTCATCCATCCATCTTGAATCCAGGCCCGTCAGTCACTTCATGGCACAGTCAGGCCACCACAGCTGACACTCAGGGAAATGTGTGAATTTTAACTCCATTTCAAGATCTGAGATGACGGTTCCTACAGCTGCGAAAGGTCAGGAGAGGGAAGCGAGAATGAAGGGATTTTACTTATAAAGTTTTATATAGCGCAGACTTGACCCTAGTAGGCATCAGAGTGCTTTACAGTTGGTTAGGCAAGAACAAAACATGACAACCAAGCAACACAAATGCTGTCAATACCTGTTGCAAATCGGGAGGAGGTCAGTGAGTTAAACACTCGGACATCAATGGCGAGTGAGAGCCCAGGTTGAGATACTGAGTCAACTAATTATCCATATGCTGAGTCAGAGTTCTACGGTAGAGTTTTGTTCATCAAAAACAGTTTTACTTCTTTTTTGAATGATATGATGGACGGGTTCAGTCTGATTTCAGGGGGTAGGGAGTTCCAAATTCTAGAGGCCATTCCGGAGAAGGAATGTCCCCCGTATCCCCTGCCCCCATCTTACCCCCTCAACCAATCCAGCTTTCAGCTGGGCATAATATTACAAATGAAAATTTACCAGTGTGCATAAACGCATCACACTACACAGACCCAGCACAATATCAAAATCAAGACAAAAGCGGTATTAAGTAGGTTTGTGTGGCTGGGGCATGCTTTTGAACTCTTAATTCAGAGCTTTTTGATGGAAGCAGAAAGTATGTCAACCTAGACCCATCGTCACCTAAAAGATGAATATGTCAAAGACAGACATCTCAAAGCTGTCCAACAACCTCAGACACCCCTGCCCCTCTCACGGTCAACAAAGACTAATACACCACAATTGAGAGAAAAAGGTGTGTGGCACAAAATACACAGTCCGCACTCTATAAGAGTGCACACATTAAACAATTATGAATGTGTTTCTGGAGGGTCACCCCTCCCCCAAAATCAAGGCGCGTGGTTATAATGCGGGCATGCACATTTTAACTGACAAACACACGTTTTTATCATTCTGGCCTTAACTGAAAGTGTATTTTCTTTTAGCAGATTTTAGTGCGTTAATATGCACAAGCATTGGCAAAGCCAAGAAGTCTTGCCCAAGCCATGTTGTACAGCAGCATTGGCTACTGTGCAGCACGGCTGAAAGTAAAGAACAAAAGCATTATGAAGCGTCAATGCTGGCCGTGTCATCACATTTTTTAGGTCAAGCCTGGCCAGCGCATGCGCTGCTCTGCAGCATGCTGTATTGGAGTATGTAGTAGAAGCCCCGCCCACTCTCTGCCCATATTAGTCATTGGCTTGTGTCATTGTCATTTTTAAATGCTGGCTTCTGATTGGTTAATAGGCTTGTTAGTCCCGCCTTAGTAACGCCTTATCTTCATTTGTAACCTCCCATGGAGACTTGCCCTTTTACTTCTGTTGATACACAGTATGTCTTATTTACTCCGTAAGCACGGTTTTCTTTAATGCGTTTCTCCTACTGCAGGCACGACATGCTTTCCTGCAACATTCAGCACGCCGTGCACTTTACAGGCTGTCACGCGCACAAGTTTTATATATAAGGGCGCCGCTCCGTGTTTCAGTACGGCGCCCGCTTTGATATTTTTTTATTTTTTTATTTACTATGGCGCCTGCTCCACGTACATCGTGTGTTTACGCAATGCTTGTTTTATCTTTCTTGCTGTTTACAAGATCCCATGTCTTGCTTTCACATTAAGGCCACGCCCCTTTCTTTAGAAGACCCGCATCTAAAGAAAGGTCCGCGGCACTTAATGCATTGCAAATGCTTGTATTGCCAATGTCGGCGCGTGTGATATTTTAAAAATGCGGGGCTCGCATGACTTGAGCTTTTGCCGACACTTTAACCAAGCAGTAGGAGCGTGAGGTAGCAAAGCGAGGCGGTGAAGGCGACACAGCGTGGCTGCAGCGGGCGGCTCTGGACACCGGCTCTTCTCCATGACGGCCCCCGGGGAAAGCAGGACGCAGTCTAGTCTTTCCCCGGGGGATTCGCGCCAGACAGGAGCAGGCTGGAGGGGAAGGGGAGGGAGTAAAAGAGCTATAAGGGAGCAGGAAGGGGAAGCGACTTCCTCTTCCTGTTTCCTAGCGCCAGCGGGAGGGTCAGAAATTGAGAGGTGAGGGGAGTTAGGTACGGGAACGGGGGAAAATATCGCTCTGGTGCTGGTCGGCGCCCGGGGCAGTTTTTGTGGGGCTTCAGGGGATGTAAGGAACAGATGCGGAGGCAGTGAGGGAGGCCCTGCGAGTCCTCGGCGGGGCAGGGCGGGCGGACCTCTTACGCCCGGGAGTTCTCGATGAGGCGTGGGTAGGGATGACGCGGACCACCCGGTCCGCGTCGGCCGGAGTGGCGGCAGCATGCCGGGAGTCTCCAACGCAGACACCCCACGTGGCCGGGAAGGGGGGGGTCCGGGTAAAGTCGGCGGGAAGCGCGGGGGCGGGAGGAAGAGCCTGCCTGCTGTGCTTGCGGTCGATGCTGTCGGGAGGGGGGGCAAGGGAGAGCTGGAGGGACGGCCGGGGGGGGGACTGCAGCAGGCTTTACCAGGTGGAGCAGCAGGTCTCGGCGAGGCCCAGGTGGGCCAATTCGAGGCAGCAGGGAGGGAGGGGGGGTTGGCCCGGGAGTTAAGTGGGGGAACCCGGGGGGCAGGTGGGGTGGGGGGGGTGGGGTGGCGGGGGGGGGAGTGGGGTCTCAGGACCTGTTCTGGTCGGGACTGGGGGGCCGAAAAAAGGGGCGGGGGGGTGGAGGACGGGGGGCAGCCCTCATCAGACTGGGGGCGGAGGTGGGAGTTCATGACCCTGGAAGAAAAAATCCGGGATCAGAGGCGCGTTATTCGGGACACGGAGGCTAAGTGGGCGGAGTTGTGCGCGGCCCGGGAGGTCAGGGGGGAGTTGGAGGGGGCGGAGGGGCCCCCCACTCACACATCAGAGGAGGAAGCCTGGGCAGAAAAACTGGGGCAAGAGGCCCCGAAAGGGGGCAAGTGGGTGTGGGAGGATGAGGATAGCTCCCCCCAGACGGGGGCAGGGACGGCCAGGACGGCCTTGAGACCCGCTGGCGCTGGGACCCTCTCAGGTTGGAGCAGCCTGGGAGGGGGGGGGACCAACTGGCGGCGGCCAGCAGACGGGGTGGGCCGGCGGGGCGCAAAGACGCCGGGCAGAAGCAGCAGGGGGGTCCGCGGTGGCCTTCCCTCCACCGAAGGAGCGGGCAGCAGCGATGGGGGCAGGGGAACGGGGAGTGGTGCGTGCCAAGACTGGAAAAGGTGTGAAAAGAGCGGTGCAAGAGTTGACATGGGTGCCTGAGGATACGGAAGCGGAGTTGATGTTGGATTACGTGGAGGACAGTGATGAGCTTGAGGAAGGAGAGTTGCGTGAGGAAGACGAAAGGCCGGCCAGGATGCCTGTTGGGGGGGGGGGGGCGTCAACGACGAAATGTGTTCGTATTTTCCAGGCACCGGCGGCGGCCAGAACACAGGCCAAGACGGCTACTGCGAGGAGGAGCGGCAACAGCAGGACGGAAGAAGAAGCACAGACCACCTTGTCAGGTGAGGGCAAGTGGTGGGATGCTTGGGACGATGGGCCGCGACGGGGTAGGAAGAAGTCCTGCCGGTCGGTGTGCGTGGGGGAGGGGTCAGTGAGGGAACCGAAGGGTGCGGCACCCGGGACGGGGGGCCGTCAGCAGAGTCGGGCAAGGGGTAGCAGGCGGTGGCCAGTGTCCAGACGGACAAAGAAGACGGGAAAAAGGACAAAGGGGAGGAACGGCAGCACAAGAACTGCCGTACATGGGGTTGGCAATGCCGTTGGGGTCGCATCTGTCGGAAAAAATAAGGGCCAGAATATGGCGACACGAATAAGTGGACGTTTTTAAGCTGCTCCATAGGGAGATACAGGCAAAGGAGGGTTCCAAGGAGGAGGAATGGGAACCGACTCGTAGACCCCGGGTGCCGGTGACCATGGAGAATTGGACATCGGCCTTTTTGATTTATGCTAGCATATATTGCGAAAAGCATCAAGACAGGGCTATAGCGATGTTAAAATACATGGACATCATTAGGAAGGCGCAGATGCATTTTGGGGGGTTCGCGTGGCTCAGCTATGACGAGGAGTTTCGGGCCAGAATTGGCACGAACCCTGACAAACCCTGGGGGGAGGTGGACCAGGAACTGTGGATGCAGTGGATGTCGTCCACACAGCCGTCAACAGCAACGCACACGGCGAGTGGGCTGCCAGTGACGTATCGGACATTTCCGACGCGTCCCGCTCAGTCTGGGGCGGGTAGTGGACAGACCAGTGCAGGTAATGCAGGGGGCGGACAACAGAAGCCAGGCGGGAGCAACACGGGAGCGTGTTGGAACTACAACAAAGGATACTGCTCGAGGTATCCGTGTAGGTTTAAGCATGAGTGCTCCAAATGTGGTGGGAAACACGCCCTCACCCAATGTTTTACATTGGCTACACCATCAGAACAGTGGCGGGCCACGAAGGGACGGGGGCAGCCTGGACCAAAGGGCGCCTACTCTGGTCCGAATTGAGGCCATGGGCCCGTGGCTCTCGGTATATCCAGACAGGGAGGCAGCGTTGAAGCTGCACTGGGGATTTACAGAGGGCTTCCGGGTGGGGTATCAGGGTCCAAGGGAAAGGAGATGGGCGGACAATTTGAAGTCGGCCAAGGAGTTGCCGGAGGTGGTGTCAGCGAAACGGAGAACGGAGGTTGAAGAAGGTAGGATAGCGGGCCCGTTTGTCGACTGGCCTTTAGCAGAATTGATTATTTCTCCGCTGGGAGTGGTTCCCAAGAAGGAGCCGGGCGAGTACAGGATGATACACCACCTGTCCTGGCCAGAAGGGAGGTCCGTGAACGACTTCATTGCGGAAGAAGACTCGCGGGTACTGTATGCCTCAATGGACGACGCGATCCGCCTTGTACAGAGGTGTGGGCAGGGAGCGGAGCTGGCGAAATGTGACGTGAAGTCGGCGTTCCGTTTGCTGCCCATACACCCGGCGGATTTCTCGTTGCTAGGTATGCAGTTTGAGGGGGCCATCTTTGTGGACAAAGTTCTACCCATGGGCTGTGCGATTTCATGCGCTCTATTTGAATTGTTCAGCACCTTCTTGCAATGGGCATTTTAAAGGATCAGTGGGCATAAGGGGGTGTCACATTACCTGGACGACTTCCTTTTCATCGGACAGCAAAGGTCGGGCGCATGCGGGCGAGCTTTGGCACAGTTTCAGGAGATGGCCCGGCACTTTGGGGTCCCATTGGCGCCGGAGAAAACAGCTGGGCCCAGCTGTCAACTGACATTCTTGGGCGTTGAGTTGGACTCAGTCCAGTGGATAGCCCGGTTGCCAGCTGAAAAGTGGGGGACATACAGGCCTGTTTGTTGGGGGTGATGGGCGAGAAAAGATTGACCTGAGGACGGTCCAGAGACTTTTGGGGCTGTTAAATTTTGCTTGCAGGGTGGTGAGAGCGGGGAGGACCTTTTGCAGGCGCCTGGGCATGGCCATGTCCGGGGCGGTGCTACCGCACCACAGGGTGCGGATTTCATTGGGAGTGCGAGCAGACCTGAGAATATGGCAGACTTTCCTGACGGATTTCAATGGGGTTTCACTGGATTTCATAGAGGACAGAACAGTGTGGCAAGTGCAGATTTTTTCAGATGCAGCGGGGGCGGCAGGTTTTGGTGTTTTCTGGGACGGGAGATGGTGCGCGGAACGCTGGCCGGCTCACTGGCTAAAGCAAGGGAGGAGCATTGCGTTTGAGTTCTTTCCATTGTTGGTGGCGCTAGCGGTGTGGGGCGCTGAATTCAGGAACCGTTCCGTGTTGTTCCATGTGGACAACATGACGGTGGTCGAGCTGGTCAACAGGCAGAGAGCAAGGGACTTGAGGGTGTTGAGGTTGCGGAGGTATTTTATGCTACAGTGTCTGCAGTTGAATGTGGTTTTTCGGGCGAAGCATGTGCCGGGAGCGAGTAATGACATCGCGGATGCTTTGTCTCGTTCGCAGTGGAGCAGGTTTCGCCGCATGGCACCTGGAGCGGAGGTCCTCAAGACGCAGCTGCCGGACGGCATCTGGGCATGGGGGGAATGAGAGTCTGCAGCCTAGTGGAAAAGTCGATAGCAGAGATGACACGGCGCACTTACAGATTGGCTTGGACTGAGTTCGGGGTCTTTATGGGCTGGACCACTGAGAGTGGGCACATGTCCGTTCAAGAGATGGAACAGGGAGTGATCCGTTTTGTTTTGCACTGTACTGAGAGGGGGTTGTCACATACGACGATCGCAGGGAAATTGGCGGGAATCTCCTTTATTGTAAGTTGTTTTGGGGTTTTGATCCGGCGAAAGATGAGATTATCAGCAGAATGCTGAGGGGGTGGGGTAGGGAGAGACGGGAGGGGGCTACGGGGGGCCCCGGGAAGCTGTAACATTTGAGGTGCTACAAGGTTTATTGGGCATGTTGCCCGTTTGTTGCTACGATGCCACGGAGGTGGCTGTGTTTCGTTTGAGCATGGTGTGGATGTTTTTGGAGCGTTCAGGGTGTCGTGAGTTGTTGGGGACGAAAGGTAGGGAAGGGAGAAAGTATGAGGATGTGAGATTGGATGGGGTCGACTGGGGATCTGGTTGGGCCACTAAGACGAATCAGGCAGGGAGGGGAAGTGGATATGGTTGAATGAGAGTGGGTGCCAGGGGTGTGCCCGGTAAGGGAGTGGGAGGTTTTTTCGCAGGATGGGGCGAGCAGGAAAGGGGAAATATTCCAGCATGCCTCCGGCGATAGGCTGACGGCGGCGTAGTTGCTGGCAGTTATGCGTATGGCATTGAAGCGGATGGGACGGGACCCGAAGGGATTTGGGACGCACTCTTTTCGGATTGGGGCAGCCATGGCTGCGGCGCGTTTGGGGTGGTCCTGGGATCGGATTCGACAGATTGGGAGATGGCGGTCCCGGTGCTGCGAGCGCTACGTGCGGAAGTGACGATGGGCGGGCGTCATGGGTCGCTGAAAAGGGGGAGGGTAAGGAGGTTTTGGTGGGGCCAGGATGGATTTTAACACCTTTTTTCTTGCCGTAGGTTGTGTGAGGGGCCTGGGGACCAAGACGGTCACCTGGATAGCCGGGCACTCTTTCGTGCATTGGGCGGCACAGTATGCAGATCGTCAGGTTTACGACCGTAACCTGGGACTGCGGAGCAGCCATCATGAGGTACAATGGTGGGGAAAACTAGGAATGCGCTGGGGGGCTTTCTTGCCCTGGTTAACGAAGATGGTGTCGCAAAAAGGATGTCCTGACCTGCTGGTTTTACACTTGGGGGAAAATGATATGGTGCGGTTGTCAGGCCTGGCAATCATGCAACAGATGCAAAGGGACTTGGACGTTATGAAACAACGGATGGCAGGCACCTGCTTGGTGTGGACAGAATTTGTGCCACGTAACGTGTGGAGGGGAGTGGTAAAACCAGCGGCAGTGGAAAAAGCCCGGAGAAAGTTGAACAGGGCGATGAGGGTTTTTTGCGAACAAAGAGACATTAAAGTGATTGCACACAATGGGCTGCGGCTGGAGGAGCCGCTGCTATTCAGGGATGACGGGGTGCACCTTTCGAGGTTGGGTAATGCCTATTACATGATGGAAATAAAGGACACGATCAGCAAGCTCTGGAATGAGTCCATTTGGTGTCGAAGGGTGTGAGGGCGAAAGGTGCACGGCTGCAGGGTGGGGCAGGTAACCACCCAAACGGGGTTCCCTGGTTGGCGGAACTTTGGAGGGGTGGGGGAGTCCTGGACGGGCCCACCCACCTCTCGGGGGGAAGAGTGATTGATGGGGGTGCGGGATGCAGGAGTGCGATGGCAGGTGATGCAAAAGAGGATGTCAGGAGACAAATGAAGAAGTGGATTGAGAACGAAATGGGTTGTTGTGGAACGTGAAGAGAGATGGGGTGCAAGGGGAAAGAATGGAGCGAGTGAGACGAAGAAGTGTGGGGGGGGAAGTATTGTTGGGGTTATTGTTAGTATTTGTTATGGTTAAAGTTATGTTTACAGCCTGTCCTAATAAATGGCCTTTTACGCTTCACCGACAGCGTGGACTGGTTATTTGGCGCGAAGCCATTCCTGCAGCAGGGCGGGCGCTGCTCCTGGTGAGCTTCAGGCTGCTCACACTATGAATGCACCTCACTGGCTGAACGTCCAACACGCCCTTCTTCGTTCAACACGAAGGCTGTCCTCACTGCCAGAGACGAGAAACTCTTCAGAGAGGTCATTAACCGTGTTGACATACCCTTCCAGAGGTTCACGGGGTCAGAGTACATGTATGGGTTTTATAATCAGGCACAAAGGCTATAAAATACATCTCAGTGCTGACAGTGTTCCCACGGATACGGATTGTGTGTGGTAATTGAATTACCGTAATTCCCAAATCTTTTGAACAGCTGAGGAGGGGACATTCGCACCAGCACACAAAAATGAATCAGTTGTGGAACTCTGTGTGTAACCTGTCCATTAGAAGTTTGAATCTCAACGGATGCACTCAGCCCTTCATTGGTCCAAAGTCAACGAAATGAGTGACACAGAGGGGTAACAATGCTCTGATTACTTATCAATGCTAGTCATTATTCTGAGGCCTAGTCTTCCTCACCACAGTCTTAGATACCCTTGCTTTCTGCCCAGCTGGGCTTGACCACAGGCTGCCAAGGGAGCAGGATATTTCAGGAAATAGTAAATGGAGTTCCTTTTTAAAACTCCCAGGGAAGAGGTGTATTTATCCTAAGTTAGAGGCCAGGTATAAGTATTTTTCTTTTATAACTAAGGTAGGTACATTCTGTATAACGAGGCAAACCTCGCAATACTGGGACCAGATAGTTGGTATCAGCGCCTCGAGGCCAGACAAATCGTAGCATGTGCTGCATAACTCCAGTGATTACTGTTACTAAAGCGTGCGGTGGTGTCAGGCATGACCTATGCGGCTAGTGTTGAAGCTGGGGGATTTTTATTTCCTACCAAGCTTCAAGGGCCGCGTCTTGATAGGGTGCCCTGGCTCTGCGCCTGCCTTTTTGAGTCTGAGGTATATCGCGTTCATACATATAACTCCAAAATTCTACGAGTTGATGGATAAACTTTTAAAAGAACAAGTCGGAAACGGTGAGCAGAGATGGCCTCTCTCTTTTTCTGACACGTTCTGTCAAAACATGGTGTTAAATTGGAGAACTTCTGCGTTGTTTGTATAAATTTTAGACACCTAAGGCGCAAAAACACAGGGCTTGGTTCTGCCAGTTCCATACCTGCCAACTTGCAGAACAATCACAACGGGTGAGGAGGGGGCGGGGCCTTGAAAGGGTCGGGTCCTCGTACCGAAAAGTACCCAGGGGCAATTCAGCTAGAAAACCCTGTATAAAGTAGGCTTCTAGGAAATTGTTTGGAGGTTCTGCACATCCAGTGTTCTCTAAGGGGTGTGAAACCTCCCAAGAACATGGCGGCAGCCTCAGAAGCTTTAATTTTGGGTGTTGGAGAGGAGGCGGAGAAGAATATAAAGTAACTGGGGCTGTGCTCGGCACTAAGCCCCTCCTCCTTCAAGACCCACCCCCTCTCCTCACATGGTGAAAACTATCTGTAAATTGGCATGACAAACACTAGTGAAGCCTCTGAGGCACTCCACCAGATCCTGTAAAAAATGTGGTACAGGGGTAGGGTGACCAGGCGTCCCGGATTTGCCGGGACAGTCCTAGTTTTTCGCCAGCTGTCCCGGCAGATTTCAGGAAATTAAGCTCATGTCCCGATTTTTAGAGAGGGTCGACTGAAAACTGTGGGAGGTATCTTTTTATGTTTTGCAAAGCAGGGATAGTTAGCAGCTATTATAAGAAAGCAATTTAATTAACAGGCATGCTACTGGCTTTAAAAATTGCATTTTATGTATGTTCTTACTGCCTCTTCTGTAATTCTCTGCTAAGGAGCACTGTCATTCTGTGCGCTGGGTTGAAGTAAAATTGTAGTCCTTCTATTTTTGGGAAATGTCCCAGTTTTTGGCTTTAAAATTCTGGTCACCCTATACAGGGGTCCCCTGGTGCAAAATAAAGGTAGCATGCTTTGCTCTGGTGTGTGTGTTTTTATTTGGTTTCCACTTGATCACTGGGTGTTAGAGAAGGGGTCTCGCAATCATTTGAATGGCTGAGCCACTTAACCCTCTCACTTAAAGACAATAAGGCCCGATCACAAAACATTTCTCACTGGCGCTGTTGCATGTCCTTGTTGGCAAGTAGGGCAGTGCTTGGTGCAAAAAAACATTTACCACCATATTGGGGTTTTTTTTGTGTTGTGTTTTTGTGCTGTTATTGTTGAGTTAAACCGCAGCTGTTGGTGATAATTTGACACCTGTATATGAAAAACGTGCAGAAACGCCATACCAATAAGTCATTCTCCTTCTCTATTTAAAATTTGGTACTGTCATGATTACTGGTTGTGGTAACAATTAACAGAAAAGGGGTTCACTTTTTGTTAATTTGGTCATTAGTAAATATAATTCCACTTTACTTCACTAAATGAAGAAAAACATTTTAATATTTTTTCTTAAAAGGGTTTTTGCTATTTTTTGTTCATATGATCCCTTTTCTCGTTCCCCAATTGACTGATCAATAAAAATAGGGAAAATAAACCTTTTCCATTCTTTTAACAATCGTCATAAGGCCTCTAGTAATACACTATTAAAGACTTCGAGCATCACAATAAAAGGAACAGTAGCAACTCACACCAAGTGGTTTTCATATTGTTATCCTCACTGGTAAATAATTAGAGCGCTGCTGAAACAGCAAACAGTAAATCTGCCTAGTTGAAGTAATTCCATGGCAAAGTAGGGCTCAAAGTCGAAGGTATGGGTAGGCCCAGGCTGCAATAAAAGATTAGCATCACTTGTCAAACTTTTTACAGTCCAGGGCCTCACAGGCGGTAACAAGAAATCAGTCAAAAATTGACAAATGGCCCTTAAGCCGGATACTCGTTTCCCCTCCTACTTCAGAGGTGAATGCACTTCCGGTTCTAAAGTCCCAGCCTCAGCCAGCTCTGAGCCGCCAGCCACCACACGATCACGGCTCAGTGGTGTCAGAAGTCTGCCTTATTTAGTGGGGCCTTCTGGCACTGTTTTTGTCATACCAGGTCTACCATACAACTGCAAGACATGAAAACATACCTATGTCCCCCACATGCAGGGAAAAAATTCTCAGCGTGTCAGGGGCACTCATTTTTTTTTTCTTTTCATTTTTTGAAAAATGAAAAAAGAATCTAGCAGCCACAGCATGGTAAACGGACTGTCACTAAGCATTTTCAGTGATTTACTACAGCCATGTTACCAAAAGCAATTTCGGCAAATATTTTCCCATCCCTTATCCATGAATCACAGAAAATAGTGGGTGGACTGTCGATTGGCAGGAAGGGGGGCTACCTTGAGTGCACCAGTAGCTTTGCAGCTCTGCCTGCCTGGCGTTTAATGAGCCACTGAAATGATTTTAACTAAATGCAAAATACATGGAAAGTTAACAATTTTAAAGTTAACTGCTCCTTACTAATGGTTTAAAACTAAAGTAAACATTTAGAACTTTCAGCACAGATTTATATGGGCTGGTCTACATCGGGAACAATCATGTCTTCTATGGCTTTCAAAAAATAGGAAGGTTGTTTATGCAGCCAGGGACTTTGGCAACCCAAACAAGCATTTGCAATGCAATAGGTCTCGCATTCTAGAAATTTTGACCTACTGGTATTGTAAATGACAATGCCTTTTATTATTCCAAGTGTTTTTTAAACGCATAAATAAATGGCATTGTGATTTACAATGCCAATAGGTTAAAATCTCGCAATTGCTAGACCTATTGCATTGCAAATGCTGGTTTTCTTTTCTTCCAGCTGTACGGCAGCTGCATTGCTGTGCAACAGGGCTACAATACATTGACAAACCAAATAGATCTCGCATGGGCGAGACCTATTGGCTTAGCCAATGCTTATTTAGAAATTATTTTTAGCCATGCTTCACAGCTAAGCCAATAGCTCTCATAGGCTCGACCTACTGGTTTGGCCAACGCTTGTTCTAGCATGCCGTTTCTAATTTGAGCGCTTTGCACCGTTTATTCCCACACCTAGGCGCCTCTGATTTACAGAACCACCAGAGGTCATAAATAAGTAATGTGCTCGCTAGTTAGGGTCACAAAGGTTGACAACTCTAATGTTTGCGCCACTTTGACCTGTGCAGCGGTGCTAGGCATCACACAATCGCTGGCAAAAGATTCGTAAATCGGGACCATTATCTTCTGATTGGCAGCAAGGTGGCAACCACCGCGGTTATCAAACAACCCCTACTGGTATAGCACAGTGAGTGACTCCCCCACCATGTGAGGCCGCCTTCCCGGGCCCTTTGGAGACTTAAAGAGGATCGTAACCAGGCCCGGCTCCAGGAGTTTTTATTTGGGTGGACCAAGAGTGCATTTGGGTGGGCCACTGAGGGCCCAATTTGTCGCTTCTTGTGATAGCCTAGAAGCCCTAGATTATCTTCATATCAGAGTGTTAGACCTGGTACCATTGGCGTGAGTCTCCCTTCCATTTTTTTGCTGTTGTCTCCTCTGTTTTTGATATGTTTTGCTGGTTTTAGATGCTTTGGGCACTGTGCCACTGCTATCCAGTGCAAGTGCTCCCTATTGTAAAGTATTGTAACGGATTAGTGACTCCCTGATTGGCTTGTTTGATTTACTTGTCAGACCCTAGTATAGTGCACCATGTGTGCCCAGGGCCTGTAAATCAAATGCTGCTGGTGGGCTTGCAGCACTGGTTGTGCCACCCACAGAAGCAGCTTGTAAAGTTTGTCTCAGGCCTGCAATTGCAGAGCCTGTGTGCAGTCTAGTACTGCCATGTTGACCTGGTAAGTGCACCCACTTACCAGTCCCCAAACCTTCCCTTTTCTACATGTTAGCCACCCCTAAGGAAGGCCCAAGGGCAGGGTGCATTGTAAGTAAAAGGTAGGACATGCCCTGGTGTGTGTGGCATGTCCTGATAGTGAATTACAGCCAATTTCGTTTTTCACTATTGCAAGGCTACCTGTTCCCATAGGCCAGAATGGGCAGTTTGATTATAACACCTTATAATCCTAACTGACCCAGGGAACATGGTAGAAAAACCAATTTAGTATGCCTGAACTCAGAATGATAAAATACATCTTTTAGTGAAGTTGGTTTTAACATTCTGTGTTTGAAAATACCACTTTTAGAAAGTAGGTATTTTCTTGCCTAACCATCCAGCCTGCCTATGCTAGGTTATGTATTGCTTGTCTGGTTTGTGAGTGACAGGAGGGCTTGGGCTCCAGGAGTCTGATGGGTCAGGGCTGGGCTGAATAGGACCTTGGCTGAATAGAGAGTAGGGGGCGGGGATTTCCTTTCACTCCCCTGAGCCCTCATAGAATAGAGAGTAGGGGGAGGAGATTTCCTTTCACTCCCCTGAGCCCTCATAGAATAGAGAGTAGGGGGGAGGAGATTTCCTTTCAGCTACCTGGGCCAGGTCTGCTTTCGACAATGCTGTCTCCACCTTCTGCCAGGAAGCTGCACAGAACTGGTTTTGGTCAGGCACAGACACTCTCTGCCTTTAGAGACAAAGGATTTTTGAGTATAAATATTGGGGCCCAGACCGCAAGACTTTAGATCACTTCTGGTAATCAAGACGGACCTTTGCCAAGGAGAAGGAACCAAGTAAGCTGAAGGAGTTTGACTGCCCCTGTGCCAGTGTGCTATTTTCTGGGGGTTGGCCTGCAGTGGTGACTTTATTGCCAAGGAAAGGGGAAAGAACTTTTACTGAACTTTCATCATCTTGAAGAAGAATCTCCAAGGGCTTGAACTGTGCTTGCCTCCTGCTGAAGTCTCATGGACAAAAGACTTCACCACCAGCTCCCCCCTGAATTCCCTTGCTGGGGATTCTGTCTGCAGAAGCCTGCGTATCGCTGGGAGCTGGAAGCGCGACTCAACGAGAAGAAGCGTGACGCCGACGCAGCTGTTGCTGTCGCATCATCGGAGAAGCGTGTCGCCACCGCAAGGGTCATCGTCGCATCACCGGAGAAGCGTGTCGCAGGGCCTGTCGCGGCTCCAAAGTTACAGAGTTCGCTGCACAGCCGTCGGGCGTGCACGCATTGCCTTCACGTCGTCGCACCGCATCAAGGGCGCCAACTTCTCACATCGCACCGGACCGCCGCAACGCATCGAAGCGCCATCTTGTCGCATCGTAACCGGAACGCAGTAAGAGACCGACGCATCACCTCCTATCGGGTAAGGAACAGACGCATCGCCTACTTTGCGCAAGCACTGAGGAACAGAAGCAATGCCTCCCCCGAAGCAAGGAACCAACGCATCACCCTCCCTGCGACCTTTTTGTTTGTTTTGCGTTACGCATTTAAGGTACTTTGTGAGAAACGTGTCGCATTTACCATCAACTTTGAACTAAACAATCTCTACCATTTTTAAGTCTATTTTTGATTACAGTATTGTGGATTTTTCTCGTTTGGGTCTTGTGTTAAGTCTATATAAAGAATACTGATTTTTATAAAACCTGTGTGGTGTCCATCTGTAGTGTTTTCACTGTATTACTGTATGTGTTCACAAATGCTTTACACACTGCCTCCGAGATAAGCCTGCCTGCTCGTGCCAAGCTACCACAGGGTTGAGCAGCGGTTATTTTAGGAGTGTAGCCCCCTTACCCTGACTAGAAGCAAGGGTCCCTACTTGGTCAAAGGTACCTATCTCAGCCAACTAGAGACCCCCTGTTCTAACATTGGTGGCAGCGGTGAGATTCTGGACTTGCATTTGTGACTCATATACAGTAATTGGTGTACACTACTAGTGAGTGCAGACCAAACGCAACCACATACATTTTGGTCGAATTTTTTTCCTTGGAACTGTTATTTGTTTTGCTAAACACTGCCAGTTCTTATTGCCATGAGCAAACCAGCATCTATTGCATCTATGGATCTAGATTTTGAGGAAGAGAGGGTGGATGCCTACACTGTTAAACAGCTGAAGCACTTCTGTAGAAAATTTAAAGTTGCTACTACAGGCCTCACCAAAAAGGAGGAATTCCAAAAGGCGCTGAGGGCCTGGATGGAAGCAAGAAATGCCCCTGAGCATGTGGATGAGCCTGCAGAGGAGGTTGAGGATGCAGAAGGGCAGCTAGATGGGCCATTGGGTCCAGCCAGGGAGAGGGTGTCTTCCCCCAAAGGCAGCAGTGTTTCTTCCAAGGGCCTGACCCCCAGGAGAACTGGAGGACAGGGAGAGAAATAGATTGCACAAAAAGGAGCTGGCCAAGCTCAAGATGGAGGGTCAAAAGGACCTAGAGAGTAAGAAGCTTGAGAATAACAGGTTAGCTTTTGAAAGGGAAAAAGAGAGATTAGCACATGAGAGATTTTTGAGGGAACTGGAGCTTAAAGCTAAAAACTTAGAAATTAGTCCCTCTGGTGGCAGCGCACCATCTGTGCCTGCAGAAGGCAGGGTATATTTCCCCAAAGATGTCATCAAGGATTTTCATAGGCATGAGGATATTGGGCAGTGGTTTGCAGCCTATGATATGGCAATGTTGGCCCACCGGGTCCCTGAGAAGGATTGGGGAGCGGGGTTGTGGGGCCGCTTTGTTAGTGATGGGAGGGATACATTGTTAGACCTGCCCAGTGAGAATAGGATGTCTTATGCCCACATGAAAGAAGCCCGGATGACCAGGTATGGGTTAACCCCAGAACTCTATAGACAGAGGTTCAGGAATTGTAAGAAGCTGGAGGCAACTACCTGGGTGGAGTATGCATCTTTCTTTTGCAGAGCAATGGATGGTTGGGTAAAGGGTAGCAAAGTGGATACTTTTGAAGCGCTCTATGATTTGTTTGCATGGGAGCACTTGTCTGCTAATTGTTTTCCAGAGCTACGCCAGCACCTTATTGATAGCAAGCGGACTAACCCTAGGAAGCTTGCTGAGGAGGCGGACCGCTGGGTCAGTACCCGGGTCCACAAGGGTCATGTGGGAGACTTCGCCAAAGGTGGGCAGGGTCCCCAGCAGAAGAGTGTGGGGACAAGGGTAAACAGAGGGAGTTCCAGAAAGGGCCCCAAAGTAATTTCCAGGGGAACCAAGGGAAGGGTTCCCAGCCTCCCCCTCAGAAGAAGCCAGAGGCCCGACAGGTAATCCTGTTCACAGGGGCCCCCCTAAATGTTTTGTGTGGTCAAGTGGGCCACCGTTGGTATGATCCCAAGTGTCCCAAGAAGGATCACAATGCACCACCTAGTGCACCACCCCGTCAGATGGCGAGTGTAGCCCTGGGGAGGGAGGAGATGGGTGCCGAAGGTGGGTGGAGTCCTGCAGAAATGTCCCTTGTCTCTTTAGGAGATTATGAGATGGTCCCTAGGACCCAGCTGCCTGATAACACTAAGAAATACAGGCAGTGGGTGACAATCAATGGCCATAGGGTGGAGGCATTGAGACACACACCGGGGCCAGTGCGACAGCTGTCAGCTGGTGTCTAAAGAGCAGGTAGTCCCCCATGCATTCTTCCCTGTAGTTGCCGCGGACAACTCAGAGAGCCAGTGTGAGGTGGCTCAAGTGCCCTTTGAGGGGGGGGGGGGTCTCAGGTACCCTTCAAGTAGCTGTGAGGCCAGCCATGCCTGTTGACTGTCTGCTAGGCAATGATTTGGAGAGCTCCCCTTGGGCTAAGGTGGAGAGAAGGTCTCATTTGGAGATGTTGGGTCTGCCTGAGTGGGCGTGTGTGACCACTCGGTCTATGGCAGCCAGTAAGGGTGTTCAAGAGGACCTGGAGCCTGAAAGTATGGCCCAGGTACCTGCCTTAAAGAGAAGAGGTAGGGGGCGCGGGAAACCGGCCCCCATAGTTCCCACGGTCCAAGAGGAGGCAGACCTGGAGGGGGATGCCCTGGAACCTACAGGGGAGCAAGTGGCTGAACTGGGGGACCTGCCTGAGCTGACCCATTGGCAGCAGGAAGGAGGACCCTCCAGGGAGGAATTCTGTGAGGAACCGAAGAAGTGCCCTTCTCTTGAGGGTTTGCGGCAACAGGCCACAAACCAGGCAGCAGGTGATCAGTCTGGATCACATTGGATCTACTGGGAGAATGGTCTCCTGTATAGCGAGCCTAAGGTTGCTGAGCCTGGGTCAGCCCGTGTGCTGGTGGTACCCCAGCGCTTCAGAGCCTTCCTACTGGGGTTGGCTCATGATGTGCTGTTGGCAGGGCATTTGGGGCAGAACAAGACCTTTGAAAGGCTTGTCACCCACTTTCATTGGCCTCAAATGCGCAAGAGTTCAGATACTCATTGCAGGACCTGCCAGACTTGCCAGGCAAGTGGTAAAAGTGGGAGGAAGCACAAGGCTCCTCTCCAGCCTTTCCCTGTAGTCAGCACCCCCTTTGAACGGGTGGGTATTGACATTGTGGGGCCTCTGGACCCCAAGACAGCCATGGGCAACAGGTTAATCCTGGTCTTGGTGGACAGTGACGGCCCCAGTGGTGGGACGTGCACTGCTGGGGATTTTCTCCTGTGTGGGGTTCCCTAGAGAGGTGGTGTCAGACCGTGGTACTAACTTCATATCCAAGTATATGAAGTCCCTGTGGCAGGAGTGCGGTGTAACATACAAGTTCACCACTCCTTACCACCCCCAAGGTAATGGGCTGGTTGAGAGATTCAACCGGACCCTCAAAGGCATGATTATGGGTCTTGAGGAACCTATGAGGCGTAAGTGGGACGTCCTCTTGCCATGCCTTCTGTTTGCTTACCGTGAGGTGCCACAGAAGTCCTTAGGGTTCAGTCCCTTTGAACTGCTGTATGGTCACCCGGTAAGAGGACCTCGGAGTCTGGTTAAGGAAGGCTGGGAGAAAGCTCCCAGGAAACCTCCCCAGGATGTATATAGCTACATGCTGGCCTTCAGGAACCAGACTAGGCGATTCAGACAACTCGCTCAGGCGAATCTGGAAGCCAGCCAGGAAGAGATGAAACGGTGGTATGATCAGAATGCCACTCTGATCGAGTTTCAGCCTGGACAGAAAGTTTGGGTCATGGCCCCAGTGGAGCCCTGTGCGCTCCAGGATAAGTGGACCGGACCATTTGAGGTGGTGGAGCGCAAGAGTGAGGTCACCTACTTGGTGGAATTGCGGTCTCCCAGGAACCCTTTGCGGGTCCTGCATGTTAACCGCCTGAAACCCACTTAGAGAGGTCCGAAGTGGGCATGCTCCTAGCGACAGATGCTGGAATGGAGGAGGAGACTGAGCCTCTTCCTGACCTCCTGTCTGCAACAGAGCAAGATGGGTCAGTGGATGGTGTGAACCTCTCTACCACCCTGACACCTGAGCAGCAGAATGACTGTCACCAACTGTTGGGACAATTCTCTGATCTGTTCTCCCTGGTTCCTGGTGTCACTGAGTGGTGCGTCTATGATGTGGACACTGGGGACAGTCCTCCTGTTAAGCACAAAGCCTACAGAGTGACTGACGGGGTCAGAGCTTACATCAAGGAGGAGGTCTCCAAGATGTTTGCCTTAGGGGTGATTGAGTCCTCTAACAGTCCTTGGGCCAGCCCAGTGGTTTTGGTCCCAAAGGCTGCCGCGCCTGGTGCCACACCCGAACTCCGGTTCTGTGTGGACTACCGAGGACTCAATTCAGTCACCAACACTGACGCGCACCCCATCCCCAGAGCTGATGAGCTCATTGATCAGCTAGGGGCTGCACGGTACCTCAGTACGTTTGATTTGACGTCTGGGTACTGGCAGATCGCCTTAACTGATGGGGCCAAGGAGTGGTCAGCATTCTCCACACCAGATGGGCACTACCAATTCCGGGTTATGCCCTTTGGGATGAAGAATGCCCCTGCCACCTTTCAGAGGTTGGTCAACCAGGTGTTGGTTGGACTGGAGGATTTCAGTGCCGCCTACCTGGATGACATTGCAGTGTTTAGTTCCACCTGGGATGAACATCTGCGCCACCTCTGGGAAGTGTTGATGGCGCTGCGGAAGGCAGGCCTCACGATCAAGGCGAGTAAGTGCCAGATCGGGCAGGGTTCCGTGGTGTACTTGGGGCACCAGGTAGGAAGCGGCCAGGTGGCGCCCCTACAACCCAGATTGATACCATCCTGGCATGGGAACCCCCCCCCCCCCCAAACCCAGACACAGGTGAGAGCCTTTTTAGGACGCACAGGGTACTACAGGAGGTTTGTCAAGGGGTATGGCAACATCGTTGCACCCTTGACTGAGCTGACTTCCAGGAAGCAGCCCAAGAAAGTGAACTGGACTGACACCTGTCGCACAAGTTACTTACTTGTGTAACGATATATCTGTAAGAGACATTAGTTAGTGATAGATTCCTTACCTTAGAATATCCCCAGGCGTCAGGCTGGATCCGGAAAGTTTTTCGTCAGCAATACCCCTGCGCGTCGGTAGGCGTCGTCGTACTGCTCCGCGTACGTCGCTGGCGTCGTGGTCGCCGAGATGACGTCATGGGAGCTATTTAGACGCGCCCACGCGCGCTGACGTCAGTTCTGTACACAACTTTTGCGCGCCAGGAGCGCAGAGCCATGTCAGAGACCGACTACTGGTGCAATAGAACTAGGGCCCTGAAAGGCATGACCTGAACCCTAGAGAACAGTTCGCAGAACGGGGAGGATGGGCGGGCGGTAAGGAATCTATCACTAACTAATGTCTCTTACAGATATATTGTTACACAAGTAAGTAACTTGTGCATCTGAAAGAGACACGTTGGTGATAGATTCCTTACCTTAGAATACATACCCAAGCAATACCATCCCCGGTGGTGGGTCTGCGAAGTGAAATCACACCAGAAAGTCACGGAGAACCGACCGGCCAAAGAAGCCGTCTCTCCGGACTGGACTGTCAAGGCAATAGTGCTTTGTGAAAGTATGCAGCGAGGCCCAAGTGGCCGCCTGACAGATGTCTTGCAGGGGGACACCGCGTCCCAATGCTGTAGTAGCTGCTGTCGTCCTGGTAGAATGGGCACGCAGCCCAACCGGAGGTTCCTTTTTAGCCAGAGAGTAACAGGCGTTAATGCACAAGACAACCCATCGTGAGATAGTCCTCTTGTGCACAGCCCGGCCTTTCTTGGCGCCCACGTAGCCAACAAAGAGCTGGTCATCCACCCGGAACTGCTGTGTGCGGTTGAGATAGAACGAAAATGCACGTTTTGGGTCCAGACGGTGGAGCCTCTCCTCTTCTCTTGAAGGGTGCGGAGGCGGAAAGAAAGTGGGCAGAGTCACAGTTTGCCCAAGATGAAAGGCAGAGACTACTTTCGGTAGAAAGGAGGGACGTTGTCGAAGAACCACCTTGTCCGGATGAACCGCCAGGAAAGGAGGTTTACAGGAAAGAGCTTGGAACTCACTCACCCGCCGAGCGGAAGTGATGGCCACCAGGAACACAGTTTTCAAAGTTAATAACCGCAAAGGACAGTTATGAAGAGGATCAAAGGGAGCGCACGTTAAGTATGTGAGAACCAGGTTCAAGTCCCACTGAGGCATGACAAAAGGAACAGGAGGAAAAAAGGTGAGTAATGCCTTTGAGAAATCTGTTAACAACAGGGGACTTGAAAAGAGAGGGCTGATCAGGCAGCCTAAGAAAGGCTGAAAGAGCAGAAAGGTAGCCCTCGATAGTGCCCAGAGCAGAGCCCTGCTGGGCCAAAGAGAGAAGGAACAAGAGGACGTCAGAAAGAGGGGCAGCAAGAGGATCTACAGCTTTTGCTGCACACCATGCCACAAATTTGTTCCACCGACAGGCGTATACCGTTTTAGTAGAGGGACGCCTGGCTGCCAGAATCACATTACAGACTTCAGGAGGCAACTCAAATGGAATCAGCTGTCGCCGCTCAATCTCCACGCAAGGAGGTGGAGGCTGGACAGGTTTGGGTGGAGGACCGTCCCCTGGTGCTGCGACAGGAGATCCTCCCGAAGAGGCAGTCGGATCGGGGGATCCACGCTCATACTGGAGTAGCTCGGGATACCAAACTCTTCGAGCCCAGTCCGGCGCCACAAGAATGACTTGGGCCTGGTCGCGTCTGATCTTCTTCAGCACTCTGGGTAGAAGTGGTATAGGCGGAAAGGCGTACAATAGACCGGAACTCCACCCGCGACGAAAAGCGTCTCCGAGCGAGTGCCGCCTTGGAAACTCCAACGCGCAGAACTGCTGACATTGCGCGTTCTCTTCGGTGGCGAATAGATCTAACCAAGGCTCTCCCCACTGTTGAAAGAGACCTTGCGCCACCTCTGAGTGAAGACGCCATTCGTGATCCAACATGCACCTGCGGCTGAGTTCGTCCGCCCTGGCGTTTAGGGTACCTGCCAGGTGTTGAACCGCCAAGGAAATGCCTTGACGTTCCAGCCACGTCCAGAGACGTAGAGCCTCCTGACAAAGGGTCCACGACCCCACCCCGCCCTGCTTGTTGTAGTACCAGATGGCGGTGGTGTTGTCCGTGAACACCTACACTACTCTCCCCTTGACAGAGGGAAGGAATGCCTTCAGTGCAAGTAGGATCGCCCTGAGCTCCAAAAGGTTGATATGGAGCTTGGACTCCGCCGGAGACCAGAGGCCTCTGATCTCCGCCTCTCCCATGTGGCCGCCCCATCCCAGGAGGGACGCGTCCGTCACCACTGTGTGCTCCGGGGGCAGACCCACCCAACGGGTCCGCGGGGCCCGAAGGCGCTCCGGAAGGACCCGATGGGCCAAACAAACGGCCCATGGCCGACAGGAAGACCTGTATCTCATCCGACGTCGCGTGCGGGCCCGGAAAGGACGGGTACGCCGCAGGCAACGACGGGGGCTCCAGCGGAGCCACGGGGAGTGACCCCCGCCCCCTCCACCACATCCTGGGACCGGTGTGGGGTAGAAGACGAATCGACGTCGCTTCTTTGATTTTTATGGCGCCGTGACTTACCTGTCCCCGAGTCCGACGAGCGAAGGTAACGGCCTCCGCGACCGGTCTCTCGACCTCCCACGGGAGCGGGACCTTGATCGACGCGGAGCAGACTGCTGGGCCTCCAACAACTTTCGGGAACGCTCCCGCAAAGCTTTCGGCGCCATGGCCCGGCAATCGGGGCACGCCTCGGGGTCATGGGTGTGCCCCACGCAGAAGAGACACTCGTCGTGCGGGTCCGCTACCGACATGTTGCGACGGCAGGCCCAACAGGAGTTAAACCCGGGCATCCCTACTGCACCAGAGTCGATTACTCGACAAACAATTACCAAGTTAAAACTTAACTAGGGGTACTGCTCTCTCTCGGATCTGCGCTGCTGGCACGGAAAAAGGAAGAACTGATGTCAGCGCGCGTGGGCGCGTCTAAATAGCTCCCATGACATCATCTCGGCGACCACGACGCCAGCGACGTACGCGGAGCAGTACGACGACGCCTACCGACGCGCAGGGGTATTGCTGACGAAAAACTTTCCGGATCCAGTCTGACGCCTGGGGATATTCTAAGGTAAGGAATCTATCACTAACGTGTCTCTTTCAGATAGAAAGCTTTTGACGCCCTGAAGACTGCCATGTGCACAGCACCCGTGCTTCAGGCGCCCAACTTCTCAAAACCATTAATTGTGCAGACAGACGCTTCAGAGCATGGTGTGGGGGCTGTTCTTTCACAGAATAATGAGGAGGGCCTAGACCAACCTGTAGCCTTCATCAGTAGGAGGTTACTTCCACTGGAACAGAGGTGGAGTGCAATTGAGCGTGAGGCATTTGCTGTGGTCTGGGCACTGAAGAAGTTGAGACCATACTTGTTTGGGACTCACTTCCTGGTTCAGACCGACCACAGGCCCCTCAGATGGTTGATGCAGATGAGGGGTGAGAATCCAAAGCTGTTGAGGTGGTCCATTTCCCTACAGAGGATGGACTTCACGGTGGAACACCGCCCTGGTACAGAACACGCCAATGCTGATGGTGTGTCCAGATTTTTCCGCCTTAGTGAAGAGAACTCCCAAGAGGTAGGGTAGTTCTCCCCACATTTCAGCTGGAGGGGACACGTGTTAGACCTGGTACCATTGGCGCGAGTCTCCCTTCCATTTTTTGCTGTTGTCTCCTCTGTTTTTGATATGTTTTGCTGGTTTTAGATGCTTTGGGCACTGTGCCACTGCTTTCCAGTGCCACAGTGCAAGTGCTCCCTATTGTAAAGTATTGTAATGGATTAGTGTCTCCCTGATTGGCTTGTTTGATTTACTTGTCAGACCCTAGTATAGTGCACCATGTGTGCCCAGGGCCTGTAAATCAAATGCTGCTGGTGGGCTTGCAGCACTGGTTGTGCCACCCACAGAAGTAGCTTGTAAAGTGTGTCTCAGGCCTGCCATTGCAGAGCCTGTGTGCAGTATAGTTCTGCCATGTTGACCTGGTAAGTGCACCCACTTACCAGTCCCCAAACCTTCCCTTTTCTACATGTTAGCCACCCCTAAGGTAGGCCCAAGGGCAGGGTGCATTGTAAGTAAAAGGTAGGACATGCCCTGGTGTGTGTGGCATGTCCTGATAGTGAATTAGAGCCAATTTTGTTTTTCACTATTGCAAGGCTACCTGTCCCCATACGCCAGAATGGGCAGTTTGATTATAACACATTATAATCCTAACTGACCCAGAGAACATGGTAGAAAAACCAATTTAGTATGCCTGAACTCAGAATGATAAAATACATCTTTTAGTGAAGTTGGTTTTAACATTCTGTGTTTGAAAGTACCACTTTTAGAAAGTAGGTATTTTCTTGCCTAACCATCCAGCCTGCCTCTGCTAGGTTGTGTATTGCTTGTCTGGTTTGTGAGTGACAGGAGGGCTTGGGCTCCAGCAGTCTGATGGGTCAGGGCTGGGCTGAATAGGACCTTGGCTGAATAGAGTAGGGGGCGGGATTTCCTTTCACTCCCCTGAGCCCTCATAGAATAGAGAGTAGGGGGAGGAGATCTCCTTTCAGCTACCTGGACCAGGTCTGCTTTCAACAATGCTGTCTCCACCTCCTGCCAGGAAGCTGCACAGAACTTGTTTTAGTCAGGCACAGACACTCTCTGCCTTCAGAGACAAAGGATTTTTGAGTATAAATATTGGGGCCCAGACCCCAAGACTTTAGATCACTTCTGGGAATCAAGACGGACCTTTGCCAAGGAGAAGAAACCAAGGAAGCTGAAGGAGTTTGACTGCCCCTGTGCCAGTGTGCTATTTTCTGGGGGTTGGCCTGCAGTGGTGACTTTATTGACAAGGAAAGGGGAAAGAACTTTTACTGAACTTTCATCATCTTGAAGAAGAATCTCCAAGGGCTTGAACTGTGCTTGCCTCCTGCTGAAGTCTCAGGGACAAAAGACTTCACCACCAGCTCCCCCCTGAATTCCCTTGCTGGGGATTCTGTCGGCAGAAGCCTGCGTATCGTTGGGAGCACGACTCAACGAGAAGAAGCGTGAGGCCGTCGCAGCTGTTGCCGTCGCATCATCGGAGAAGCGTGTCGCCACCGCAAGGGTCGCCGTCGCATCACCGGAGAAGCGTGTCTCCGTCGCATCCCTGGAGAAGCGTGTCGCCACCGCAAGGGTCATCGTCGCATCACCGGAGAGCCTGTCGCGGCTCCAAAGTTACAGAGTTCGCTGCACGGCCGTTGAGCGTGCACGCATCGCCTTCACGTCGTCGCACCGCATCAAGGGCGCCATCTTCTCGCATCGCACCGGACCGCCGCAATGCATCGAAGCGCCATCTTGTCGCATCGTAACCGGAACGCAGTAAGAGACAGACGCATCACCTCCTCTCCGGTAAGGAACAGACGCATCGCCTACTTTGCGCAAGCACTGAGGAACAGAAGCATCGCCTCCCCCAAAGGAAGGAACAGACGCATCACCCTCCCTGCGACCCTTTTGTTTGTTTTGCGTTACGCATTTAAGGTACTTTGTGAGAAAAGTGTCGCATTTACCATCAACTTTGAACTAAACAATCTCTACCATTTTTAAGTCTATTTTTGATTACAGTATTGTGGATTTTTGTCGTTTGGGGTCTTGTGTAAGTCTATATAAAGAATACTTAATTTTATAAAACCTGTGTGGTGTCCATCTGTAGTGTTTTCATTGTATTACTGTATGTGTTCACAAATGCTTTACACACTGCCTCTGAGATAAGCCTGCCTGCTCGTGCCAAGCTACCACAGGGGTTATTTTAGGAGTGTAGCCCCCTTACCCTGACTAGAAGCAAGGGTCCCTACTTGGTCAAAGGTACCTACCTCTGCCAACTAGAGACCCCCAGTTCTAACACAGAGCATGTGGAGAGTTATTTGTAAGTAAGAGCAATGTCTGGACCCAAGTGCAAACCCTAAAATTCCAACAGGCCAGGCTTCAACACAAGTAATTCCAGGCCCAATTATCCACTTTTCTACCCTTCCTCTCCTGTGCACCTTATCTCACAGCTGAACTTGAGCCCCAGCCCCATATGAGCCACCATCCAGATCCACTTTTATTATTCCCGTAAAAAAACATTAGTAAAATCACCTTCAAACTTAAAACATTGAAAGTAGCAGTAAATATAATTAGCACGCACTTTAAAATATGTTCCACAGTTGCCCTAATGACCTGACTGTTAATTAAATAAAAACAGAAAGGCCATGACAGGGCCAGCTTTAGCGCAAGTGGAAAGTCTTTTTTGGCGCCCCACCAATGACCTCTTTCTCCGCAGATACCATTACTACCACCCTCCAACAGTGCCCTTCATCTCTCTGTAGCCACTCTCTCATATGCATTTCATTTGTTGTATAGCACTACTCATATCAGTGTAGGGTGTCACAGTACTTTACACCACACACACATTATACAGAGGCAATGAATCATACAAGTATGTAAATCAGTCTATAGGGAATGTCACATAAGCCAATGAGGATTACAAGGTGTAGGAATTACGTTATCCATACTGGTGGGCAGTATATTTTAAGAGGGTTTGGGCTGGGGAAGCACAAACTCAGAATTTAAAGCATACCCCAGTGGTTGGGGGTTGGCTTTACTAATAAAAATTTATATCAGCCCAAACTCTTTTTAGCAACATTAAAATAATGAAAGACTGGGGAAGTTCTCTATATAGTAACACAAAAAAGTGAAGTTCTAACTATACCATTCATGTTTGTATGTTATCTTTGATGACAGTTCATAGGTCACTGTCCTATGTTAGGATTGTAACTTCTAAACTGCAAGTAACACAGGAATCTCTGTGACAAAAGCAGTAACCCACTGAGCTATCAACATAAAATACAGCTTATCTGCATTTCAAAACTACCAACAGGCAAAGGATTGCTCTCCAACAGGATCATTAATCACCAGTTTTCTGGACATTTTTATTGTTCTTTTGCATCCATGGCCATGATAATGATAAAAACAATTTAAATGAGGCATACACAAAGTATGTGCCTTGCTGGGCCTGTGCAGTTTTAAAAAATAAAAACAAATAGTAACACATTCTCTTACCTACTCCATTAGTCAAACTTTGTGTCACAGCCTGATCTGATAAGCAGCTGCAGGGGTCAGGAAAGGTGAATCAGAAAAAACAAACTTCTTTTCTCCAGTGCTGAACAGAAAAGGAAATATCCAGGCAGCAGGACAGTAGGCAAAAGTTACTCAGTGCCAAATAAAGAATGTGTCCCCTTTGCCATGCCCCCTGCACGACACAGCCCACCTTTCTAAAAGGAGTTGGGTGATTGGGGATGGCTGTGAGAAAAGAGCCCAGGCCCATTTCATGCAACTCCCAGAATAGGAAGAAAAACAACGTTCGGGGGAACGTTGTAAATTATAGTACCCATTTTCTATTAGCCTTCATGCGGTCACTGCGAGGGTCAAGGCTCATGTTTGGGTGGGCCTGGCTATTAACCTACACACAGTGCTTTAAATGGGCCGGTACTCACCGGTACTGAGTACCGGCACTTCTTCTCCCCCCCCCCCCAATAGTACCGGCACTTCTCCGTTACCAAATAGAGTACCGGTACTCACTGTCACACATAGTCATGTGAGCATGCATCGCATTTCTACACTGCGGCGTATGCTCACATATTGGTGATTTCACAAGGAGGGCAGTGACGCCAAGGCAGAGCAACGTGTGACCCAGGCGCGCAACGCCCATTGGACTCAAAGGGCTTCAGCCCCTCGTCGTGTGTGGCAGCCCGGGATGAGACAGCTTCCCTGGCGCACACACAGCTGCACCCGAGTACTTCACAGGTCTTTAAAAGACCTTTTGCTTGTTAATGAGGCTTTGATGTGTTTCACCCCTTCTTAGAGCCCCTGCAGCTCCACTCTGCCTTTTGCTTGAAGAATCAGCCCCCCCCCCCGAAATTTTTGATTTGCCCCCCACCCCGAAATTTGACTCTAGTTGCGCCTCTGGTGTGACCTCACCCACCAGGAAGCTGTGCGGCGGGAAGAAAGGGAAGCTCTTTAAAAAGCACAATTTGCTCTGGCTTTCCCTTTCTTCTATGCGAAAAAGACGGAGAGGATAGCACAGCAGCTGAGAAAGGGGACAACTGAGAAGAGCTTTCAGAAGTGAAGGGGTATAAGCACAGTCAGCTGAAGAAATCGAGAGGTTATCTGAAGAAGAAGAAAGGGGCAAGCAAACGATATTAGAGAATACACTGCGGGCGCGGGGCAGTGGGTTTAAAATAAAGCACCTAATGGATGAGATGAGGATCATCTGATGAGAGTCGGGGGTGGGTAGGTGTCCCAAGAAAGAGCCAAGGCTTTCGAGAATGACACAGGTCGGTGGAAGGGGCCTGTTGAGTGAGGACAGAGCGACAGTGGCAGAGACTGGTATTTTAAGTGGGGGAGGGGTATCCCAGAAAAGCAAGAGAAGGAATTTGATGAGATGAACGAGGGGACATTTAAGATGAAAGGTGGCGTGACCACCTGAAAAAAGAGAAAATGTAAAGAGACACATGGGGCATCGGAGGGGACATGGGTCTAGTAAGTAAGGGCTAGGGACATCAGAGGGTAGAGGTAGGCGAGTATCTCGTCATCCCAAAAAGTGTTATCTAAAGCGTGGGCGGCAGCTGAATAGAAAAATAATTTTGAGGGAAGGGTGGTATTTTTAAGTCATGCGGTTTTTTTTTTTTTTTTTTTTAAATCAGCTAATATAAAGTTTACCATAATGTGACTCATTTTTTTGTAACGAAGTTAAACAATGAAAGGCCCAACAAACAATCATAAGAATTCAGATTGCATACTTGGAGGAAGAATGGATTTATCAAAATACTTAAACACAGTATAGACCTTACTGGGGCACACTGGAAGGGGAAGAATAATGTGCACAGAGTTGAAAATGCGCATTTACCAGAAAACGGTGAATGTAGCCAACAATATAAGCATTCAAACACGACTAAGACATGACGTCCCATGGCTTGGTGAATGTTTCTCATTCATTTCTATGATGTTAGATCACACTTTGAATTGCTTCCAGAATGCTTGTGTCTGATATCAAGCATTTCTCAGAAATGAGGCCTATTCCAGATTGCCAAGTACGCTTTTTTGCTGTCATAAACATGCTCAGTCACACTTTTTGGTATTTCTTTGTTCTTTAAACCCGATAAGTGCTACCCTCCAAACAAAAGCGCTTCAACACCCCATCAGGGGTAACAAGCGCTATATAAATGCAAACCTTTTTCCCTCTTCTATCCCTCTGCTATCCTTCTGAATCCAAATAACTGACTAACCTATCCACCACTCAAATTACTTTCACATTTTCATTATACTAATTCAACACTAATCCTTCTTGGGTTCCGGAGTAGCGTGCTACTCGCCGAAAAAGCGCTTCGACGCCTCGTCTCGGGTAGTAAGCGCTATATAAATGCAATTACAATACAATACAATACCTTCAGTGTGGGTGGATTTGGCCAACTTCTACAAGCCCATGATGGGAAGTGTTACAGTGGTTAAGGTGCTTTCATGGGTGTCTGATTATTGTTAAGGAGGCTAATGGGCAGAGAGTTGCCTCCATTCAGGTGGGTGAGGACCAGGGCTTCGACTGACACGGACATCTGAAAGGAAGGATGTCTGGAGGCAGAGCTCTTACCATACTGGGACAGGCCCATATCCAGTTACCTGCCACAGATGCAGAAATGACTAGATTCCCCAAACAGTGAATGTTGCTGACATCCTACAATAATCACAAACTGGGAAATTCAGTTTTATTTCTGCATGTCAAAGACTGTCTGCCTTGGGGAAGGGACACTTACAGCCAGCCCTTCACCTCCTTTTATAGCTAATTGATGCTAATTCACATAACTTTCTGGGGAAAATAACTGCAGTTTTTAGCTAAATAAAGTAAAACCATCTATTTTAGGTGTGGTTTATCTTTCATTTGCTGCCTTCTTCTGGATGCACACCCAACACTCCAGCTTGGGAGTTCTGCACCCACAGAGTGCCACTACTGTGTTGTTACAAAAGTATAATATGAAAATGGATTTCCATCCATGTAAAATTAGTGAATTGGCAAAGTGGTACACAGACTACTGTAAATATTGTCCCAAGAATGTAGTTGTCATTTCAGATGTGGCCAGAGGGCTAGACCCCTCAGGCCAGGCAGGAAGCTTAAGAACCACCCATACCACTACAGGCCAGGACACATATACCCGCACTGGAAGGAGGGAGCAGGCAGAGAAGTCAAAAGAAGGAAGGATCATGGTTAGCCGGGGAATCGCAGGTATGTCTTTCCAGGACAATGCTGTGGAGGCATCCATAAGTGTGCGGCTGTGAGCAGTACAGAGATATGAACGAGAAGTGCCAAATGTCTGCCCCTCCCAATTTCCACTACAGCAGCTTAGAAATCTGTAGGGTTCCACTGCACTATGAGGTGCACCAGACTGCTCATCACCAGTTGACACAACAGCTGGCTGTATCTTGTATTCATGAAAAAAGTGAGCCACACGGTAGTTGTGGGAGCACCAGGGAACCCAAAGCACCCAAGGGAGGAAGCCAAGCCTTGGACTTGAGAAGAAGGAGCAGGCCTAAGGGAAGCTTTGAGCATCAAACACATGTGGGTACAGGGTGCCTCCCATATCAGAAACAGTGGCTACAGCAGGCCTGCTGACCACCATCATCAGTGACACCGTGCTCATATGTACATGGTTATATGTGCCTCCATCCCTTTACTAGCCCCTCAGAATTTTGGACTAGGTTTTGCTGGGTGGCACAGTATCTGAAAGTGAATAAAAGGGTGAAATATTATTGCTCTGTTGTGAGACTCCAGATAACTTTCTTCTCCCAGGATCACTAGCATGACAACTGATGGCTTCCTTCCACCCGATGCGGGTCAGAGTTGCATTTTAGGATGTAGTCTTTTTTCCTTTAACCCCTTCGATGCGCGTGACGAGCTCAGCTCGTCATGCTGCGCGGTAGCGCTGTGCGCATGACGAGCTGAGCTCGTCACGACCGCACCCGCGATCGGAATGTCCAGCACACGAGCGGAATTCCGATCGCGGTCAAGGGGTTAATTAATTTTCAGTAAAACAAGTCTCTGCACCTTTTAATGTTTTGTTTAATATACAGGTGCCTCTGACAAAAAGGGAAACCTGATAGTTACCTTTCAGTAGTCTGTCAACTAGTACAACTTAATACATGCAAGGGCATCAACAATAAATTGCAGAGGGAAGCAATTTGTCATTCGCAACTGGAAAAAATTCTTGAGCCCTTCAAATGTTTTTCATAAGACCCACCCTTAGTCCCGCCTCTAGCCCCACCTCCTTGCCACGCCCCCCAGCTCGATCTGATGAGTACCTGCACTTTTTTTTCCCCATTTAAAGCACTGCCTACACACCATCTCCGTTGTGGGACTTGAAGTTATGTTTTAACATTGCAAACATGGCCTCAAAATCCCTGAGCGCAAAGCACTTTCGACTAAAACGCAGGGCAACTTTATGTGTCACAAGGAGCCAGAGTAGCTTGTCGGGTACGATGGCCCGCGTCCTAAAGATCTCCTGCGTTCCCCCTGCGATAGGCAGCTGTCAAGCGGACACGTCCTGCGTGATGCTTTCCGCCATTACTATTTTCTTTTCTTAGTCAAATTCAAAGTGCATTCTTGTATTTTGTGGCTTGTAAGTTTTATTTTAATTCTAAAGAAAAACATCCCGGCATGTAAATAGTTGTTGGCTACGAAGCCAAGGGTGGCTAAATCCCGAGAGCCATTTGGCAGCCCTGCCTGTAGCCCGCAAAACCCGTTCCCGCGCTTGTCGTGTCTCCCTGTGCTCTCATTTTTAATGCACGTTCTCGACCATAGGTCGGTCTCCCCGGCACTTACCTGCGCTTTCGGGGCTTCCCCGGTGCTCTGGACAGTTGTCGCCCTCCGTGCCCTGTATCTCGCCACGCCTGAAGCAACGCTCTTCCTCGTCTGCTGTCTCCGGACGCAGTCACTCCTTAACAGCGTTTCTATTATACAGAAAGTGAAAGCTATGATCTACACTTTGAACTTCCGGGAATGAGAGGCTCTTCCTGTGTTTTGTAACTACACCGCTCAAAAGGCTAGTGCGTGCAACACCAGTCGTTATGGCTTTTGTTGCTTTCAAAATATTTTCTCCAGCCAGCCTCGCTAAGAAATACTAGTCGAACTAAGGAGAGGTGACCCTATGTCTGGTATTGACGCCCCCTATGACTATAAAATACAAATTCTGATATAGATTTTGCAAGGACTTTATTAATTTTACCAGGGTTGAGGTCCTCACTGCCTTCTTAGCTTTATATGGGTGGATGTATGCGTTCAGGAGGAATAGCGCCTATTGAGGTTTTCTCCGCCTTTTGTTTCTATTCTAGTTGCCTGTAGCCACTCAAGTCCAAGGTCAATATTTTCTTGTGACCATTTGTACTTTGTTGAAATAAATGTGGAGATGGCCCCCGGGATGTCCATAGCATGAGGTCCTTACAGCAGGGGTATGATCAGTGCTTTAAATGGGGAAAAATAAGTGCAGGTACTCATTAAATTGAGCTAGGGGCGTGGCTAGTGGGCGGGGTTAGAGGCGGAGTGAGACATGGTGATACAAATCACTTCTATTGAGTATTCATTTTGCCCTTGCGTTGCCCTGGATAGTGGTCTCAAACTTTCCATACGTGCAGATCAACAGCTAAAACCCTGAATGAGCCAAGCCATCAACAGTACTATTATCACTTTCAGGCCAATAATCAATGTCTAGGACAGGAGAGACTATGGCACTCACACAGGTTGCAGGACAGAAAATAACATGTTAGAAATGTATGAATATAAACAAAATGTATTAAGTCGTTACACAAAATTAAGGCCAAACCAAATGTTCATATTTCCTTGTTTTGTAAGATTTGCAGCTTCTTAATATTATAATAATTCTAATGTTCCTACTTGCTTGCATTTGGAGCAATCCTTAAATATTCAAGAGAGCGCACACACACAAATAATAACATTCCACGCATTTGTTTTCAAATACCTGCTGATTCTCTTCCTCTACGAGTTTGTTACAAACATACATTCTCTATCTGTTTTCACATCTCTAATCTTGCGATCCCTCTCGCACTCACTTCTCGCCCGTTTGTAGCTAATTCTGTCCCACTCTCTTTACCCCAATTGTATCCTATCACTCTCTCTACCATCACTCTTTCTATTTCTAATCTGCCATCTCCGCGCCTCTCTTCTGCTTTCCATAGCCGTCTGGATCTCTCCCCTATCTATCTACCCTTCCCCCTTCTGCCTCTCTATCTTTTTCCACTTTAAACTCTCTACTCCTTCCACCTCACTCTTCACCTTCACTTACCCCCATTCTCCCTCCTTTCCCCTCGACAGAAGGCCCCACGGCCAGAGAGCTTGCAAAGGCAGACAATGAGCACAGCAGGGTCCCGAGCGCGTGCAGAGTCCAGCAGGGTAGCGGTTAGTGGAAGAATAATACTGGCCTCCGATGGGAAGATCCGTTGACCTCCCCCACCTCACCTGTGCACCAGGGAGGCCGCTTAGGCCATTTTCACCACCTCAACCCTGCCCATCATGGACTCAATGTCCCAGCAGGCGGCCTGGCGAGGTGGGGGTGGATTTGAAGGGCCAAGTGAGTCAGAAGAAAGACATCAGACCAGTGGGAGGCCAAGAGGGGAAAATGGCTCCTTTTTACCTGGGTTCCTCCTTGGTAGGTCAGGCACAGGCCCTCGCCATTGTCCCAAACACTAACAGGAGGACCCAGCATCGACACCTGGCAGGGGGGTGGTGAGGATAAGGAAAGCTTCCATTTGCGTAGGAACGGAGCAGAGGCCCTCTTTCCCTTACGGCATGCCTCCTATAGGCCGCCACAGCTGAATAATACTGACAGATGGCAATCGGCCAACATGCTGCCAAAAAAAACGGCTCACAGTTGGCCCTCGGGCTCCAGTCCAGTGCCCAACTCATCAATCTGAACCTGAGTACCGGTACTCTCCTTGACAGTGGAGAAGTGCCGGTACTCGGTTTGGCAAAAATAAGAAGTGCCGGTACTCAGTACCGGTGAGTACCGGCCCATTTAAAGCACTGGGTATGATGTTCAATGTACACTATTACTGGGGTCGGTTTTAGCTTCCATGTTTCTTGTAATAATATAATCTCAACATTTCAAAGGAAGACCATTGTGTTGCTATTATAGGGCATTTACCGAACCCATCTACGTTCCAAGAACATATTTTGATGTGGTGTTGCTCTGGCGGGGCTTGATGTTCATAAGAACCAGCTAGGGTCTAGGGCATGTGGGAGCCAGGACCATTCTTGAATTTTCTTGCTGCGCTGCCGATGGATCAATATTGACAACCTTATGATTTCCAGGTGTTGAATGTATGGAAAGCACGACACCAAATGGTTTCACATACTTTAAAATTATGAGTATATATCTATTCCTGCATTTTCGTTTTTCAAGAAATCACTAAACGAGAGAAAATCAAGAAAAAATCTATTGTGGTGTATCTCCTGCTTGGATGCTCTTTGTTGTCCTGAGTACTTCATTTTAGGGTACCTTCATACTAGGACATCCAATACCCAAGGAAGTTTTAAATATTAACGCTGGCCATTAGAAGATTCATATTTTCTAATTGAACTTCATTTTATAAGTACATGCTTGTTGATTGCCAGTATTGGCTTTGCCAGTAAGGATATAGTAATCCAGGATGTTATAAGACTACAGTTGAGAAACGTGAAATCCATAGAGTGGAATGGAGGGCATTGGTAATTCTGGGGCCTATTCAAAAACTTCATTTTGTATACTGTGACAGTACTACAAATGTACTCCAAAATGCAATGTGCAAAGTTATATGCGCAAATTCCGTTTCCGCTTCTCCTATCTTTTTCTGTGAAGATCTCTGCACAGACTGCAGGATGTCCAGACATATAAGTATAGGTTTCAGTAGTAAATATGGAAGGGACAGAGGAGAGTGGCTGGGAAATGGAGAATACTTACTGCTAAAGGGGAGGGGATTAGGGAGGAGTAAGGAGGGGTTTAGGCAGGTGTGGGACGGGAGTCTTCTGCATGTCTCTGGAGAGAGTGCTTCCCCTGTTTTATGCTAATCTCCAGGCAAGTCACTCAAAAGCTACTGTATGGTTTCTAGATCCCTACCTCAGTGAGCATGACTATCATACATGTCCACTGAGGGTCTCCCTGTTTACATGGATTGAGAACCTAGAGCTTGGCTCTGAGGTCGAGGGGGCATGCCTTGTGCACCCCTATTTTTTAGAGAGTGGCTACTGCCCTCTCTACCCCGGCTGTGGTAAACTGACAGTGGTGGCAGCAATAAATCTATAGTCAGGAGGGGTGAGTCACTAGCCACCCTCCTGATCAAGTCTGTGCAGTCTATCTCTTGCCTGGGGTCCTGTTGCCTTTGTCTACCTGACATGTGTTTGAGAGCCAGTGGGTGTACTGGGGAAGAATGTTGAGTTGAGCCAGTGTGTGGAATGCAAGCTGTTCTGCTGGACATGTCAGCTCCCCCCGTGCCCCTCCCCATTTCCTTGGAGAGGCCTGGTGGGCTGGGGTAGACACTCAGCTCATATCTGGGTTTAGCTGTACTAACTCTGCTAAGAAGACCCTCCCCCCTGGTCAGTGCCTCCTGGTCTGGAGTTAATTTAAATTCCTCTTTAAGGAATAGCACAGGCTAGTACCAGGAAAGACAGTACGTTATTTGTGCATGGTGTGGTAATGCATTGAACACGCCATGAAGGGTTTGTGATTGGAGGTGTAATCAGGATGCAAAAGTAGCAGACCCTCTGATTGGATGAGCCTATCAATCAGAGGTGATAAAAGTCTGGCCTGAGTGGTCAGCTGCTGTTCAAGACTGTTTATTACTGAAGAGGCGGCCACACCAGGTCCGTCCAAAGGAAGCCAGCAACGACCCGCAGTGTGAAGGCTCACTGCGTCTGGAACTTAAGGAAGTTTTCTCTATGACTGATGGATTCTGCTGCCAAGAGTTCAATGAGGAACCAGGGCATCAGCAGCATGGGAGAAGACCAGCTGTTTCTGTGAGACTTGTGGAGCGCTTTTGAACAAGGAAATTGCAAACAGCTGCACAAGGAGAAAAGGAAGCTTGCAGCACATCAAGGGAGCTGGTGTGGAAAGGAAGCATGCAGGATATCAAGGGAGCCAGAGAAGGGGAAGCTTGATCGTGCTTGGAGGTGAGATCGCTTTCCCTAAACTCCTCCCCTGCGCTGAGGGAGCCTGTACAAGCAGTAGCTGGGAATAGAGGCCAGTGAAACGGGCCCTCACCTTTCTTTTTGTGATCTCTGGGGGTATCAGGGTGAACTGGCACTCTGTCCAGCCACTACCCTCCTACAGCTAGCCAGTGTCTACTGGACTAGTGAGACTCCAGTAAACTGTGCCAAGACATCAGGCACCTGTGATCAGATTCCTGACACCACTAGAGCAGTGTCCTCACTCAGAACGGGAGGGCGCTTCTGTTGCTTTGGGTGGGGGTTATGGGGCTGATCAAGAACCTTTGAGTTCACATCATATGTTGAAACTATAGCCTTTCAATCCAAAGATTGGTATCAAGGCTCTAGCAAATGAGAGCAACCCTGTGCAACATGGTCTGTAAGATGCTAATTGTGTGTCTTCATGTTAACTGTGTTTTTATAGTGCTTGGCGTCTAGGCGCTATAATACTGTTTGGGGTCAGAACTCTGGCCCAGAGGGTTGTAGAGACATCTGTTTTTCACTGTTTATCCTAGTTTTATGTGTAGTATAATTCTCTTGTGTGTATTAAAGTACTTTTCTTTTATAAAAAGTAAAGCACTGACTGGACATTGATTTTATCAGCTGGTAGTACGGTGTGCACTGTATTCTGAATGTCTAACCCCACCTCACTTTCTTGAGTAAGCCTTGGACTACTCTGTCTCGCTGCCCTGAGAGAGTCAAGTGCTGGAGAGAAGTACTTGTCTATCCAGTTTTGGGTCCACCAGTACTGAGGCCCCAGGAAACCAGCGGGGGACACTCCAGTTGATGCGATTGGAGCTCAGTAACCCCCGAGCGCCCTGGTGCCCAGGAAGCAGGTCTAATATTGGTGGCAAGTGGTGTTGAATCACTAGACTTCAGGCTCAGTGGATACTGATGCCAGTGGATAAGTCCAGCAGATACCCATAAGCTACTCCACACTTTGAGGACCACAATAAAACTTTCCATGAAAGAGTCCAAAGGGATATTTTTGTAAATTACAACATTTTATACACTGTTTACACTAAACCAACTGACAGCAAAAGAGTTCTATTGGTCATATGACACACAAATTATTTTCCCATTCAGATTGTTTTTCATAATCTTTATTCAAGAATTATTCAAGTGTCAAGATAAAAACTGGAAGACAAATCCACGATGGAAACAGCCTACGCGTTTCGTCCCTATTCATGGGACTTCTTCAGGGCAGCACTCAAAAAACGCGGGAAGTCTTATCTTCAACCGACAGTTAGAGTACTGTACAATCCTTGTGTACTATTGCAACCTCATCTGTCACCTCTGTAGAACCAATGCCTCTTAGGCAAACCAACAACACAATCAGTTTCCAACGTATTGTCTTGTTCCTTTCCACTCTTACTTTGTACTCCCCCAATTGGGTAGCCATAAGGAATTATTCATGTGTTCACACAGGAATCCTCTGTCCATCAAGCAATAAATTTTATCGGCACTTGCCACATCTTTCTCCGGCCATGGAAGCGTGTAGTGCCTCCTGGTCCTCGTTATTATCAGCCGTACGTAGTCTCTCGCAATTTAGGCCATAACCGTTACTTTGTTGTGATACACATAAGCTATATGTAAAATGGCAGATAACATTGGAGAGGAATTGGAACTGCAGAACGTGACTGTGGATCAATTAAAACAAATGTGTGCTGACAGGGGGTGGAAAGTCCCAAGGTCTAAGGACAGGGAGCACTTGATTAGCCACATGGCAAAATGCTTTGCGCAAGAGGTCACTGTTGTGCAGGAGGGGGAGAGCACTGTTATCACAAGCCTGCCAAGTCAGTTGGTGTAGGCTTCCCCTATACCAGCCCCTAGGCTTGCCCCTATCCCTTCCCCTAGGTTTTCCCCTAGACCTGCCCCAAGACTTTCACTTCCCCCTATCTCAAGGACTAACTTTCCCCCTGTCCCAGGATTTGCCTCCTTAGGAGGGACTGAGCTAGCAGAGACCCTTAAACTTCAGCTGATACTCCAGGAAGCTAAGTATTTAGCAGAGGAGAAAGCAAGTGATTTTGAGAGGGAGAAGCTAAGTATGGCCTGCCAGGCAGAAGAGGAGCAGTGAAGGGTCAGACAGGAAGAGTGGGCTTGGAAGGAGAAGGAGAGGGAAATCAAACTTATATAAGTGCAATGGTGCAATGTCCCTCCTTTACTACGCACCATATACAAGGATTTATATTGTTGGGGCAAACTCAAAATTTCATGACTGAGAAGGATAGCCTCGATAAAAATGAACTTTCTCCTGCGGCTTCTATATTTGACCCAAACTCTACTCCTAAGCTTTTCCAGTTTGGCCTTAGATTCAAATCCAAGGAAACATCTAATCTCATCTTTATATGGAGGGATCCCTATTACAACTCTTCACAAAACCACACCAGAGGGAGGCCTAGGCTTCCTGAACATTAGATCCTATGTTCTTGCCACTCAGATTCACCCCCCACTAGACTGGAACTACAATTCAGACTGTAGAAATTGGGTACAGTGAGAGCAACACTTGTCCAAATTGCCTCTACACTCCTGGAAGGTGGCATATGTTAAATACAATTCTCTTGCTGCTGTATAACTGGCAACAGGTTACATGAAAGAGAGTTTCCCCTCTCCGATGACTCTCCCATAATTCATAATCCAGATTTCTTACTGGGTTTACCGGACCCAAGATTCGCACGTTGGAACAATGGCAATACTCCTTCCTTAGGAGACCTGTATGTGGGTAACGGGCTATGCACTCTGGAGGAGTTACAGACAAAATGGCAATTGGGCAGAGAGGATACATTTAGGCTTACACAATTGCTTCATTGGGAGGGAACACGCAAGGCGATAGAGGGAGCTCAAAGGGAAAAGACTGCATTGGAAACTATGGCCCAGATTTACTAAGACTCACACAGCACTACATTGCGTAGCATTTCGTGAGGATTATTTGCACTGCATCTTATTGCTTTCTTGCATCATGGAAGCACCGTATTTACTAAACAGCGCACCCTGACGTAAGGGTGAGAGAGGCGTTATGCAGCATGATACAAAGTTGTAGTTGTAGCACAACGTGGCATAACGCAAGTCGTACGTGCGTGACGCAAAGTTGTATTGCGTGTCGCTATTCACATTTCCGCACCACGCAGCAACAACCATTTGTTTGGACATCACCATTTTGAAGATATGGAAGGGTCCATGAGCCAGGAGGTCAGCAATAAGGAAGATGGGGCTGCCATGCAGTTTAGGAGGAAAAGAAAGTAAATTTTACTGAGGAGAAAAGCTACATTTTGGTAACTTAAGTTACTAAAAATTTTAATTATTGCTTATGACCTCCAAATTACCATTAGCTAAAACGGATGCTTTATGGCAAGCAATAGTGGACAAGGTAAACGTATGGCACCAACCAGAAGGACAGTAGTTTAATGCAAGAAAAGGTGGCATGATTATAAATGCAGAACTAAAGAGAAACTGGCCAGGAATCTGAAGGCTTCAATGAGGACAGGGGGAGGACTAGAATTCCAGGAGGAGTAGAATCCACAGGAGGAGCAGGCAAAATCACTAATTTCAACAGAGTTGGTTGCCGGAGTTGAGGTAATGAACAGTGCTGACCTTGAAGATATGTAAAATGTACAGGGTGCAAACATAATGAATGCAATATAAATTAACATAATTTGTCTACATGAATGAGAACAGATAATAAAAGGACCATAAAATGTAAGCACACATATGATTACAGTGTAATTGTAATATGATAGGATATATATATATATATATATATATATATATATATATATATATATATACATATACATACATATATATATATATGGTATAACAGCAATCCCCATTGTACTACACATATACGGTACACACGGGCATGGACTCCAAGGTTCTGGTGCTTATTTAAATTTTATTTTGCTCATTTCATGTCATGACGCGTTTCGGCCACCTCAAATGGCCTTGATCACATACATACGCTCTGCGGCATTATTCACATTAAAAAAAGATTTACTAACCCCACATGATTGAACACATAATAGACACTAAAAACAGACTATATCTGCAACTTTTTCATGATTGAAAAACAGACTCCTCACTTTTTTTCAAATACGTTAATACAGAACGTTGTGCTGTTACAGATTACATGCCTTTTGGTATTATGAAGCTTATTTAAAAATTAGATTGTTAAGACATCAATCTAAAACTTCTTATTTATTTAACTAATTATATATGGAGCCCCAATGTTCTAATATTTAAATAAGCACCCTATGTTGGATTAATCCATGTATCTACATTACAGATTAGCATTTTGACAATATCCGTCTGTTACTGTAAAACAATTATACATGGTAAAGTCTCAAATATGCATTCTCCTTTTGGAATTACTTACATTTAATGTCAGATTAACTTCAAAGCACAAATGCTTAACATAATGCAATTTAAATATAGTATTAATGACTTCCAACCATTAATAATTTGAAAGAGTTAATATCATCAATAGCCTATATGTGCTAATAAAGTGCTATATCTGAAAAAGTGCAATGTGCTACCAAAGTGCCTAAGTGTAAATACAGTACATTCTATCTAAGAGAAGATATCTAGCAGCAATGGTAATTTAAGCTATTAAAAATCATTCTATCGGGGCGTGGCTTGGCGCCCAACGGAGATGGCAGCACACGGGTGAAGCTCCCCGGTGTGTCTCTGAGGAACTGCACTTCTAGACTAAACGGGGACTAACGGAGGGCAAATACAAGTGGCGGAAGATGGAAGGAGCACCATGGGACCCTTGCAGCACCTGAATGTCACCAGCAAGTAACTCTTTTTTGCATTTTCTGCTAAATTTCGGCCGCGATTTATCGCGGCCGCCATTTTGAATTTTTTACCGCGATCGCGGCATTCCTGCACTTCAGGCTGGACCCCTCATTAAGTACTTCATACCATTCCATAACGCCTAGAAGATGTTTGACACCTCTTCACTTTAATGGGGTAAAAGTTTATAGGAAAACGTCAAGAATTGCAGGAAGTTTGCGATTTTTTATGTTTGGCGGCCATTTTAGGTCTTTTTGAGGAGCCCTCACAGAAAATAATCTTCCTTATTTTGCTCTACTAAATGGTGGCAATTGCGGAGTGATTATTCACTAATGGCATTGACTATGATCTGACGCATCCAGTTTACCTCAGTTTGGGTTACAGCGCATGTTTTCTCCTCAGAGCACCGAGGTATGAAGCTGTGTGAGGGCGCTAAGGCTGACTGAGGATTTATGAGAGATCTATTTGGTGGCCATCTTAGCTTTTCTGAGTGAGCTCGCATTGGAGTTATTTTTCTCCTCCTATACTGCTGAATGGGAGTGGGAGTCTGGGGTTAGCGTTTTATGGGTGGAACAAAAGGAGTCCGACCCTCTCCACACAAAAGGCATATCTTCATAAAAAACTCAAAAATTTTCACTGAGTTCTCTAAGTTTGAAGACTCTCTATCATCTTCGCACCAGTACTCTCAAGCAAATATGGATTCATCCTCTGGAACCGCTGGAAAATCTCTCACTAAACGGCTTAAAAAGGACCCTCCTTCACCACCCAAGTCCGCCTCGCCTGTTTCGATGGAACTATTACTTGAGGAAATTAGGGCCCTTCGACCTTTCATGGAAGAGACTAACATCAAACTGCAAACCCTAACAGATAATTGGTCTCAATTAGACGCGAGAGTCTCCTCAGTCGAAAATACTGTTTCCTCTTTGAAAGAGACATGCACAACTGTCTCTCAATTACACTCCCATGTCTCCATACTCCAGAAACAGGTGGAAGATCTTGGAAACCGCAACAGACGGAACAATCTGCGTATCTATGGCCTGGAAGAAGGAGTTGAAGGGTCAGATCCGCCCACGTTCTTTAAGTCATTTCTCCCTAAACTACTCCGCATGCCAGAGGGAACCCAACTCAACATTCAGCGGGCCCACAGATTGGGACGGGCTTCATCTCACACTAGTCCCTCACAGAGACCGAGAGGAGTTATCTTATATTTCTTGGAGTACACGGATTTGATGAAAGTGCTCGCAGCGGTTAAAACTTCTACGAGAATTGTCTGGTCAGGATCGCCTTTATTTTTTGCGCAAGATTATTCTAAAGCCACTGCTGACAGACGTAAGGCTTTCCTCAACATGAGAGCTGATCTACGTTCCATGGGAGCCAGATATGGCCTGTTCCACCCGTGTCTCTTCAAGGTTACTTATAACAACAAGACAACGTCGTATGAAGACCCGTTACGTTTGCAAAGTTTCATCAATTCCTATAAAACGACTGTTATGGACTCTTCTGGGCCTTCGTCCTCATTCAACATTTGATTCTCTAATAGTTTGTTTAAGGTTGCTTTAGATCCGGTTTTCTTTGGCATAATATCTTGGTAACTCACAGGTGTTTTTTCTTAGTTTTGGATATTATTGCTACTGTTCTCATGAAGTAATACTGTTTAATGAGTTATGGATCATTGTTACTGATCTCCTTCTCGCATTGGAATGTTCTAATATTTGTTTCATGTGTTTGCCCCAATGCTTTTCTCAATCCCTATTTGGTATTGTCCCCACAGATTATTATCTTTGTATTGTGGTTTCTCCCCGACCCTCTGTTCCGTTGATCCTGGGTGTGTTGCCTGCTTCATGTGGCTCCATCCCCCCGTGTATACCTGAGTCTTCTTCGTAAGTATGGTATTTTCATACATCCTCTTAGATATATTGTTTGTTTTGTCTTTTGTTTTCTGTCTCTTTTCTGTAGTTTCTATTCTTTCGTCAATTTACGTCTCTTCTTTTTTTTTCAACTTTTCTTGCCTTCCTATAATCACTATTCTTTTAGTCAGTACAATTGCAAATATCTTGACTCTTATGATATCCCTTTACCTCTCTACTTGGACTTTCTTTTTTCATATCCTGTCACTTGATTCCCTTTTTTATTCTGGTTATTGGTCTTATCTATTATGCTTTGCTATGAAACTAAATCAATTAATTCCTTCCTGTTTTATCTCTCTTACTTTGAATACTGCTTATATAATGAATTGGACTTATGTGCTACATTATTATTACAACCTGTTCTTAAGTGCTTATGTCATTAAAACTGATTACATGGAACGTTAGGGGATTAAACTCTCCCATCAAGAGGCAGAGAATTTTGAGCCATTTAGCCAAATTAGACGCGGATGTTGTATTCCTGCAAGAAACTCACCTCTCAGATGTTGAGTCATTGAAGTTGAAGAGAGGTTGGGTGGGGAGGTTTTCTTTTCCCCTGGAGATGGCAAGCGAAATGGAGTAATGATACTTTGTCGCAAATCCCTTTCACTTTCATTTGTGTCCCAAGAATCCGATCTGGATGGCAGATGGTTGAATGTCAAATTATCTTTGAAGGGCGTCACAATATCTCTTCTAAATGTCTATGCTCCTACGTGTGGTGAATCCTCTTTTTGGCATACAATGGCTAAGCGAATTACTCACTGTATGGAGGACAATTTTATTTTAGCTGGAGATTGTAACCAGACTTTTGACCCATTTATCGACAGAAATTCCAAAGTTTCCTTTGTTCCCAACAAGTCACATAAATCTTTTGTTCATGCTATAAATCAACATAAACTCTTGGACGCTTGGCGTCTTTGCAACCCGACCACTAGAGAGTATACTTTTTACTCCCCAGCTCACCAAACTCAATCAAGAATTGACTATATATTTGTCTCGCACAACATCTCACAAACACTTACGCATGCAGAGATTGGTCCCATCTTATTATCAGATCACGCCCCAATCTCGATTGGCATTGATATTCTACCTAAGGATTCGGGCCCCAAGAGATGGCGTTTTAACAATGCTCTCCTTCTGGACCCAAAGTTTACTGCCTCATTCCCTAACTTCTTCAAAGAGTTTTTGAATTGAACCAAACCCAATTCATGCCCTTTTCCACTCTATGGGATGCATTCAAGGCCTCGGCGAGGGTTTCATAATTAGCTATGTTGCAAAGAAACGGAAAACTTTCCGTAAGCTCACTAAAGATCTGCTTCAGGATATTAAAAGATTGGAACACTCATTTTACACCTCACACTCGAAGGAGTGTCTCACAACTCTCATAAAAGCCAAAATGCAATTTAATAAGAAATCAACAGAGGACGCTTCATTATATCTGTTAAAATCCAGTGCAAAATTTTATGGGGGCAAAAATAAGGCAGGGAAAATATTGGCTAATTACTTAAAAGTTAAACATAATAGACTAAATATTGAATCTATCTATGATGAACGTTCAGACTTAAAATTTAAAGACGCTGAAATACTGAATGAGTTCTCCACCTTTTACAAATCACTATATACTTCCGCAACACAGCCCTCTGAGCAATCACTATCGCACTTCTTCTCTGATATTCAGAATCCCCAATACACGCTGCCGGACTTATCATCTCTGGAGTTAGACCTAACACACCAAGAACTATTAATTGCTCTTCAACATCTCAAAAAAGACAAAGCACCGGGACCAGATGGCTTCACCGTAGAATTTTATCAACATTTCTCTAAACTCATAATGCCCAAGTTACATTCTCTAATCGATGCCTTCACCACACTAGGTAGCTCAATGGGTTCTTTTTCGGAAGCACATATTTGCCTTATACCAAAAGAGGGCAAGGACTCTAAATATTGTAAAAATTACAGACCCATATCCTTGGTCAACATTGATTATAAAATTTTCTCCAAAGCATTAGCATTACGTTTAGATTCCTACTTACCTGATTTATTGGGAAAAGAACAATCTGGTTTCGTTAAGGGTAGGTTCATAACTGACAATACGAGACTCCTTTTAACGTCTTATCTAAATCTTCCCACTTAAAACAATCCCTTGTGGCAATAGCTCTGGATGCTGAAAAGGCGTTTGATAGAGTTGAGTGGACTTATTTATTTTATACTCTTAAACAGTTCGGCTTTGGCCCTAAATTTATATCCCTCATCTCTCTCCTCTACTCTAATCCACGTGCGGCTGTGTGCGCCAACGGCTTAATTTCCCCATATTTTGAGCTGGGGAGAGGAGTGCGTCAGGGCTGCCCTCTTTCCCCCTTCCTTTTTAATTTGGCCTTGGAACCTTTTCTCTCTAAACTACGTCAAAATCCAAATTTATATGGTTTTCAAACATTGAACTCCCATATTAAACTTGCAGCCTACGCTGACGATATTTTGCTTTTTATGTCCAAACCAAGTGACTCAATACCTGCCTTTTTGGCAGAGGTACAAGCCTACTCTAATATCTCCGGTTATAAGTTAAACAACGATAAATGTGAGATTTTACCCCTGACTAAGTTTACTTTTAAATCGGATTTTATGACTTCCAATTTTACTTGGAGCCCGAATCATATTAAATATCTCGGATTACATGTTACTTCCTCAATATCAGACACAGTGTCATTGTGCATGAATAAATGTATACAAAAAATCTCAGACTTAACTGCCAAGTGGCATCCCCTCTATTTGTCCTGGTGGGGTCGTCTGGATACCATAAAGATGATGCTGTCCCCCATAATTTTATATACTGTTTCCAACATTCCAGTTCCTATTTCCGCAATTTTTTTAAAAAGATCAATTCATCTCTATCCTCCTTCCTATGGAATAATAAGAGATCCCGAATGTCTCTATTTAAATTAATTCGACCTAAAGTAGAAGGGGGGTTAACTTTCCAGATTTTCAAGCATATCAGAAGGCATTCCTTTTGCGTCAAGCCTCTCGTTGGTTGCTTGACCCCACGGAAGATTGTCCTCTATGGACTACAGTTGAACGTCTTTTTTAGCCCCCTTCTCTTTTCATGAATATCTTTCTTTTTCACGCAAACCACAGGCCTTGTCCACCCCCATAATCAAACTGACCTCTAAACTTTTGGAACCTGCATTCACTCCCACACATAACATTATAGATTCATTCCTCAATTCAACAATTTGGCATAACAAAAATCTGACCATCCGTAATAAACCATTTTATTGGAAGACTTGGCGACTGAAAGGTCTAATTTGGATACATCAATTATTTACACACATGGACTTTCTATCTTTCCCCTCACTCAGTCAAATATTTAACCTACCTACCACTTACATTCATAAATATAATTTACTTAAGAAGGCAGTGACAGATAGATACACCCATCTCCTGGGCACGTCCATTGCTCCAATTGTTTTGGATCCTCCTTCACAACTCCACACGTTGTTAAAAACCATGCCCAAAGCTTCCACTTTATATAGTTTTTTGCAGGGCAAGGATAGCGTTAGGCAGAAGTCTAAAACAGAGGAGGCATGGGAACAGGATTTCATGGTATCTTGGCCAGTGTCTTTGTGGAATAAATTATGGCTCAAATTACGTAAATCATCTAGAGCAGCTAACATAACACAAACGCTTTTTTTGTATATAATAGACTTTTTCTCACACCAGCTATCTTAAGTAAAAGTTTTGCGACCACATCAGATGTTTGTTGGACATGTTCTACTCCGAACGCTAATTTATTTCATATGTTATTCTCTTGTCCAAATGTATACAATTTCTGGAAGCAGGTATGGTCTCAAATTAACCTAATTTTTGGAGCTAAATTTGCTTTTTCTTTGACCCATGTTTTCTTGGGAAGTCTCTCACCTTGCTGGGAGAAGGTTACTCACAATGTTAAAATTATTGATTTATTATTAGCAGTCGCATTTCAGCAGATCACTGTAAATTGGAAGGATTTCACAAAAATCTCTTATAAGGCATGGTGGTATGCTGTTTGCCATAATCATAGGTTGGACACCTCCTTTGTTTACCCAATACATATGGCAGCGAAACGTATAGATTTGTGGTCACCTGTTACAATATATCTTGATACATGTGCCAAGCGATATTACCAACCGCAACCATCTCAGCAAGAGGTCCTAAAACCTCCTTGATCCCCTCAATTGTTCCTAGAATATTTGTTATTCCATTTTTCTTAATGATTTTTTTTATTTTTTTTATTGTATAATTTTTCCTTATTCAATCATAAGTCTGAGTCATTTATCATTATTGTAGCAAACTTTATTGTAATGACAGGAATTTAATGCTTTGAACTCTGTACTGACACTTTTATCTATATCAATAAAATTTTCTTTTTAACTGAAAAAAATCATTCTATCCGGTATCACTAACAAGAATTCATAAGAAATTGTGCAAATCTTCATTATTGTTCAAACCATATGGTGTTTTAGAGTCTAACTCTAAAATGGAACGTGACTAAAGCTGGCGTAGCATTTTTTTTTCTGTTGCCACCTCTTCTTAAGCGCGGCACTGTTCCAATTACAAAATATGTAAGACATTTAAGATCATTATTGTGTTTGAGTTTAAAATGTCTTGCCACTGGATATGTGGGGTCAGAACTCACTATTGGTGTTGCAAAATTCTCATCTGCACCTGTAGCTTTGTGCTACCCACATAGCGCAGCCCACAGGTGCACTCAAGGACATATACTGCGAACTCAGTTCTACAATTATAATTACCCTTCAAATCCACAGGTTCAGGACTAAATGTTGTTGTATATTGAACAGTATTCTTGCCAAATTTGAACGCCCTACAAGAGCTGCATTTATAGAACCCCTTCTTAGGTGTAAGCCAGGTCATCTAGGTACTTATCTCTGGGCTACTTTTAACTAATGTATTTCTCATTGATGAGGCTCGTCGAAAAGTAAGTGGAGGCTTATCAGGTAATATTTGGCCCAAAACCACATCCGTTAAGACGATAGGCCATTGATCATTCATAATGGACCTTATCTTCCTTTCCTGCCGGCTAAAGGTGGTAATGAGCCTGATCTTAGAATCCTCATCTTTGCTGACACTACTAATCTTACATTTGGGGTCAGAACTAGATTGTTTTGGCAACAACATATTTTCCCTAGATGTTTTGTTTGCCTTGGAGATTGCCTGTTCTATGAACTTACTACTGTATCCCCTTTCCAGAAATCTTTCCTTGGTTTCTCTTTGATAGACTTCTAGATCCTTGTCTGAATACAGATCTTGCGTAATCTTAAAAATTCCCCATAGGGGATGCTATTAATCAGGTGCCTGGGATGAAAACTAGAAGCATGCAGTGTCGAATTGCCTGCTGTCCCTTTGCGATGTAAGGTTGACTCCAATTTATTGCCAGCTACGTAAATATGTACATATAAAAAATCTATAGATTTTTCATCAAAGTGTGCAATAAATTCTAGATTGAGTTTGTTCTTATTAATGTTGTTTACAAAAGTCTCTGCACTGGCTTTAGAGTCTTTCCACACATCATCGATGTACCTCATCCACCTGATCACGTTTCTCATATTCCTTTTGATGTATCACCCTGAGAACCCATTCGTCCCACCAGCCTACATGTAAACATACATAACTAGGGGAGAAACAGGCTCCCATGGCCACACCCCTCACTTGTTGGAAAACCTCCTAACCGAATAAAAAGAAATTATTGTTCAGACACCATCTTTTCAGATTTAAAAGCATTGTATTGTGGCTATACATCTTAATTGGTCTCTTTCTCAAAAAATGTTTTACCGCCATTAAGCCAGCTTCATGATCAATGCTGGTGTACAAGGAGGTTATATCTAAAGTTATGATGGTGTAATCATCCGACCAGGGCACATCGTTTAATTTAGTAAAAAAATCTCCAGTGTCGATGTATGAAGGTAGACCTTGAACATGTTCTTAGAGGAAAAAGTCCACATATTTGGACATTTTTTCAAAGAGACCATTTGTTGCAGATATGATTGGTCTACCCGGGACTGGGTATACTTCCTTATGAATTTTTGGGATAAAATAAATGACAGGCAACACAGGAAATTCATTATGTAGAAATTGAAATTCATCTTTGGAAATGAAACCCTCACTTTTCCATTTCATCAACTCTTGCTTGAGTACCTCCCTAGTGGATTTGAATTGTTGAATACTGGATATTTTTTAGCACTTAATGTCCTAAAGTTGTTTGTATATATATTTGCCAGGCACTGCAGATGTTATGTAAAATTACTATTCCCTGAGCATAATTAGTCAAGTAGTGGTTATGTGTTGTATTAGAGTGTTACAGCATGAAATATCATTAGTAGCGAAATATTTTGCATCATGTTCTCAGAAAATTGCTTATGCACATATATGTAGGTGTCAGCCATCCACACACCTTAGCTTAATTGGACAAATGTGTATGTGTACCTGTAACATATCTACATACCACCAAGGTCACATGTGAAGCACACAATACTGTCTTTACACAAACTAGATCTATTTGTTGAAAATATGGCCTGCATTTAAAAATTGTTTCTATTACTGTATCTCACTGTTGTTGCACAGCCCGGGCAGCTGTCTTCGGAGCACAGGGCTCACGGTTCGATCCCAGGCTCCGGCGGCAGCTCAGCTCAGCACCATGTGACTCTGGGCAATAGCTCACTTAATTTCCACGACGGCCCCCAGCGCCTTGAGACCCGTAAGGGTGAGTAGTTCGCGCTTTACAAATACGGATTTATTTATCTTAATGTACGTACTCAGTTACTAAGGAATGACAAGTGTATTTGAAATTTATTAGGTTGCATTAACATATACAAATATACGATGTGTAGCACATAGGGATGTTTTTAATTAGCTTGTGTTAGGCTATTCTCATTTCAATACTCTTTATTTCGGCAGTACGCCATAAAAGACAATCAAATAAATATTTAAAACATGAAAAATACAAAATAGTAAAAAGATGTGCTCATTAATTAAGAATAATACAAAGAGATAATTAAAGCGACTTAGCACCATTTAAATGTAGTTAATCGATTTAAAAAGTATATGTCTCAATGCCATCCATAAGCATACACTGCATAAGATAACATGGCATTACAAGCTTAATCAACGATGTTTTAAAATCCTTATTCAACAGGTTAGGGCAGTGCAAAGCAAATCCTATACTAGAAGATATTATCTATAGCAGCTGGTGAGGTGTGTTTGTCCCCGATACACCACACTGCGAAGAAATACTTTGAAAATGCAAATACTATATTTTGACTAGTGTCTGATTGGAGGATTCTATACGCCTCCACATGCTGTACGATCCCCAAGTTCCTACAAACAGGAATTAACCATGTTGCCCTTGCCAACCTATACTCCGGGCAAAAGAAGAGGGCATGCACCACAGTTTCGCCGGCCAAGCCACAAGGCCGGCAAGCCTGCTCCTCTATATTATCGGTACGGTTCCATTTATAAGTGAATGTGCGCAGAGGGAGGGACCCATGCCTGAATTGAACATAAAGATTTCTAGCCAGATTAGGGTCAATTTCATCTAAAAACTCTTCAGCTTTGTAATGATCCTTAGGAAATTCTAACATGCATTGGGCATGTGCCATTTTATGTAGCTACTCATCTAAATATATGCAAGGTCACATATCATGATAGTGCTCAATCTGACCTTTTTTTGCAATATTTTACCTTACAGACGATTCCAAAAACATACTATTTGTCGTAGGTGTGTATAATCCATCAGAACAGCATTATGTATCCCACATAGACATAGGAATATTCAGCCAGGAATCTTTCGAAATGTTTCTGCTCATTCTCCCTCAGTGAACAAAATCTCTGAAGGTGTCACCCTTGAACAATGGTGCAAGGATGCCTGTGTTGGTTATAACGAACATGCAGGTTGCCAAGCCAAGGATGACAGAAATATGGAGCATTCGTGCCCTCTCTACCTATTTCAAAGCGAAAGTCTGGAAGGTGATTACCTATGCATCATTATGTAAATATCACTCCAAATAATGAATAATATGGGGAAGCTGGATTATTCTTACACCAAATGGAGCACATCAAGGGTAGTTGCTGTGCTGAGGTGCATGAAAGGGTGAGGTGATAAATGTTCCATAATGTAACATACATTTTATGTTGTTCCTCCCTCCTTATGCTGGTGTAGTGTGTGCTGATGAATGGCAAAGATAGGAAACTTACAACATCCTGCAGGGATTGTGTGTGCCTAGGAAGGGACACCCTCCAGGTAAAAACATTAACTCTGAGGCCTATTCCTTGATATATGAGTGTTACACAATTTATTAACATGATTGGAAATATCCACAATAAAAAATTACTGTCATGTTTGCAATGACTCTGTTGGTCATTATTCACATAATAAAATAATAAAAAAAGTCAGGAGTCAAAGTGTTAAACAATATACACCTGTGAAAATGCAGTTGTTTGAATGCACGTCAAGGGGCATGATACATAACTGGAATGTAACATTGAATTCTACAATATGTTATAAGCCAAGCCCTTACCAGCATAGCCAGCACTCACAATTATTAGTAGATCAGTGGCCCACGCCTCCTTTCCGCTTTGAGTCACCTAAACAGCGCCGGGACACTCTTTCTGAGTAGCTGTGTGCTACAGAAGTACTCATCATTCATTCATATAGTATTTTGTACTATTTTATTGTAATAAACGCATGACATGTCTAACATGATTTATAAATAGTTATGTCTAAATATAAAAATATATGTGCGGGACAATATGCTCTGTTGTTGCTTTATCGTTTATACATTGCTACATGATTTTATAAGGATAGCCAAGAATCGAACCATTAAATAATAGTACCTGTTTAATACACTAGCATGTTGTCATAGTGCTATGTACAGTCAAAATGATCATTTTCTGTGCATGAGGACAGAAAAAATAGTATGTAAAAATGTATGTATGAAATACAGTATCCAATAATGAAATGAATAATGCTTATGTCATTTTAAAATTTCAGAGGAAGGACCAGCCTGTCCTGGACAACAGCCTGTCACTGATGAAGATCCTGTCCTCGACTCCTGCATGCAGTCCATGGATGAGGACACCTTCAACTAACTTCTGGAAACAGATGATAAATCTCCTCCTATCTTGACAAGGGAAGAAGGCGTTGTAGTGTCTCCAAGTGAACCCACCAGCAGCAGCCCGTCTGTACGGGCTGGGGGGCCATGCCCCCACCACCTTTTTCCAAGCAAGAAGAGTGTCTGTCAGGCTGAACAAAGGTCAGCCTGACAGACACTTTTCTGGTTCAGGTCAGGCACCCAGGAGCTAGACATGCGCTAAATGTGCAGGCTCCTGGCTGCTTGAGCTGAACTGTGCCAGGCTGAGGATTTCACAGTCCTCGGGTGTGACCTCCTCAGGTTGGCAAAAGTGCGTCGAGGCCCTCCCAAGCGTGAGGAGGGGAAGAGCCCAGGGGATAAGTGTCAATCAGTGACACCTCATCACAGAGTGGGGTGGGGTCAGCAGTCTCACTGACTCCATCCCACTCTGTGACGAAATTGTGACTGCTCCTGGGACCACCCAGGCTTCCCTGTTGAAGAGCTGCTGTTGAGGTAAGTTTTATGTGTTTTTTTTTTAAATGTCTGATGCGTATGTGCATGTATGTATGAATGCATGTGTATTTGTTGTGAATGGGTGTGTGTGTGAATGACTGGGTGTGAGTGAGGTGTATGTGTTAGTGTGTGGCCCCCGCCCTGGTAAAATTACCGCCCGCCACTGGAACCAACCCTGACTGCTTCCCAAAACCCTGCTGCACATTTGCCTGAAGAAGATCAGAATAATCTTCACGTACACTTTCAGCGTACAGTCATTGGGGTACAGAAGCATATGGTGGAAGAAGTCAAGTTGGGGATGGAGACCTTATCATTCATTCTAGAAAGAGTCCGGATGTGTCTCATCCCCAATAAAGGGTTGGCAGAGACTGTACGAGACACCCCTTCTTGGCTCCATGGAATTGATGTCTCCTTAGCTGACATTGCTGGTGTTATGATGGAGAAGAGCAAAGAATAACAGTCTTCTTCTTGAAGCACCAGCTGTTGTCACTGAGCTAGGAGTCATTAATTCCTTCATCCAGTATTTGCATCATGGACTGCAGGCCTTAGGAAATAGAATGGAGGCCAAGATGAGTGCCTTCAACGGCAACGTCTTTGCTGTTTTGCTAAATCAGCAAACCTGTGCCAGGGATTTCAAAGCAGCCCTTTTGGTACTCACTAATGTTCTAGCAAAAATGGAGCCTTCTTTTTCTAACTCTGGTGATTGTCCTTTTGAGCCACTTACAAGTGCTCCACAGCCTCCATTGGTACAACAATAACAAGCACAGGAGGCTGCACAATCATCTTAGGATGAACATGTAGTCTTCCCAGTTTCAGATCCCGAATTGCAAGATGAACATTAGTGACTACCATTTGTTCAGTTATTCATTTAGTCGTGTGTGCCATCATGCCATCTTCTTTGCAGTCAACAGCAGTTCTCTGTTGTCATTAGGGGTGGGTGGAACTTGCAGAGTTTCACTCCACGGAATTCTGCGGAGTTACATAAAACCTCTGCAAGATTCCACGGAGTTTCACCAATGGGCAGAAAATACGCAGCTCGAGCTATAATTTAGTGCCGGTAGCATGAGTAGGGTTGAAAAATCAGAATGAACAGCACTATGGGGCATATTCTCAAGGAGTTATCGCCGCGTTAGCGGCACTTTTCTGCCGCTAATGCGGCGATAATCTTATCGCCCTATTACCATGCTGTCGCTAACAGCCGTTAGCGACAGTTTTTAGGCAAAAACGTCTGTTGCAAAGATTGCCACTTCTGTTAGCGATAATTATATGCAGGAGAGGCGTTCCCGTGCAAAAACGGCCGCAAACCCCACTTCTCCATATTCACAAGGGGATCCTTGAAGGGGATCCTTGAAGTTCTGAAGACCAAAAAAACTGTCTCTAACTGCAGTTAGAGCCAGTTCCTTAAGACCAGAAAATAGCTGGTCTTAAAAATGGGGTTAACACTTGGGGCCTCATCTCAGCAGGTTTTGGTGCTGGACAGCGCTGCAAGCAAAGTTGCAGCGCTGCCCTGCAACAAAACTACAGTGCAGGAATGCGCACCATCAATAAGATAGTGTGCATTCCTGGGCCCCAGTCATGAAAAGTGTTGCAGCGCTGCGACAAGACAGCGTTGCAACACTTCTCACTACGCCCTTCTTTCGACAGCATGGATGCGCTGTATTCACTGGACAGTGCTCCATGACGCAAGTAATGACAGATACGTCAGGAATCCTGACGTATCTGTCTGCGCTAAAGTCACGCATTGCTGCAGTCGTGTCACAACCATGACGCGACTCTATCAATGGATGGGGCCAGCCTATCCCTGTGGCACTGCGTCACCCTCACGCCTGCCATCAGGCAGGCGGAAGGTACTGACGCAGTGCCGTTCGTGAGGGGTGCCCGAATGTCGGCGCTGTTGGAGATCCATCGATGGTGGTTGCGCGCTGCGGTGTCATCGTTTGGAAGCATAGGTGGAGTGTTGGTGCGGAGGGAGTTCACGAGACGTTCTTCGGTGGCCTTGATCCAGCTGCGAGGGGGTGCGATGATGGCGGTGGTGTCCGGTGGGCAAGGTGAAGACGTGATGTTGCCAATGATGGTCGGTCCAGGAGAGTCCGGTGTTGTGGCTGTAGTTGAAGTTCCCTCTGGCGGAGGTGACATGCTCGACCGTGTGTCCTGCTATGTGGCTTGTTGAGGTGACTTGCTGCTTGCGTCTGATGTAGGGGACCTTCCCCAGGAGGGGGTGGTGTTCTGGTCACTGGGGTTGTCCAGGTGGAACTTGAGTTCACCGAGTAGGATGTTGTCAGTTGATGGGAGACCCTGGGGTGCAATGAGGTCTACAATGGTATTGGAGAATGGGGGGCCAACACATGAGGGTGCCGCAGAGGATGTACTTGGGCTTGGTCCGGATCTGGGAGTTGAGGTGGTCCATGGTCACCCTTGGGTCATTAGAGTGCGTGGTCAGTCGGAGTGTGCTTCTGAAGGTGATGGCAATGCCTCCTCCTTGACGGTCGGGGTGCTCCTTGCGGGTGATACTGCAGCCGTCAGTGATGGCGATGGCGATGTCCGGTCCGGAGCAGAGGTTGGTCCTGGCAGGCGATGTGGCGTCCAGGGTTGATGGCGAGGAGGGTGCTGGCGTCGTAGCGGTGGAGTGTCCAGGAGGAAGGCTCCTTGCTGCTGAGCGCGGTCCAGGGGCAGACGGACACTAACGGCGTAGCCTATGGGTTGCCTTTGGTACGGGAGACGACCATTACAACGCAGGCAGTACATCGTTAACAACGCAACTCTGACAACGCAGGTGCCTTTACATCGCATTTGCTTACAACGCATTGTGAGGTCAGTAATGGGGTAATTAAAAGTTTTTCGGGTGGGTATGGGTTTCGGATGTCTGATCAGGAAATTGGGGTGTGTTTTTGGGTAAAATATGAATATTGGGGGGTGTTTTGGGGTAAAATATGAAAATTGGGGTGTGTTTCGGGGTAAAATATGAAAATTGGGGTGTGTTTTGGGGTAAAATAAGAAAAGTGAGGTGTTTTTTGGGGGCTCAAAAAGGAATTCCAGGGTTCACGGTTGGGTTTGGGGTGCAAAGGTTAGTTTTGGGGTGCACTCACGGAAGTGGGAATAGTGATATTTATGTCTCCGCTATGCAACACCTACTCCACTGTAGCAATGTGCCTAGTATTAGTATGGAATGGAATGCGATGTCATGGCATGCGTCGCAACTACGTATGTGCTTTGGCACACGAGTGGTACGCTCGCTGTGCATGGGCGCACATCGGCCAACATTGGGAAGTGCTGGGAGGGGGAGGGGGGCTGGACAGCTGTGAGGTGGTAAATGCCAGAAAGAACACTGGATGGGGCGTGGACGCGGGGATGTGTGTGTGAGCGGGTGATGCAAAAATTTAAATGAGGGAAGTCTTACCTCGAAGTCGGGTCCCGTGTCTTCGTAGCTCTTGCTCTCCTGCGTCTGCTTCCAGGAAAAGGAAGTAGGCAGCCAGGCTCCCTCCCCTGAGTCAATCACAATGCAGCGATGCGGCGGTGGGATTGGTAATTGGCAACGGGACAAGTCATGCAGCCAGGGGCCGGAGGGGTGGGCATGTTCTCCATGCAGGCTGTAATGCAGCCTGCATTGCAAACATGGAAGTGCGCATGACTGCTTTGGGCGGCCTGAGTGGGCCAACCAAACAGTCATTGCGCACTTCAGTGGGCATGCCAATCCGCCCATGCCCTGCTCCGTGTTTGGAGCAGTCCTACCCATCCTCCCACCCCCTGAGGATACATAGCATGATTACATCAGTTGGTTATCATCATGTGATGATTGTTCCTCTTCTGCACTGCTTGAGGCAGTGGGGCAATGCTCTTCCGCCATAGCGGAAGAGCCGCCACTGGGGGTGCGTCATCTACGTGTGATAGGCCTGAGCGACTCGCCCCCGGCCCTCCTGCGCTACGCGTCCCACCTTCTCCCTACCTGGACTGCAGTATTTTCAGTACGTTTGTGTCTCTGTCGCTCCCCTTTTTCTCATTCTGCCGTTTCTGTCTCTAACACTGCTGTGATTTCAGACTGCCCCTCGCTCTCTTGTTTTTTTTATATTTGTGTATCTCTTCCTCTTCACCAGTTCTAGGGATGGTGGTTTACCCCATTCGGATTACAATGCACGGTTTTGGCAGGGTTTCCATGCTGATCTTTCCGACATGGAAACCCTGTCGGAAAGTATGTTTGGGGGCCCCTAGCAGGGCCTCCTTTCCCTTGTGGCCTCCAGTTGGGGCCGAGGGGGCACCCATGGTACCCCCTTGTTATTCCCTGCAACTTGTGGCAGGCATCCCTGAGATGCCTGCCATGGGGTGCAGGCATTAACACAATCTCCCATTTCTCTATGGGAGCTTGTGTTACGACCGGTTTATGGCCTTAACACAAGCTCCCATAGAAAAATGGGAGGATGCGGTCGGTCGGTCGGTCTCGTTCCCGCCATGGTGTCGGTCGGGGGAAACTCTGACCAACATCGTAATAGGCCCCCTAAATGTCCATTACCGTGATTGTAACTAACTAATGCAATAAAGATTTGTTTTGACTTTGACTAATAATAACTCCAATGTAGCAATATTGTTTGTAAAGCATATTTAGCACACTTATGTCAGGCAATATTTTACAACAATGTACTGGCCCCATTACTCCAGTGCACAACCAACAAATGAGTAGTTAGTGGACACACAGAAGATGGGGAAGAGGATGAGAAAGAGGAAAACCAGAAAGGTCCATCTTGCTGGTTGTTGGCAAAATACACTCTGCCTTCAGTCTGTTTAGCAAGTAGCGATGAATCCTAGAACATGGAGAGTAGACAACAGTACTACACTTCACAACTGATACAACCTTCTTTTGTCATATTCAATCCCAGTACATTCACTGGATATATCTCCTCAATCCCTCTTCGTTTTTACTGCTCCTCAACTTCATGTTCTGGAACAGCCGCTACTAACTAGCCTTCAGAATGAATTCCGGAGATAACATACAGATTGACCACGCGTGACCAGACCAACGTGTTAGCGACTCGAGTTCTTGTGCCTTCATTGTGTGCTTCTACATTGGAACACTTCTACTGTACGAGGTCACTTCACATATACAGAAATCTGTTTTCTTTACACATGTTGCTTTTCACAACCTTTGATTAGTTCAGAAAATGTGCTGCTCCTGCAGAGTCTTAGGTTAGTTCATGCAGTGGGTTGGCTCATTGTGGGTTATTGTGCTGATTAGCCACACAATTTGGCTAGTTCTGCAGATGAGTCATTATTGTATTCCAGGTTATTATTTCTTTTGCATGAATGCACACGCTTCCTTGTTCTTTTTGTAATGTTCTATTCCTCAGTTCCTGCACTCTCTAACAATCCTAAAGATGCTGCGCTTCCGAAATCCAAGGCATCTAGGCTGAATAGGAGGTCTCGCCACAGCAGTTGGTCAGTATGCGAGCCTATAGATTCCCCAATATTCTGGCCAGCTGACTAACCATTGATTTGCTATTTATAATGGTGGCAATAAAATGGCTCCTAGGGCCTGGGTGCCCGACGAGGTCTCCGAAAAATCCCCAGTCTTTCGAGAACACCAAACCTCAGCCCTCAATGCCCGCTGCAAAGCCCAGGTGAATCCATGCATCCAATCTGGAAGCCATAGGACATTCACCGTGAGCCTGTCCTGCCAAGCCTCCTTTACTGTTAGCCAGCGGGTCACCGAGGCTTCTTTGCAAAAGGCTGCCAAAGCGGAAGAGCCGCCACTGGGGGTGCGTCATCTACGTGTGATAGGCCTGAGCGACTCGCCCCCGGCCCTCCTGCGCTACGCGTCCCACCTTCTCCCTACCTGGACTGCAGTATTTTCAGTACGTTTGTGTCTCTGTCGCTCCCCTTTTTCTCATTCTGCCGTTTCTGTCTCTAACACTGCTGTGATTTCAGACTGCCCCTCGCTCTCTTGTTTTTTTTTATATTTGTGTGTCTCTTCCTCTTCACCAGTTCTAGGGATGGTGGTTTACCCCATTCGGATTACAATGCACGGTTTGTGGCAGGGTTTCCATGCTGACCTTTCCGACATGGAAACCCTATCGGAAAGTATGTTTGGGGGCCCCTAGCAGGGCCTCCTTTCCCTTGTGGCCTCCAGTTGGGGCCGAGGGGGCACCCATGGTGCCCCCTTGTTATTCCCTGCAACTTGTGGCAGGCATCCCTGAGATGCCTGCCATGGGGTGCAGGCATTAACACAATCTCCCATTTCTCTATGGGAGCTTGTGTTACGGCCGGTTTATGTCCTTAACACAAGCTCCCATAGAAAAATGGGAGGATGCGGTCGGTCGGTCTCGTTCCCGCCATGGTGTCGGTCGGAGGAAACTCTGACCAACATCGTAATAGGCCCCCTAAATGTCCATTACCGTGATTGTAACTAACTAATGCAATAAAGATTTGTTTTGACCTTGACTATTAATAACTCCAATGTAGCAATATGTTTTGTAAAGCATATTTAGGACACTTATGTCAGGCAATAGTTTACAACAATGTACTGGCCCCATTCCTCCAGTGCACAACCAACAAATGAGTAGTTAGTGGACACACAGAAGATGGGGAAGAGGATGAGAAAGAGGAAAACCAGAAAGGTCCATCTTGCTGGATGTTTGCAAAATGCACTCTGCCTTCAGTCTGTTTAGCAAGTAGCGATGAATCCTAGAACATGGAGAGTAGACAACAGTACTACACTTCACAACTGATACAACCTTCTTTTGTCATATTCAATCCCAGTACATTCACTGGATATATCTCCTCAATCCCTCTTCGTTTTTACTGCTCCTCAACTTCATATTCTGGTACAGCCGCTACTAACTAGCCTTCAGAATGAATTCCGGAGATAACATACAGATTGACCACGCGTGACCAGACCAACGTGTTAGCGACTCGAGTTCCTGTGCCTTCATTGTGTGCTTCTACATTGGAACACTTCTACTGTACGAGGTCACTTCACATATACAGAAATCCGTTTTCTTCACACATGTTGCTTTTCACAACCTTTGATTAGTTCAGAAAATGTGCTGCTCCTGCAGAGTCTTAGGTTAGTTCATGCAGTGGGTTGGCTCATTGTGGGTTATTGTGCTGATTAGCCACACAATTTGGCTAGTTCTGCAGATGAGTCATTATTGTATTCCAGGTTATTATTTCTTTTGCATGAATGCACACGCTTCCTTGTTCTTTTTGTAATGTTCTATTCCTCAGTTCCTGCACTCTCTAACAATCCTAAAGATGCTGCGCTTCCGAAATCCAAGGCATCTAGGCGGAATAGGAAGTCTCGCCACAGCAGCTGGTCAGTATGCGAGCCAATAGATTCCCCAATATTCTGGCCAGCTGACTAACCATTGATTTGCTATTTATAATGGTGGCAATAAAATGGCTCCTAGGGCCTGGGTTCCCGACGAGGTCTCCGAAAAATCCCCAGTCTTTCGAGAACACCAAACCTCAGCCCTCAATGCCCGCTGCAAAGCCCAGGTGAATCCATGCATCCAAACCAAAGTTTGTGGTCTGCGTGGGGCTTTTGGTGCTCTCCTGCAGATGACCAGGAGGCAGTTGAGGGTGTCAGAAAGACAGCTTTGGACAGAAGCAGTGGGTGTAGGTGGCCAATTCAAATCTCGACTCTACTTATGTTTTTGGGATTTATGACAAGTGCTCAACAGACAGCAAATGTCTTCTCTAGCCAGATGCAAAAACAGGAACTGTCCAGCCATAGTCCTATTTGAGATTCATGTTGTGCTTGTATTGGATAATTGTGATGTATAGGAGTAAGGGTTCGTATATTGATCCTATTCAATGATAGGGCATGCATTTAACTTTTCCTACGAAATTTCTAAATAAATAAATACATGTTTGCTTGATGTACAGCGTATCACTTGTCTAATGTGACTCAAAAGCAAGGCACGCAAAACAAAGAAAAACAAACATATAAGTAAACCATCGACTAATTAAAGGATGCAAAAAATCTTAGCGCATTACAAAGCTAACTCACAAGGGACCCTGGGGCATATTCACAAGTAGTTATCGCCGCGTTAGCGGCACCTTTCCGCCGCTAATGGGCCTATCGCTAGGTATCGCCCGCTAATGCCGGTTTTCATATCGCCATCGCGCTGATGTTAGCGGCCGCTTTCACCGCCGTTCCCTGATACTATCGGCATGTAGCGACGGCTTGTTAATACGCCACTAACATGGCGATAGTTTTCAGGGTTAGGCGGCGATAAAAAAACTGCTGCTAACTGGTGTTTGCGATAGGTATCGCCGGTCCTTGTGAATGTGCCCCTATGTGTTGCACAAGACAGCGTAGCTATTCGAGTTGATCTTGCTGCTGCTTGAGTAGAAAATCTACTTGAGGGGCAGCCTTCTGACCGTGACTGCCCGCATTAGAAAATCGCGCCGGGGATGCCAAATCTTGCTTGCACTCACCAGTTCTGGAGCCTCGCGGGAGAAAGATTCCACCAAGCGGCGATTGGTGGAATTTGGCCGTAACTCTGCGTTAAAGCACAACGTGAAGTGACCAAAATTCTGACAATTCCGCAGGTAGAATGAAACAGTCTGCCCACCCCTAGTTGTCATGTTGTTCATTCTGTTTATCAATTGTTGTCATTAGCATCCATTTGATCTAATGGTAATGTCCATAAGGGCACAATTAAGTTAACAATTGTTTTGTTTTTGGCAATTTATGTTCAGTTTAGTATTTCCTTTACTAGCTTTTTTCCTTGATAAAAATGTGGACATGATTTGTCGCAAGCTACCAAGCATTCTGTGACATATGTGGAATACAATATATACCTCATGAGGCACAATATTAACATGCACTATGTGTAGTAATGCAAAGAAATGTGTAAACATGAGAAATGTTTTTTTCTTCTCTTTTGAAGTATTGTGCAATATCACTATCTGTAATTCCTACGTCTAAATAAGTAGATAAATGGTGCTTAACACCACTAACATGATACTAATGATGATGTAATATTTAAGTTCATTTACAGTTATGTATGTCTGGTATGTGTGTCACATCAAACAAATCAGACTGATAAAGGATAATACACACATTGTAGTACCTATTACTGAAGTGTACAGTATGCAAATAAACCGTCATGGACGTCCATTTGGAGAGCCTTGTGGAACCACTACTCATAGTAATGTAAACACATTAATTGCAACATACAGCCTCATCCTTGGATTGAGAATTATACTGTCCACACACACCTCCTTGCTGTTTTACATAAAAATACCGAACATGGAAGTAGTGATTTGCCAGCATAGTCAGAAGGGATGAAGGATGGGCCCGGGAGAAAAACAAACACAAAGATAATAATATCTTAGGAAGAAACGCACAGTTTAGTCGCTAAAGGTCATCAACCAGGACAGACATTTACAAGTCATCTCAAATGTATCCTTTTAAAAAAAGAATGCTGTACATCAAGCTATAATGGAGTTAATAAATGCTGTTCCATCAACAACATATATTTATATGAATGTAAGCAAAATTGGCATCAGCATAAGAGATGGTCAAACGATAAATGTTGAAGGAATCGCAAGGCTGCTATGAGGACGGGAGGAGAAGTCCATTACCATGAGCATTTGTTACCGCTGGAGGAGCATTTACCACCACTCATGTCCATGGAGCTGGTTGCTATAATTGTGGGTAGTGATAATGGTGACCTGGGAAAGTAACTAATTGAACTGACAAAGGAATATGTAATGGTATCAAATATTAAAGAGCACATATTTTCCATTTCCTAATTTATGTGTGCATTTTATTTTTATGTGCATGGTGGATTTTACACTTTTTTGGCGCAGATATTATGGAATAATACTCACATAATTAAATTGAAAGGCACAAACATATTAGTTGAGGGCATTTGTATGGTCTACATACAAAAGTATTAGAATATAAGCCTAAACATATTGTGAGATAGAGTGAATTTGTGTTATGGATGTGTACCAGGGAAGAGCATGTCCATTTCTATGCATTCACTCATGGATTTTGATGCAGTCCCAGATTTACAAATGTCTGTGAACTTGGGATTGCGTCAAAATGGTGGGCCTCCCAGAACTAGCCTTAATAAGAATAAGTTTCTCAATTTCTCCTCATTACTTCCTCTATGTGTGCTGCATTCTGCAGCACACATCCAAAGAAGAAAATGTCTATAAGGTAGTTTATGTGTGCAGGAATGTCCCCTCCTGCACAAACAATATCCTGCCTGTAACGCAGCCACCCTAGTAGCATGGTGCAAAGGTGCCTTCATTGGCCCTATGCAGCCACGAGTGTGCCAGAGCAGGTAAATAGCTGAAATCCAGCATATCTTTGTAAATATGGCACATTTCTGCAGTCTCATTTTCGCTCACCACAGCACAGCAAGTACCCTTTCTGCTGTGTGTTGTGTGAAATTTGAGTAAATATGGACATGTTATTCAAGGTCTGTGTAAAGTACATGATCAAACAGTTCCAAACATCAAGTTGTATTGCTATATAGAAGATAGTACATCTACATCCTCATTTAAACACAACTCACCATTATGTAGAAAATTACCAAAAATGAAAACAAATATTTACTCTACAACATGTACGTATTAAACACATTGAAATGTTCTAAAATATTTTATTAATAACAATACACAGGTAATAGATCATAACTACTACTACCTAATAACTAATTCCTATACCTTATGTCTAATCCACACTATTATAAACATAATACCTGCTTAACTACCTCTAAATCTATACATCATAAACATCAGTCCCCTTACCCCTTAACAGTCATCAAGATATCAAACAGCTTCACATGCTAAATTTTACACAATAACTATCTGAACATTTATGATTCTACATATATACACTACTTATCTGTCATTAGTCCCCTCCGACTAAATATCCTATCTAACTACCTTACACTAATCAAACTTATTCCTAACTATATAAAATTATTACTATACTTTCTCTAATTCTAAAAATATACAACTACGACATATAATAAAATACGCATATATAGTTATAAAAAAATCTACATAATGGAAGGAGATTAAAAGGTAGGAGAGTGAGAATAGTCACTTTTGAGCTATTAAATAGAGTGCCTCCTGGTATCCATGTAAGAATTTGTTTTTATCTAAAATCAGTTTGTTAAGTTTGCTCAGTTTCTTGTCTATTCTCTTCATAAAATTTATATTTTTATTACATAGAGTCCCGTCTTCATCCTCTTGTTAGCTGCTTGGTGCCACATTTCTTTTTGGTTGAGGCCTTTCTCTGAGTGGAGTTGATTTTCCACGCTGTTTTGCAGTGCCTGTTGATGTGGAAGGCTGGTTGGGTGATGCACCAGTGGCCCTTGACCTTTGGTTTTATTCTTGGTCATAGATTTTGCCCATCTTCCTGAAGCTTCTAGCCATTTTGAGTAGGCGGTAATATCTTGCCTTTCTAAAAATGTATTGCTTCTTTGCATCAGACTGAGGGTAGTGATAACATCAGGAGAAATAAAGACAATACATTAAAGTGTAAATAAAGCGGACACTGTCAAAATACTTTTTTGGCACATGCACTGCGTACTTTTCAGTTACATCAACTTCTAATGAGAACTTCGTCCTAATGACATACAAGATCTGTGCACTGGGGGAGGCGCAAGTCCAATTACTTTGAATAAACCGATCCTTCAAAGAAGACAGAGTGGTGTCAGAGCAAAAAAGAAAAATGTGGAAAGGAGTTCTGCCAGCGATACATCGCTAATAGCCCGCTCAAGAGACACATCAAGAAAGTTATCATACGACCTAACGGTTTCAATGGATTCACCAGTCTTGGTGAACCGGCCGGTTCAGGCCCTAGGGATAATGTCAAAGCGAGAAATTAGATTGGCGTCAATAAATCCCAGGTACAAGTTGTGCCTCCTCTGACAATTCGAGCTAAGGAAACCTCAGTACCTGTACAACCCACACCAGTCGCACAGAGCACCCAAAGAGGCAAGAACAGTAGAGGAGATCTTTCGACTATATCAGAAAGTTTGCTCCTGTCTTCTTTGCTCAGAGTGGTGGAAAAGGAGAATGAGAATTCAACGATATATGAAAAAATAGATGTAGCATGCAATGTAGGGAGTAATGAAGCAATAAACTCGGAAACAGATTCAGTATACGGACGTGAAGGTCCGAATATATCAGGGGATGAGAATACTATTGATGATTCAGAATCCGAGCAAGTTGAAGTCTCATATGAGTCATTTTTTTTTTGACAATCAATTTTATTGAGTTTTGAATGTAACAACAAACAGCACCGTTCAACGCTACAGTATATAGTATCAGAGTAGGGAGAAGAACACATCACACTGACATTAAGCAACACAAGTGCAGCAATAGTCGTACAGCTGGCAAGCCCACCATTCCATTTCAATCGTCTAGTAACCCGACCCATTTACCCCACATGCGGCGAAATTTCCCAGGACATCCCCTGGCTACATATAGAGGCCGTTCCTGTGCAGCGCACCAATCCACCCCCCTGCGCCAGCGCCCCAGAGTGGGTGGGGAAGTGTCCAGCCATTGAGCAGCAATGTCTCTTTTGGCAACTACCAATGCAGTATTAAGGAAGAGCTTCTCAGCCCTGGAACCGTCCAATCCGTCAGTGATACCCAGCAGAACAAGTATGGGATCAAGGGGCACCTCCCAGCCCAGGACCTCCGTCAAGTCTTGTATTAGAGACTCCCAATACCCCTGTATCACGGTGCACAACCACACCATATGGTAAAAGTCGGCGTGAGGGTGGGAGCAGCGGGGGCAGCGGGCGTCCGACCGAAGCCCCGCGCGGTGAAGACGCAGGGGTGTAAGGTAGGCAGCATGCAAGAAGTAGACTTGGACCAGACAGAGCCTCGCTGATACCGCAATCATTCTAGGGGCCATCAGGGCATCCCTCCAATCCGCATCCTCCAGAGCCCCAAGCCAGCCCTCCCATTTTTCTCGGAGGAGGGAAAGGGAGTTAGGGGTATTGTTGATGAGTGACCGGTATATCCGAGAAATCCCACCCTTCCCCAAATCGCCGGTCAGGACTTGTGCCTCGGGCGGGCTATATTCAGGCAGGGACGTGCCCTCCGGAATATAAGAATGAAGGGCGTGACGCAACTGCAAGTATCGAAAGAATTGAGAAGAATGGAGGGAGTGTCTAGCCTGCAAGTCTTGAAACGATCGGATATGGGTACCATTCCAGACGTCGCCCAGCAAGGTAACCCCGATGAGGTCCCACTGCCGGAACCCAGACAGGGAAGCAACTTCACGAAGCCTGGTGCCACACCACAAAGGAGTGTGTTGAGTCAGTCTCCCTGCCCATTGAGTATGGCGTAGTGACGCACGCCAGGCCAGGAACACTCCGCGTGTGACTTCAGGGAGAGCTCGAGGGACTACGTCTCCGTAGAGCATCCTTTGGATAGAGGAGAAGCCTATAGTGTTAAGTTCCAAACGGTACGCCGGGTCGGACCAGCCGCCGTTAAACCAGTCATGGATCGTGAGGAGACGAGTCGCCAGATAGTAGAGGTAAAGGTTCGTCATTCCGAGACCTCCATCAAAAGGTGGGATTCGACAGTGGGTCAGGGCCAGCCTGGATCTCCACCCCCCCCAGAGGAACCTAGTGGCCAGACCATCCATATCTCGGAACCAAGACCTAGCAAAGGAGAGATGCGTGTTCTGGAGCATGTACAGGAAACGGGGTAAGATCATCATTTTATATAGGGCTATCCTGCCCAGAGGGTTCAGGGGCAACGTGCGCCATTTAAGAAGGTCGGCACGGACCCGCCGAACCAGCGGGGTGACATTGAGCTCCCAGGCGAGGTCGGGAAGAAGGAAACCCAGATCCCCAAGTACCTGAAAGACAACCGCCGCAGGGGAATCAACGACTGCCAGTCGAAGCACTCGCGTGATAAATGCAAGGGAACAAGGACAGACTTGGCCGGGTTAAGCCGTAGGCCGGAAACACGTTCAAAAGGGCCAGTGCCCGAAGGCAGCGAGGTCCCGACCGGGCCGGGTCAGCCAGGAACAACAGTACATCGTCCGCGTATAACGCAATTTTATCCTCCGCTAGGCCGGGCCACCTCCATCCAGTCAGTGAGTGATCACTGCGGATCAGGCAAGCGAACGGTTCCATTGCCAGAGCAAAAAGAATCGGTGAAAGGGGGCAGCCCTGTCTCGTACCCCGCCCAATGGGGAAGGGGCGGGACAGAGCTCCGTTAACGAGGACCTGTGCCCGGGGACGGTGATAAAGTAGTCGCACCAAGTTGCGGAAAGGAGAACCAAAGCCCATCTGGTCCAGCACTGCATCTAAGTAGCTCCAATCAACAGAGTCGAAAGCCTTCTCAAAGTCAGTAAGGAGAAGGGACAAGTATGGAGTCAACAGGTCCCGGTTTGCGAGGGCAAGATGAAGGCGTCGGAGACAGTGCCTAGTTCCTCGGAGAGGCATAAAACCGCATTGGTCAGGATGGACGAGCTGGGCTAGATGTGGCCGTATGCGACTGGCCAATACGGAAGCGAAGATCTTAAGCTCCGTGTTGATGAGCGAAATGGGACGGTAGTCTGTACAACTTTGTGAGGGGGGTTGGGACTTTGGGATCACTACAATAGTAGCGAGATCCGTCTCCGGCCGGAATGAGCCGCAGCCCACCGCTTCTTTGTACATCTCTACAAGAGGTGGAAGCAGGGTGTCGCGGTAGGACGAATAAAACTCCTGGGGGAACCCGTCCGGTCCAGGAGTCTTACCAGCCGCCAAACGCGAAATGGCTTCCGACACCTCCTCAGGGGTGAGCGGAAGGTCCAGCGCAGCCGCGTCAGAGCCGCCCAGGCGTGGAAGAGAGAATTCTTCCCGCTGGAGGAGGTCGGAAAGGGAAAGATCAGGCGACCGCGCTGAGTAGAGGGTAGCATAATAGGAGGCAAAGCACTGGGCCACTGCCACCGGGGCGCGGTGGAGTGTGCCGTCTGCGTCCGCCATTTCCGGTATGATCCGGTTAGCCATAGGGTAAGTGGCGAGGCGGTAAAGGAGCTTCCCATTTTTGTCTCCCCAGCCGTACACGCGGGCCACAGAGGAGCGCCAAAGAAGCTTGGCGGCTTCCAGAGAGGTCTGCCTGATCTCATCCCGTAGGAACGCCAGTCTCCGGATCTGGACTTCAGACCTATCCTCGGGGTTCAGCGTCTCAATCAGAGTGGCTTGCGCCTCCAAATGTGTGAGCTGGGAATCACGCGCCGCCCGAGTGAGTTTCAGCTGGCCCTTGGCGAAACCCCGAATGGTGGCCTTGCCAGCCTCCCATAGGGTGCGAGAGGAAGACACCGAGTCATGGTTAGTTGTAAAATAGGTACAGAGTTCGGCACCAATGCTGTCCTTGAACTCCTCATCCTGGAGGAACCAGGCGTTGAGTCGCCAAAGCGGTCGGGAGGATGAGGGAAGGGCCCCTACATGGAGTAACACCGGAGAGTGGTCTGACAGGCCCCTTGGTAGGATAGAGATTGCCTGGAGCGCTCGGCAGTCCTGAACCGGCAGGAAAGCGTAGTCTAGACGTGCATGGGTGTGATGAGAGGCCGAAGTGTTGGTGTAGTGCCTTGCGGTCGGGTACCACAATCTCCAGGCGTCCCCGAGGCCCAGGCTGGTTGCCCATGAGGAGAGGAGACCGGATTGAACAGTCCTGGAAGTAGAGGGAGGGGACGCAGTGTCAAGGCCGGGATCCATGACGGCGTTGAAGTCGCCTCCCACCAAGATCAGGCCAAGGGGCAAAGCCGCAATCAGCGGGGTAAGTCTGCGGAGTGTAGAGGCCAGCAAAGCAGGAGGGGAATAGACAGACAGGAGATTGATCGGGCGATCACCAAGGGTCCCTTCTAAGAGAATAAAACAGCCCTGAGGATCATGTGTCACCTTACGCGCCACTAGGGGAAGAGTACGACGCGCCAGGATCGCCACCCCTCTGGATCCCCTACGAAACCCGGAATGCCAGACAGTGCCATAGCCATAGCGGGCAAGGAAGGGACACTTTTGGCCTAGTAGATGAGTTTCCTGAAGCAGGAGTATGTCTACCGCCTGGCGCTGGGCATAGCGCAGAACGGCTGCGCGTTTAATCTTGTCCAGTAGGCCATTAATGTTCCAGGACATAAGGCGGAGCGGTGAGAGCACGTTAGATTCGCCGGTCAGGAGGAGGCCATGGGGGGAGTCGGGGCGCGCAGCAGCTTAGCTGGGATTCTGGAAGCATGGTATCGCTCAAAGCTCGCAAATAAGGTAGCATAGCAGTGTATGAGATGCGTTCATCCAGATGAAAGGAAACAGAGACGGTGCAAACAAAATAAAACCTGAAAAATAAAACGAACGGGAGCTGAAGCTCCAACCCTTCCCCACCCCCCACCCCACACTTCAGGAACGGAAGCATCTGTCGCCTAAACAATAACCAGGAACTGGAACACCAAGCTAAAAACGCTTGGAAACTGGGACAGATGTGGAGGACCCCTCCTCATTGCAGGATGTTCTTGTCTTATACCATCGATGAACAGTTAGTGACCAAATGGGTTACTGATCTCAGTCTCAGCCACTAGACTCGGACGGTCCCGACCAGGAACCCAGACAACAAAGAAAAGACAGGCATCATATGATGTGTTCAGGCCGGTCCGGTGAGAAGTGTTGGGCTACGGGAAAGATCCGTGTCCGGAAGATCTATCAAGGACGGTCGAGGCGAGGCCGAGCCGGGATCCGAACGGTCCAGGGAGCCAGATCGCCGCCTGGCTGGAGAAGTCTCTCTGGATGGTCCCGGCGTGCGGCCCTTTGAGGGGCCCATTGGAGAGGCAGAGTGCGCCCGTCGCTGGCCCCTACGCCTCCCGGAGCGCCTGCGCCGCGGTCGAAGTACCGGCATGTCCCGCCGAGCGCCGCTGATGGTAGTGGGTTGAACCTGATCGTGGACGGGCATCCGCAGCGGGCGTTCTTCTGTCGCCCATGTCCATGCCTCCTCCGGAGTCTCAAAGAAGAGGGATTTGTCTTGAAAGACCACACGCAGTCGCGCCGGGAAGAGGAGCCTGTATTGAATGTTAAGCGAGCGCAGCTTCTGCTTGACCTCACCAAAGGAACGGCGTTGAGACTGGACCTCCCGGGAGTAGTCAGGGAAGACCATTATCGTCAGGTTGTCATGCTTAAGAGGTTGTTTCTTCCGGGATTCGGCCAAGATAGCGTCTCTGTCTCGATAGTTGAGAATTCGCAGGATGATTGGTCGCGGGGGGCACCCGGCTGCGGCCGGAAAGCGAGCGATCTGTGGGCCCTCTCAATCGTGAACCAAGGGGAGAGCGCTCCCTCGGGAATCCAAGAGCGTATCCAACGCTCCACAAAGTCCGCTACCCGCCCCTGTTCCATGCCCTCAGAAAATCCAATCAGGCGAAGGTTGTTGCGGCGGGCGCGATTTTCCGCATCTTCAGCCCGCCGGTGGAGCTCCTGTGTGTGAGACTGGAGCCGGTTCACCTGGATCTTGAGTTGCTGAACATCGTCTTCCACGGCAGACACATGGGATTCCGCCTCCTTAATCCGGGTGTTCGCATTGCGGAGGTCCTGTCGGATCAGCGTTATGTCTACTCGAGCCTCTGCAATCTTGCCTTCAACCGAGGATTGCGACGCCTGGATCGCCTAAAGGATAATGGAGAGGTCGGGCGCGATCGGGGCCCCCGCACCAGTAGGACCACCGGCGGCCCCAGCCTCAGTGGTGGTAAACCGATCCATCTTGGTCTGGGTAGCCGGAGTCTTGGGTACCTTATCTCGGCCCATGGCGGCCCCCCGGTAGGGTGAAGAGGGAGCGCCGCCCCCCCCCCCGGGCAGACCGGCCAGAGAGGCTGAAAGAAAGGGGTCCTGGGTGCAGCCAGGTCTAGCCGCCCACTCCACTCCAAGCGAATTCTGCGGGGGCTCCCGCGGACCACGGGACAATAGCGGACTCGTCGGGTCACGGGTCTACATTACAGGGGGTCTGCGGCCTCACCATGGCATGATCTAGATGACACGGGCGCCAGGAGCCGATGGAGGGCCCCCCGACCAGGATCCCCCGCCGCTCGAACCGTGCGGCCGACCCGAGACCCCAGGCCGCGGCTGCAGCTCGAATCAGGCGAGCCGGGTCAGGAGAGCAAGACCAGGCAGTCCGGGCCAGCGCCAGTCCCTCCTCTGACACCCGGCCCGCAGGACCAACCACAGGCCCCTGCCGGTCAAGCCAAGCGCCACTGCCCGAGGCGGCAGTCGAGGAACCCCCAATCCTCCAGGACCCCAGGTGCGAGGGGGGAGGGGAGGAAGCCCAACGGGCACGATTCAGGCCCAGGGGTGTCACACACCTCCCCCCCTCCGCCCGATCGACGGCCGATCTCCCCCTCAGAAGACCGCACCCCCAACGCAGCTTGAACACCTCCTCACCTTGCAGCCACCATCACCAAAGGGAGAGGGGGGGGGGAGAAGGCAGGCAGCGATCCGCAGGCACCTCCGCAGCACGGTCTAGGTCCCCAGGAGGGCCCAGCAGTCCCACCGCCTCCTCCAAGATCCGCCAGGCCGCCAACGGAGTCGCAGGCAGCCGCGCTCACCACCGCGTCCGGCCAGTAGTCTCAGCCCCTCAGGGCCCCCCCCGGAGCAAGGCGGTGGCCCCCCCGGCGGGAAACCAGTCCGCTGGCACGCCGGGAGGCAACGAAAACACTCCAGGTCCAGCAGTCAGGTCCCGCGGGACGAAGCCAGGTACTGACTCTTGGCCCGAGGTTCGGCCGGTAGTCAATTTCGCCGTATCAGGAGCCTCCACCCCCCACCTGGGGGCGCCGATGTATGCCGGGGGCACAGAGAGAGGCCAGGGCAAGGTGGCTCAATGTCTCAATTCTCTGTGCGCACGGATGCCGCTCGCAAGTGTTGTGGGGGGGGAGCCCGGGCAGCGGAGGCCGTCGCAGCTCTTCCGGCCACAGCCGCGCAGCCGGTAATTAGGTTTGGGGGCTTGGGTCCCCGGAGGCCGCCCCCGCCACACTACCTCAGACAGGACCCCTTGCTGACCGTGCACCCAGTGGTGTGGATGTGGTTCACTGGGCTGCCGCTCCGTCGTCCACTTGTCGGCCACTGTGTGGCTGCCCAGGTCACCGCTGTGGGTTCCTGGCGCGACGCCCGGATGCTGCAGCCAACTTCGGGATCAGGGCCGCGACGGGCCGGGTCACGTCGGTCTGGGCGGTGAGGCGGTCTGTGTCCCCAGGAGGGTGGGGGCGGTTTTCAGCCGTGCGGCCAGGAGGGAGCCCAGAGTGTGGAGCAGGGCCGTTGCAGAGCACACGAGTCTCTCCTATGTGGCCAGAGCACGGTCTCCAGGGCCCGAGCCCCCCCTCTGGGCGGCGTACGTCGCAACGGCTGGACTCAAGCACGGCAAGGCCTCCTCCTCGGCAATCGCAGCCCAGTTCCAGGGCGGGTCTTCCGCGTCTCAGCAGCGCAGCAGAGCGGTCGTAGGCGTCACCAGCTGGTCAGGAGTCTTCGCGTGGGCAGGAGGTAAGGGATGCCTTTGGTTAGCCTCAGTCTTCACCGGTTTCCAGGATAGTGCGGCCTCAGATCATAGGCCGTGCCGCCATCTTGTGTAGGTTTCCGGACACTTGCCACCGCGACACAGGCCGTCCACAGCCACTCTGCGGTGTCCCCTCTTGCCAGGACACTTTGTTTGACTGCGGTAGGGTATCAGCTTGTAGTGGGCTGCATTAAGTGCACCGATGGTTGAGGATGCTTGGGCGGATGACGGAGGGGTCCGGAGCACTCTTTAGAGTGCGACCGCCATCTTGACGCACCAAGCCACGCCTTCTCATATGAGTCATTTAATGCTTCAATGTCGTGTGGTCAATTGCTGGTGCTGGATTATTTAGTTAATTCATTAAACTCAAAATCGAACTTTAACTCAATTACATCGAGGGCACAGTACAATACCACACAAAATGACCCAGGTACGAGACGGTGTAGTAAACAAGATCAGGATCTGGAAACAAACAAACGGGAAAGGGAAAAAAACGAAGGCAATTCAACAAGAGATGAAGATACGCCTCCAAAATTCCCGGTTTTGTCCGCAATGGGGGCAATAAGTAGTACACTGTCACAAATGTCAGACATTTTAACAACACAATCGAACTTATTGACAGAACAGGTCGACTATCTCAGACAAATTACAGCAGAAATGGTATTAATAAAGGCAAACTTTGCAATACTGTAATCGATAAAACAGGACATGAGCAAACTAATTAAAGCCTTAAAACATCTTGAGCGTATGGATGATATCGTCAACCTACTACAATTATTGCCAAGAAAAATCAGAAACCTTGGTTCAAATTGTATTAATAATAATGTACTTCCGGTAATTGGAGAGAAGACTAAGGAAACGAACAATGAAATAAGCAATGTAAATCAAGACAGCCTTGAACAGATTGAAGATGTTGTGACTATATCGGCAGAGGCAAAAACAAAACAAGATAAACATCTGTAGTGGAATACAAGTTGTTGGACATCAAGAGGGCTTCGCTCCATATTTGAGTAAGAGGCGACTTAAAAAATTAAGAAAACTCAAAAGAAAAAATGACATCAAACAAACACTCCCTGATGCTCTGGTACCAAAGGAAAGTGAGAACTTCCCTATATTCAATAAGTCAACAAAAAAGGCAAAAGAATATAACGATACAAATATTGATCGGATTTATGAGTCTGATGTAAATAGGCCTAGTCGTGAAGAACCAGATCTTATAGTAAATCAAGATAAAGTTACAATAATCAGAAGACAAATCCTCAGAACAGGTGCAGAAAACTGCACCAAGAGTGGTAAATAGGGATGTAACAACGTCGCTTAATTCACCTAAAATCAAGGCACCAACAAATACTTGCCTTGTAACAACAGTACCACAACTAAGGTATAGTGAAGTAGTATAGCTTGGAACACAAAATACTCGTACATCTATGGACAACATAAATATCCAAAACGAGGACAGAATTGCGCCTTGCCCAAGCAACAACGAAGTCTTATTGAACCAGATCATGGATGGCATATTAGGCATAACTGAAAAGTTAGAAGACAGGGATTTAAGACGTCTAGCCAACACAATTAATCCAGGGAAAATTGAGGAAGTGAAAAATTGCTCGGAGGCGGAAATTGCACAAAATGACGGTCCTGTGGGTATTCAACAAACAAATAGATGGGAAACCCGAAGAGCAAATAAAGGGAAGTTAACTCAAGAGAACAAACCATTATATAAAGAATGCTCATTTAGTGTATAATTGACTTTATACCTGTATACAAATCTGAAGGTCTCCACGACATACTAAATCAGCAAAATATACTAAAGTTATTAAATTGCTTTGAAAGTCTGAAAGAACTTAACTCAAAATCACTTGTTGCTGTTCGCTTTATCTCGGATAATACAATTAATTCTGCCTATGAAATCACTAGAACACCATGGACATCCCAGAATGTGGCTTCAAGGATTCTGGATATAAAAGAATTTTTAACTGTTTGGAGAATTACAATCAGGCAGCCGAATAAATTTAAATACCTGCATATTCTGAGAACAGCCAAAAGACGAGCAGAATATGAAAAATTGCCACTAAGTACCAGACCATCGTATAAAGGTGCTGAAGATAACATTAGATTTGAAAATTTTCAAATCACTGCAAAGAAAACACATGCTAATGTTCAACCAGTTGTAGATGCTCCATACTCAGGAGTGATGCAGTACCCACATGCGGCAAACAAGTATTCCTAATGGAATTGATGTAAGGGAAGTCCAACACAGTGAGTTCTCCATTTTATCGTGGAATATAGCCAGCTTTGAGCGACAACTAAAAAAGGCTGGGGGAAAAATATGAGCTTTTTTCAAGATCAGTGTGTAATATGTTTACAGGAACCTTGGCAATCAGTTAATCTAAATATTCACAACTATACAACACATGAAATTAAAGCAAAAAAGAATGCCTTCGGAAGATCAAGTGGAGGATTTTGTCTGGGCACCCAGGTCCGGACGACCCATGTAATAAAGCAGGACCTCCTACCCACAGGGCTCCATTGGGCTTCTCACTCCCGGCGCTGGCGCAGTAGACACCACACTAAGGTCCTAGGTGAACCCCTTCATGAGGATGGGTGGGAGGATATAGAGGATTCAGTGCAGTGCCATGATTAACTGCACATGAGCCTGGTGTTTCCATGCATTAGTGGTATGCCTTGCAGTATGTGATGTGGGTGACGTATGTTTGTGCCTACCTCAGTATGTGACATGGCAGTGTTGCATGCACAGTACAAAAGCACCATAACCACAAGCATGGCGAAGCAGCGTTATGGCAGCAGGAATAACGTTGTACACTACAACCTCTCACAGACACCGCAACCACGAATATGGCTGAGGCGGCGTTATGACGTAATAACGTTGCGGGACGGTGCGAGAGACTAAAAGACTTCATGTCCCATCATGCCCAGGTTCATGTCAACGTGCCAGCCCAGCATCGGCGCAGGAGGGTACGTAAACCACTCCCAACGACCACGCCCTTGCTAGGCAATCCGCCTATTGGAAGAAGACAGTTTCAGTTCTGCCGTCCGGAATGCAGCTCCTTCCGGAAGCACGCCACAACCGGACTCAGCCATCGAGGGACTCCTTCCTGTTCCAGAGCTCCTATCATCCCGTCTCTGATCCTGTGCCATCGGCAGCGGCCCTGAACTACAGGGGGCTCCCCTACAGCTAAGTCAGAGTCGCCGAGGCCTCGCACACGCACATGACTAACTGTACTAATATGTGCTGAGCATTACAGTCCGAAGTGATTGACACATTGTTACTAGGTGTTAATTACCTCGGAGTCACTACGGTGCTAGCGCATCCACTATCTCCAGAACTACTAACACAAGATATGCTTAACCGCATGTGGCTCAGCTCTTGGAAAGCATAGGAGAACTTTCAATAGAGGTCGTAAGGCACTGATCTCTATGGACTTAAGTTCTACTGCGTTTCCAGTGACCATAAGTTCTCAGACACACAGCTTGTACCATAGAAGTAAGTGTCTATACAGCCTCAGCTTGAGCAGTGTGAGTGTGACCCTGAACCTTAATTCCTGTATGCTTGGAGACAGAGCGTTTGAGGGGGCTGAGCATGCTGATAATCTCTTTAGTCCTTCTCGCCCACAGAAAGTGTATGTTCCCTGGGTCCAGTCCCTACCCACATCAGCACCAGGACAAGCAGTCGGTGAGGGAGGTCCACTACACACACAGGCTGTCTTTATTATTTTGTCCCAACCCCCATTCCCCTTGACGTGCTTCTCGGGGAGCAGCTCACTGTTCTCCGTGGAGAATGGCATTGGGAGTGGTCGGACTGTCTTCTGCATCGCTCCTGCTGGGCCTAGATATATCAGGTTAGTGCAGGTGTGTGTTTGGCTTCTGACAGATTAACAACATCAATAAGTGCTAAACTGTGCATGACAAGCCAAAAAATAAAAACATCTTTAATATATATATTGCCAGTTCTTTTAATACATAAAAACTCTACAAAGTGTTTGATTATCAACATATACTTTCCTCCTCATTTGGTGAAAAATAAGTTTAGATATCGGACAACATTAGACTAACTGAAGCAAATAATGGCAGAATACGAACAAATGTTGGTCATAATAACGGGAGATTTTAATCAAACTTTACTGCCTTTGGCGAGTAAACCTTGAAGTAGTGATGAACCAGACATGAGTTATAATATCCCGCAAGTTATATTTCCTTCACAGAATAAGCCTAAAAAGATCAGTACCTTAATTAAGTGCACATATGATTTAATGACGGACTCAGGATACAGAATTCTTAATGGAAGACTAGCAGAAGATCAACCAGCCTCTTTAACCTTCCGCGGGCAGACAGTGTCCTCCATCATAGATTTTACAATTGTGAATTACTCTTATTTTCATCTGTGTAAAAAGTATGCTATTATACCAAGATCAGAGAGTGATCACGATCCTCAAAGGCTAGTCATCAACATTAAGCATGATTATTGGGAAACCCATGCAACGGCCAATAGTGGCAGATTGACCGCTGTGAATGGGAAAAGACTTATTTGGAACAATATGTTAAAAGTGAAGGCATCCAATCTTGAAGAAATCATGACATCGAGTACCGAAAAAGATATTATACTATTAAAGACTGGGAATGGTTGGTTAGATGCTTGGCAATCTATACTAAAAAATATATTATCTAGTCTTGTGGCAAGCTTACAGGAGTCGCGACCGAACATTATCGCACATAAGACTTTAGAATTAATAGAATCTAAGAGAATTTATCGCTAGAAGATGCGACACATCTTAAAACTTCCCATATCTAATGAGCGTAACCTGAGAATACAAGACATAAAGAAAGAATTCAAGAACAGAAATTTACAGATAAAGTGGGATAGCGTGAACAACGCCTATGCAAAATTATATCATGCTATATCAACTAGGAATGAACAAGCATACTGATCCCTGGTGGGACATGGTACAAATTTATATAAAGAGCCAGACGACCTATTTATCCCCAGCAGTAAGTGGGAAAATCACATTAAAGTTCTATATAAATCAATTGTAACCTGTAATTATACATTGTCAAAAGTTGATGGAACATTTGCAGATAAAACAAAAGAAGAAATAGTTGAACTAATAATGAGCGCACGCTCATCCAAGGCAGCAGGACCAAATGGTATCCCTATAGACTTGATAAAGTTAAACATAACCTTTTGGAGTGCGTTGTTAAAACAGCTGTTCTCGCAGGTAATCAAATATGGAAGGAAACCATCTTCCTGAAAAGGAGCGATTGCTTATCTAATTTATAAATGAGGCCCAAAAGATGATCTGTCCAGCTACAAATTAATAGCATTGTTGGACTTTGAAGGGAAATTGTTTGCAAAACACCTTCAAAATAAATTAAGGTAGTGGGCAGAGGAAAAGTCATTAAAATTCACAAAATCCTCAGCACACGTCTGTAGAGTGATATTCAATATCAATGCAAGTATACACAAATTATAAACACAGTTTCAGAAATCTTCTCTTTCTTTTATTCTTTTCTTTCTGATCAGCCAACACGTGTTTCGTCGCACAAACTGGGAAATCGTCCCGCGACTTTCTCAAGGCTTCAATGTCATTGGTAGCAACTTTCCATGTGGTGATAATTCCATCCCACACGCTTTAGACTGCGGGTGAGTCTAGTATCCTTGCTTCGAAGTGAGTAAATCCGTAATTTTCAGTAAAAGCACCCCGCTACGCGCCGTAGTGCAGCCGCAACTAGATCAGTCTGTCCGGTCCTCGAGTACGAGCTAGAGGAAAAGTCATTAATACCAATAACACAAACCGGATTTCGTTCAGGGTGTTCGACAATTGATAACATCATTTCATTGACCCTGTAAGGAAAAAAAGCAAGCATGCGGAAAATAACGATATACACCTGTTTTGTGGATTATTCCACAGCGTTTGATAAGGTTAACCGACAAAGGCTATGGAGTAAATTAACAACATGGGAAATTGATCCGAATCTTTTGAACTTTATTATCGGCCTGCTTTCGGAAACATGGCTTCAGGTGAAATTGGCTCATGACAATACGCTATCGCCAAAAATGGATACCACAAATGGCCTCAAGCAAGGTTGTGTCCTTGCACCACTGTTATTTTCTCTCTATATTGCTGACATAGATATGGCGTTAAGTTCCGATATGGGTGTGGTACCAAAACTTGGAGGCAAAAAAATACCATACCTAGCATATGCGGATGACATAGTGATCTTGTCTCTAACTCCGAAAGGACTCCAGTACCAACTGAATCAACTACATACCTACAATACAGTGAACAGATTGATAGCCAATTTGTCAAAATCAAAAATTGTGACGTTTGGACAGTCTATAAAACCTAAAAAGTGGACACTAGGAGAAACTTCAATTGAGGTAGTGGAACAATACAACTATCTCGGAGTAATCTTTGACAATAAGCTATCATGGTCAAGCCATAAGGCCAGTAAAAATGCAAAATCAACAACTATTACTAAATCAATCTCGAGATTCATGAAAATATTTGGAGGAAATGCAATTAGTCCATCACTTTAAGCATTACAAATGAAACTGATTCCGTACTTTATTATATGAATCTCCAGTAATGAGTAAGAAAGTCATTCTTGAACTTGAGAAATGCTTTATGAAATGTGTGTGCACCATACTTCATCTATGACAGGCAACCCCACATTGTATCATAAGATTGCAATTTGGTCTAAAATCCCTGGAACTGTTGCATAAGAGAAGTTGTGTGAACTACATTATTAACTGTGCCAAGGCTAATCCATGCACATTGAAACACCTAATATTTGAAGAGCTCAGGAGTGACAAAGTCAGAGATTTAGAACTATATAGTATAATGATGGAATTAGGATCTTATGATCTGCCTGACATACAGAAGATGGGGCGAATGACCGGAGCCGTGCGGAAAAATCAAATACATAATACGCTAACTACAAAGCAATGGAATTCAGATCTTCTACAAGCTGGAAAATATAAACATCTGGATTTAGTAATTGATACATATACCATAGAGGCTCAAGAATATTTAGGATGGAATCTACCTAGTTACATAAAATGGAAATATTTTACGGTTTAGGCAATTTTACATACCGATTTGGGAGTTTGAAGGGAAATGGAACCAGGCACTTAAAGGTATACAAGCATGTTAGCTTTGTGGAACTTGTAAGGACACTCTTGAACATTTAATATGCATCTGCTCTAAGCTGCTGCCCATACGGAGGACATATTTATGCCCCTTGTTTAATAATGCTAAAATAAGAACAACTGCAGAGGCCGTACGATACTGTTTCAGGCTCAAAGAGGACAGTGCAATAATAAGGACGATACTGTTTTTAGAGCATGACTATAAAGCATTAATCGTTTAGACAGCTTTTATAATATATATATATATATATGTGTGTAAATACAGTATTATGAAATGTGTATGACCTTTTGTAGGAAGTTTTTATTGAAATCATTTCATCTCCCAAATGCTCGCATTTTTTTTTATTGTAATCAAATGATTAATACAATAAAGCATTTTACTACTACTAGATCTGTATCCTAGTAGCTTCATACAATACATGTAGGATCATATTGTTTTACCGTAGAAACAGCCTGTACCGTTACTACCAATTATACTTGTAGGGGTATTTGTATACAATGTGTCCAGGTTCTGTAACTGGCATGTGTGCCTGATTTGTCGCTCCCCAGTCCAATTCAGGATAACTGTAGGTATTGCAAAAGTAACTGCATCCACTGTAGCACTCATCGTGATAGCAGTGCTGCATGTGTAGAATGAGAACTATATCTACAATAAAATCATATTTTATCATGTGGCGAGTCATAATTGAAATGTGGGGTTTTCATTATCTATGCGGCTGCCACATATAATGGATGTGCATGCATAGGATAATCAGTCTTTTTGAGGACTGACGAACACATTGTGTAAGTTATTGTAAAGTTGGTAACAACTTGGGCCCATATTTATGAAGCCTTTGCATTGTTCTTGCATCATGCAAGGTTACGCAAGGACAAAGCAAAGGCTTCAGTATTTTCAACACAGGCGGGCAAAGTCTGATTTATGTGGCTTTGCAAAGAAATGTAATGCAAGGCAACTGCTTGCGCTGTGTTACATTCATTTCAACTTGGAAGGAGTTCCATGGGTGGAGCATGTTCGTTTCCATGCACCCATCCATGGATTTTGGCACATTCCCAGATTTACAAAGACTTTTAAACCTAGGAATGCGTTAAAATTCTACGCCTTCCCCAGTGAGGTGTAATAATGAGAAATCGCTTTATTTTCCTCTTTATTTCCTCTTCTACTTGTGCTGCATCCTGCATAGAAAGAGGAAAATGACTCTAAGGATTGTTTTTGTGCAATAAGGTGCCCCTTCCTGCACAAAGCATTCCTGCCTGTAACGCAGACACCATAACACTATGGTGCAAGAGTTCCTGAGCTGGTGCTAGGCTGCGCACAGTGTGCCAGCTCATGGACAGATATGGAACGCTCCATATCTTTGAAAATATGGAGCATTTCTGCTCTCTTCCTTTCATGCAACACAGCGCCGCAAGTGCTTGCTATCCTGTGTTGCGTGAAAGTTTCGTAAATGTGCCCCCTAGTGTCCCATGAGGCCAGGCCTGTCAAGGTGAAATAGCTATTTCATTGTCCTTGGCAAACATATCCTTGCAGGTGGGTCCAGGCAGGATGCAATACAATATATGTGTAGTAGGTTACGTAGATGAAGGAAGGCACTTTCAGTGGCTTAGTGCTGTTTATGCTCAATATGTAAGTGCTAGGCAATATGTCGCTTTTCCTTGCATTAGAAAGGACATGTCCATAGGTTTAGCATGCAACTTTACATGCAACCTCCCATGTAATGATGTGCATTCTAACATGTTATGGTTTAGTTTATCATGGAAGCCAGAACACATCTACAACATCCACAGTGTGATGTTATGTGGATTAACATGTTACATTGTTCTATCACATGACCCATTTGTAGGTGTGCAGCAGAATGCTGCGACCCTACCAAGGGCAATGTGGATTTTTTTTATGTTGGCTGTAACACAGACATCCTTGCAGGAAGGTGGTAGAGTGGCTGTGTTACAGCTAGGCACACTCAAGTACACAATCGGAGTGGCATACTTCATTCACACCATGTCTATGTATGACCATTGTGAGCTCCTTCTCTGTCTCACTATGCAGTACACCAACTTATCTTCCTGCACTGCACCTGATTCCATTTACACAGTGTTTACAGGCACAATACAATGTGACGCTTATGCAAGTGACAGTAGAGTACACTAAGTCCTGTTCTGTCAAACACTTATGTGTAATGTAGAGACAAGTATTTTTCAGCAGCAGGATCTGAGAAGATGGCAATTTCAGCAGCATCATGTCCAGCTGACACAAGACTTTGACAATCATACATACAATATAGTTGTGTAATCAAAAATTATTCAGTATGCACAAGCATTAAATATACTCCTGCATCATATATTTAAAGTCTACAATGGTGATAGCACATTTATACGCTACTTTCGATAACATTGTTGTGCAATGTAGATTCTATTATTCAGATGTACAATGTTTGAAATCTCACATAAACTTGCATTTGTAGATGCTCCACTTGGGGATATTAATGTCTATATTATGTACATCTATGCTAAACCTATGTGTCTGATGTTGTGTATTTGTCATTTTCTATAACAACAGTCCCCATCACATAGGGCACCCTTCCAGAACTGTATTTACTGTTATTACATTTTGCATGGTTATTCACAATTCTCCATAAAATATTTGCCACACCTGCTCAGTGTGAGGTTTGTCAAACATTTTGGGGTTATAAACAATTCGAGGTCCTAGCCAATGGATACGTGACAAATAAGCGTAAATATTTTCTTGCACACTACCATTGTCCATGATATATATTAGGTATTAAACTCGATTTGTGTGACATCATTATTTACCTTCTAAAAAATCCAACTTGTCATGCCTATATTGCTGGCACACGTGCACAATGCAGCAAGGCAGACGACAATGGTGCTATACTATGTACAGGGCCCAAGCACAAGGAGTAATGTTATTTGTATATATTTATTTTATATTTTCTGTGGACGATGTACTTTCTTACGTTCTCTCAACAATGTTCAGGTAATGATCATAAGTCTACGTCTTGCAGAACATGACTTGTAAACAAGTTAAATATTTTACGATTTGTGTGAAATACAATACACATTGTAATCTCGTATTTTCCACAAATTCCATGATTATCGAATATTTTGCATTGGCTTTCCATTTATTTTATTACACGCACCCAATGCAGTAAAAGTAGGAATATTTGCAAATCAAGTAACATTGTGTATTGCAGACATTTGACAATATCAACGTAAGCCAGACATGTGAAATACACACTTTTGCCTTAGTCTACATCAAGCGTGTTTTGTATGGGTGGTACATGGCCTTTCCCGTGATGCCACTCATGCTTTGTACATTCATACTTTATACGGTTACTCAACTGAATTTCATTTCCTAAATGGCATTGACATGCAAAAGCTACCGTTACGATGGTATAATAATGTTTGTGTAACATTAGACCACCTTCCATTTGTGCTGCAGTGTACATCAGACATCCAACGTTTTACATCATTTTGTAATTACTATCCACATACTTTATTACTGGATGGGTAACATCAGATGACAAACCATATAGTATACTCACCAAAACACCTTAGAGCTAAGTGTGAAAGCTGTGTGGGGGGATATTTGTTGGCAATGTATATTTGTGCACTACTGCTAGAGTGCAGAGTGACATATAGCTATAAATAAGTTACTTATCTTCTATTTCGTTCCCACACAACCGTGACCATCAACTGTAACGTTTGCATTGCATAGCCTTATGCTTAGTTGACGTTCCCTATGCACATTACATTTTTATGCTATACAGTTCGCATAGGAGAGTGCTTATGCAGATCAGTAAAGACACAATTTACAAAATAATGATTTTCATTTCTATTCTCACACATTTTGCTGTAGATATAATAAAACCATATGGAATATACTGTAAAGCTGTTACATAGCCATACTTACCAGTTGGGCCTGCAACCTCAAGGCGAAGCTGGTCCAGAAAGTCAGCTTCTCTCGATACTACATCTGCCAATCTGTGTTGTAGTTGCTGAACCGTGCACTCCACCAGTGGGACTGGGAGCAAGTACTTCCTGATTCACTCCCAGCGCACAAGTCGTTCTGTCAATGGGTATCCCTGGCTCACTCTCCGACCAGCCCTAAGCATACAGGTGAGGTAGTGCATGATAAGCCATATTACAGCACCTACCTCTCTCTTGTCAAAATTAGCTACCCGACCCTTCCCAGACATAACCCTAAACAGTGTATGAATATACGCCAGTAGGTAGTTATAGTTAGGACCTAGTTTCTATAGGAAAATCGTTTTTTGACTTGCCTAGATCTTTGGCGCCATTTGACGAATCTTCACGAAATGTTCCCAAAAAAGTGCCCCGGTGAGTCTTGTTGCGTATGGAAAGTTTCGGGGTGATCCTTCAAGTGTGGGGGGAGGTCAAAAAACATGCGTTCCGCGTGTTAATGCCTATAAAAACTTTAGACACGACTACAGCCCGAAACGCTGAACGGAATTACACCAAATTTAGCAAAAAGGTGGGTGTTTGTCCAGAAAGCGCCCTTTTTGTGAATTGGTGTAAATCTGTTCAGTAGTTTTGGAGATATTAAAGGAAATTCTAATTTGTATATATAGGAACGTGAATGGTCCCCAAACCCTCCCGATCTTGTTCTACGATCTGAGATACGATTGGCTGTCAACACTTCAAACCTGTGTTGGAAGCCATCTTGGGACTCCGCTTGAGCCAAGTCCCACAAAAAATGTAAAAGAAAAGAGAAGGGGGCATGGTAGGAATACCCTGACCCCCTAGGCCTCTTGGGGAGGGGGGGGGGGGGTCCCAGAGGCAAAAAAAATTGGCGGGAGCCAAAGCTCCTGTCGAAAAAAAAGAAATTTGTGCTTCTTTTCTAATAGGCCCCCGGGTGGGCCAGGTCCTGGGGACATGTGGCACATAAAGGAGGGAGCGCCTGGTCCCCCTCCTGGGTCTTATAAATGCCCTGGGGACCACCACCTCCACAGGACATATGAGTTTTTAAAGGAGGGGCCTCTCGGACCCACCCCGGGAACCACCACCTCCCCGTGGCCACATTGAAAAAATAAATTGGGGGAGCCTCACAGACCCCCGTGTGCCCTGGGAACCACCACCTCCCCGGGGCTATATAATTTGTAATGAGGGAACTTTAACCGCCAAGCCACAGCAAACACTCCACTTCCAGCAGGCAAGAGCAGAGAAATGCTCTCGCTTGCTTAAAGCTGAGCATTCGTCTGTCTCCCTGCCTGCTGGCAAGCGAGCAGGGCAACAGACGAATTCCTTTCAGACACAGGGAGCTGCATGTATAGCAGCTCCCTGTGTCTGAAAGCAATGCCGGCTCCCGCAGTCTGGGTGCCCTGGGGGCACCTAGGACAAATGGCCAGGCCCTGGGGATGGGGTCCCTGGGGCCCAAATCGGATCGGGGAGGGGGGGCCGTGCAGCTCCCCTCCCCATTTCTAAATGACCGGGCCATGAGGAATCAGGTCCCCGGAGCCTAAATCGGCTTGAAGAGGGGGGCCGCGAGGCCAAATTCAGCCTTGGGAGGGGGGCCGCACAACCCCCCTCCCCTAATAAAAATTTATCAAATAAAAAGGCCGGCCCCAGGGGATGGGGTCCCCAGGGCTGAACTCGGCCTGGGAAGGGGGGCCGCGCAGCCCCCCTCCTCTAATAATTTTTTTGTTTTTAAAAGCCGGCCCCGGGGGCAATCGTTGGAGGCCCGCTTCCTTTCTCAACCACTTTGTAAAGGGGCCTCCTGGTGCACAACTTAGGTATTCAGACAAAATATCGAGTCAGTAATATCGACTGACACAATTATCGAGTTGTAAATATCATGACACAGAAATATCGACAGCAAGAATATCGTGGACAAGAATATCGATTTCAAGGTAAGCAATATTGATTTTTAAAATATAGAAGTCATTAATATCGTTTGCAAAAATATAGGGCCTCATTACGATGTCGGTCGAAAAGCATTCCGACCTACTCCTTGTCAGAATCGGTGCCGACTGACTCTGGTTCGGCAAGTTTGACTGACCGATTACGATGTTTCCGAACACCGTTCGGTCGGACTCCCATTGACTTCAATGGGAGCCTGTATTCCGACCAACAACACAGGCCCCCATTGAAAAAAAGGGGTGGTTGCGGAAAACCTTGCACCCTGTCGCAGGCACCCCATTGTGCCTGCCACACTGTGTATGGTTGTAAAGAGGGGTCCCATGGCTACCCCCACGGGCCCAGACAGGATGCCTCCGGGTGAAGGGGGGCCTGCTACGGGACCCCAAAGTCAGTTTCCGACAGCCGTTCCGTGTCGGACAGACCGATTCAGAAAGGCTATACGAATCCGACATCGTAATATGTCGGTCGGTAGAGCTGTATGATTCCGCTCCGACCGACTCGGAGTCTCCGAATGCCAGTCGGAACCGAGTCGGAAAGACTGAACGGTTACCTTGTATCATAATCCGTGGGTCGGAAATGTTTCCGAGTCGGTCGGAAACATGGGTTCCGACACGGGTTAGGAAAATCCGAATGCCGTTCGGAGCCTTTCCGGCCAACATCGTAATGAGGCCCATAGTTGTTTAAAATATCGATTTTTTAAATTAGTGTTATGTATTTTAGTATATATTATAAATGTAAGTGATGTATTTTTTTGTATAAGTATTGTTTATGTTATTTAATATATGTGTTGAATTTGTAGTAGTTATTAATTTTATTTTAATTACATTTTGCGATTTTTAGTTCCAAAGCCGGTTGTGGGTTTATAGGGGAATAGGGTGGGAAGTAATTTAATTATAATAAATTAATGATTATTTTTCATTTATTAATATTTATTTAATTGATATTTTATAGTGTTAATTGTGCTTTTAATTTATTTTGGTAAATTTTATGTGTGGGTTGTGGGGTTTATAGGGGTAAAAGGTGGGAAGTAATTTATTTTTAATTAATTAATAATTAGTTGTTAATTAATATTAATTAATTGATAATTAATTATGGTAGTTGTTTATTTTTTTAGGTGCAGATTGTGGGGTTTATAGGGGTAAAGGGTGGAAGTATTTTATTTTTAATTAAGTAATAATTAGCTGATAATTAATAATAATGAATTGATAATTAATTTTGTTACTTGTTTAATTATATTTTTTGGGGTGTGGGATTTGGGTTTATAGGGGTAAAAGGTGGGAAGTAATTTATTTTTAATTGAGTAATAATTAGTTAATATTAATTAATTGATAATGAAATATGGAAATGGTGTAATTTATTTTAGGTGCTGGTTATGGGATTTATAGCGGTAAAGGGTGGGAAGTCATTTATTTTTAATTAATTAATAATCCACTCACACAGCCAGTCAGTCACCCATACAGCCACAAACACACCCACTCGCACACCTATGTAGCCACTGACACAGCCACTACCTGACCCATACAGTCACTCACACACCTACTCACTCTCCAATACCGCAACTCACTCACCCATACAGCTACTCACAAACCCACTCACACACCCATACAGTCTCTCAGACATCAGCTCACACACTGATACAGACAGTCTGACAGCCACTCAGATGAGATATGTTTGAAATAGTATGACTAATTACTAGTACAGAAAGAATAGTAATTTAACTTATGCTGTAGCTTAGTAAATATCTTTAAGTCTCAGAAATGTTTTCAAAACACAGTCACGGGATGATGTAATCAGTGATGTCATTTGAGATGTCATCAGTAATGTCACTGACCATGTCATGAGTGATTAATATGTGAGGTCATAAGCAGTGCATTGCAGGGGCGTGTGTGTATGTGTGTGTGCGTGGGTGCGTGTTTGGATAATTGGAGAATTGCACTTATTAACCGAGGAAGGGGGGGACCTCGGTGTAGCTGGGCACCATCTTCAATTCGGACATAAATATATATATACATATATATATATATATATATATATATATCCAAGCATCATCCTCCGATCACAGGAGCCCCCAACCCTACAGGGCGGCCTCACTTAACAATGGGCACGTAGAAGCCCAACAATTCACCATTGTGATGCAAAAGACTGTGAGGCCCACTTCCGGAGTCGTAACTTTTATTCAAAAGACACAGCAGCACATCATGCTTCCTTACGCGTTTCGGCATTCAATTAGCCTTGATCACAGGTGGAAACAGTTTGCAAAGTGCGTTCGTGCGTGCTTAAAATACTGTTAGGTCACATGACTTATATAAACTTCATCTCCCATAGTGCATTGTAAAGTCATTTTTACATACTGTAATCAGGTAGTCCTTATTTTACTGCATTGGCTCTCGTGTTACTTGCCGCTTTACCGTGCACTGATGTAAGTATAAAATCCAGATGGACAAAAGTCATGACAGTTCACTCGTGCGCGTAGTGCTGGATTACTACGATTGCCTTGAACAAAGTTGCATGCTCCGGAACGATCAGCACAGGACGTAATCCTCACTGAATCCCTTCCTCGCTGGCACATTTTTGCTGTATTAGCATTTCCTCGTAGGCATGCGTGAGCAAGTGGGTCATACTCCAGAATCAAATCCAAGCATCATCCTCCGATCACAGGAGCCCCCGACCCTACAGGGCGGCCTCACTTAACATATATATATATATATATATATATATATATATATATATATACACGTTTCCGACACGCAAGTAACCAGTCAGGAATGGGTGCACTCACGGGTAAGATTTCTTTGCAAAGTGCTTAAATTGAGACATTGAGGCAGGCGTTGGGCCGAAACGTGTCTGTCAGAGCTTTGTGACTTTCTGATTTAAGCACTTTGCAAATAAATCTTACCCGTGAGTGCACCCATTCCTGACTGGTTACTTGCGTGTCGGAAACGCATATTCACATTGCGGCTCACCACTGCTGGGAATGCACCCGGGACGAGTGGTGCGGCGGAGGGTGAAACCTTGTGATTGCGGATATATATATATATATATAAAACCTGCTGACGGTCAGCAGTAGTTGGTTATAGTTAAGGCCTAGTTTCCATAGGAATAGCATCTTTTGTTTTGCTAGTGACTTTGGCACCGTTTAATGAATCTTCACAAAATTTTCAAAACTTGTTTACCACTCACACACCCCTTCACAGACTCATACAACCACTCACACACCCACTTACAAACCCACAAAACCACTCACACACTCATACAGCTACCACAGACCAACATAGCCACTCACACCCTCACTCATAGACCCACACAGTCACTCACACACCCATTCACACAATCACACATCCACTCACAGGCGCACAAAAACACTCACACAGCAACACAGGCACTCACACCCATACAGCTACTCATACACACACTCACAGACCAATACAGTCGCTCACAGACCCACACAGTCACTCACACACCCTCTCACAGCTCACACAGGCATTCACACACCCATTCACATACTCACACACCCACTTACACACCTATTTAGCCACTTACAGACCCACAAGACCACTCACACATCAAGTCACAGACCTATATAGCCCTCACACACCCAGTCACAAACCCATACAACCACTCACACACCCACTCACAGACCCACACAACTACTCACACACCCACTCACATACCCACACAGCCACACACACACCTACTCACACATGCATACACCCACTCACACACCCACTTACAGGCCCATTCACCCACTCATTCACCCACTCACACACCCATTCACAGACTCGTACACCCACTCACAGACCCACACAGGCACTCACACAGGCCCTCAAACATACATTCACATACCTACTCATACACCCATTCACACACTCATACACCCAGTCAAATGCCTATTCACACACTCATACACTCGCTCACACACCCACTCACAGACCCACAAAACAACTCACACACCCAGTCACACACCTATACAACCACAGCCACTCATATGCCCATAAAGGCGCTCACATAGCCACTCAGACCCACACAGCCACTCACACACGAATAAAACCACTCACACAGCCTCTCACACAACCACTCACAGACCCATAAAAGCACTGACATACCCCCTTATAGACCCACACAGCCACTCACAGAACCACAAAACAACTCACACACCCTTGCACAGTGTGGAGTTGGCTGCATGCAGGGGGATTGGCCATAGGACCTCACCCTGCCGCATACGGCCGGAGGCCGTGCACGATGGTGGTTGGATTAACGTATGCTAATAAAATATTACTTTAAGTTTAAAAAACCCTAGAAATTCACTGAAAAAGCCAAAGGTTACAGGGACGTTATAGTCAGGAAATAGCATTAAATAACCGTAGAAATGACTGAAAAAAACAAAGGTTACAGGGACAGTTTAGTTAGGTTCAGATTTTACACACAAAAAACCATAGAAATTTAGCAATTATAGTTATCTCAAGTAACTATAACTCGTGCCCTAAGGTTACTATAACTTGCACCCTCGCCATGCACTGCTAATCACCCCACATTTTACATCAGTCATGACATCTTCTATAACTTCATTCAATATCACTGCAACATTTGCAGCAAAATTACTGATGAGAAAACTGTGCATGGCTGAGGCATGAGTTATAGTTACCTTAGGGCACATCCAGGCTAAGGCTATACGCTGTTATGTCACACCTGTCATATGAGATACCAGTCTGCATGGGTTATTGCTTTGAGCGTTGTAGGGCGTAAACCCAGGATAACTGTGCAGCTATCTGCCGGAATCGGGTATCCCAGGGTGCTTTTTATGTGGCTCAAAATACTTTTCTAAAATATGGAAACAGGCGGGCATGCCCACCATACGTGCTGGAAGTCTCCTATCTGCGTTCTGCATCTCCAATAGGAGGCAGAAGTTGCAGGGTAGATAGAGTGCAACAGAGCAGTATAATACCATTGCAACATGATCTTAAAGGCCATTTCTTGTTGGGGGACGCTTCTATGAGTTTTTGAAATTTCCCACCACAGGAGTTCCCACTGTTTCCTCGAGCTGTCTTGGGCACTGTCAAGCTCCAATTTCATTTGATACGGATGGCTAAGTAGAAGGCGAGATTGTTGCAGTACAGCATATGTCTTTGCGACTATGCATCAGGTGCCCTCAAAATTGTGGACTACGGTTTCTAAGGGTGTGAGGAGCCAGTGGCCACAATGTACAGCCCAGTGGTGCAGCCGAATATATTGATGCCTTGACATGTTGGGGAGATGAAATTTGAGTTTGCATTGCCCGAAGGATTTGATAGTCGGTCCCTGAAAAAGGTCCTGCAAGATTCTGCACTCACCCCTAACCCAGCCCAGAAAGGAGCCCGGAGGGAGTGCAGGTGTGAAGTCGGGTTTGCATGCTATCGGTGTATTCGGGGAGGGGAACGTGGTACGACCCCTCCCAGTGGCTAGCTTATCCCATATCTCCAAAACCGTTCGGGTCGGGGTAGCTATGTACATGCTTTGGGTGCGAAGCTGCTTCAGAAGCAAGGCCAAATCCCAGAGCGGCCTACAGGCCACCGCTCAGCCCATATAGAGGCAGTGTTTTTTGCTTTCTCAAACCACCCACTCCGAGATGGGCAGCCCAATAATAATCTTGGAGGTTGAGAGAGGCAAGGCTGCCATGACTGTTCGGAAGCTTGAGCAGGGCATTCAATATGCTGGACTGTTTCCCCTTCCAGATGAAGGAGCGAGGTCTCCTTACAGTCTTTTAATGTTTTCCGTAGGTATGGGTGTGGGAAGAGACTGGAATAAGTAAAGAAGTCTGGGGAGGGTGTTAATTGTCACCACATTGATATGACCGAGCCAGGAAATATGGAGGGGCATCCACCGCTGGAGGTCTTCCAGGATCGCTTTGCAGTAGCGAGGCCAGTTTGCCCGTATCCAGGTAAGGAGTGAGTTAGTGATGGTGAGACCAAGATTTTGGACAGAATGAGATGTCTAATGGAATGGAGCTAGGGTCTGCAGGTGGCGGAGGTGATGTTGTGGGATGGTCAAATTAAGCGCCTGTGATTTAGCCATGTTGATCCTGTATCTGGACACTATCTCTAATGCTTGGAAGGCTTGGACTACTGCGGGGAGAGATGACTCCGACTTGGTCAGGGCAAGGAGGAGATAATCGGCAAATTATAGGACTTTATGGTCCTGTTCCCAAAAGAGAATGCCTGTAATGGCCTGGGTCTGCCTGAGGTGGATAGCCAGAGGTTCCAATGCAAGGGCAAAGAGCAGGTGGGATAGGGAACAGCCCTGTTGAGTGCACCGGGAGAGTGTGAAGGAATGGGATGATTGGCCATTTACCCAAATGGTCGCTGTGGGTGCCACATATGAGGCCATAATTTTGCTGATCATGTTGTGGCCTAAACCTATTTGTTTAAGGACCGCTCGCAGGAAAGCCCAACTCACCCTATCAAAGGCCTTTTCGGCATTGATAGAGAGGAGCACAGGAATCAGGGGAGGCTCCTCCATTGTGGCAGAGAAGCGTCACCCCCCGCTGAAAGCCAGAAGAGGCAAAGGACAAAAATAAAATGATAATAAAACATTTTTATTATCAATTTGTTTTTCATCCTGCAGGCTGCGAGCTGAGGGAGGGGCATGGCCACCCATACTGACACTACAGCACCAGGGAGAAGGGGGGAGTGGTGGGCACTGCCAAGTGTGCATGACGGTTTGGTCGGCCCTCTGAGGCCGACCAAACCGTCATGCGCACCTAGCCTTTCTTCTACCTGACCTGTGTTGTACAGCCAGGTGGAGAAACAACACAGGTTCTCAATCTATTTCTGAGCACCGAACCGAGGCGCCAGACCAATCCCAGCGCTGCTCACGTGCTGGCAATAGTATTCCCAGCATGAGAGCAGCGCTGGGATTGGGAGCCTGCGCAGTGTGCAACAGTTCCTGGACAGGACACTAAGACTGGGAGCAAGGCGGCGCCCGTCGGAACAGGCGAGTGCTATGTTCAGTTTTTTTTTGTTTGTGTTCTCCCCCCTCCCACCGCCCCGCCACTTTGCAATATGAGTGGCCACTACTGACAGGAATGTTATGTTTTCTACTAGATGAGCAAGTCGGCGAACATGGTCAGGGCTCCTTCTATGTTAAACAAAGCCAACCTTGTCGGGTCATTCAAACTGGGAACAAGGGCTTCATGGCGATTTGCCAGCATTTTGGTGTAGAGCTTGGTGTCAGTGTTTAATAAAGCTATTGGGTGATAGGATAAGCCGAGGGTTGGATCTTTGTCCGGCTTGGAAATAAGCATGATTTAGGCATTGGACATCGTCAGTGTGAGACCAGTGGCATGGGTAAAAGAGTTGCAAAGGTCAAGCCGGGTGTCCTGCAACTGAGGGAAAAAGACAATGTAGAAAGCCGGCGTTAGGCCTTCTGGGCCTGGAGCTTTCCTGTTAGGGAGTTCACTGAGGACTTTAGGGAGTTCCTCCATCAAGAATGGCTCCTCCTAGTCATGAGCGGATCAACCATCTAGGGCCTGCCAATGGCAGTCCCGAAGGTAGGAGCCAATGGCAGCTTGATTTTCCCCACCACTGACGTAAAGGTGTTGATAATAGGCCCGAAAGGCCTCTTGTTTATCTGGTTTCCTGACTGCCCAGTCCTTCGCGTAAATCTTAGAGACATGGGATCGGACGTGTTTGTGGCGTAAACTGCATGCTAGGAGAGTGCCTACCTTGTGTCCCCCATCGTAATATTTTTGTTTATGTGCCAGAAGTGACCGCTCAGCTTTGTTAACCCGGAGTGCCCAAAATTAGCCCCTCAAGATGGTTAGTTGCCGCTTGGTTCGTGTCGTGGAATGCTGGTTGTCTGTGTATTTCAAGGAGCAGATCTCCTCGTTGAGGTTTGACTCAAACAATTGCACCTCTGAAGCCCTGGTTATGGAGATGGAGGACATGACACTCCGTATGGTTGCCTTAAAGCCATCCCAAAGCATATGGGAGTGGTATCCGGGAGGGAGATGAACATGAAATAATCGATGATGGTGTCTTTGATGGAGGCTTTATCTACTGGGTCACGTAGGAGTTGGGGAGAAATGCGCCAGCGTAGAGGGTCACGTGTCGCGCCTAGGTGCTGCGCCCAGATAAGCTTGATGTGTGCATGATCTGAGATGGAAATATCAGATATTCAGGCATATTCCAGGTCCTTTACGGAGGGAATGGGTAATGAACAGGCAATCGATGCGGGAGTAGGAAAGGTGTACATGGTGGTAAAAGGAACAGTCCCTCATATCAGGGTGGAAGCAACGCCAGGCGTCGACAAGTCCAGCATCCACCAACTCCCTCCTTAGCAGTGCAGATATGGCTCCTGTACCCTGAAAGTGTGCTGTGTTTCTGTCGAGGTCAGGATCCCACACTAAATTAAAATCGCCCCCCCCCATATGAGGTCGTCCTTGGCAGGGCTTAGCTGGTCTTTGAGCACCTTCCAAAGAAACAAGTCTTGTGATTGGTTAGGGGATTAGAGATTGAGAAAAGTCAGAGTGTCCCTACCCCTCTCAATCATTAGCGTCAAGAACGGTACACCTGAGTCTCTATTGATTTTGGTTAAAGCCCCGTTTGAAGAGGATGGCAACTCCCAGTGAATGAATGAATGACTGAATAATTTTATTGCATAATTACTTAAAATCATTGCAGATTGCACACCTGTAGCATAAAATGACAATTAAAACGGACCTCGCACCTTTTGTAAACAATAACTCTGTGCAAAGATACAACATGCTACTTGCCCCTATTCCGGCCATCACATATGTCCTTGGCCCTCCATATTCCAAATTCTGAGGGAAAATTCTCTTATTGGAGCCCCGCTTATACAAGTGACATTCTGGGCCGGAGGGAAACCTGTAAAAGTCAATGGTCCTTAAAATATAATGTATTATTAAAAGCAAAAACCATTAAAAACCGTGCGCACCCCTTACAGCTTAACATTTGTTGGACTGTACTTGTGCAGTATCGATCGCCAAAATTGTGAATGATGTTTAAACAATTAGTCCCCATTTATAAATGATGTCTCTATCTCACAGCTTAAGGCACTAATACAGGGTCAGCAGCATGATTTTTAAACGATTAATCCCCAGGTTTTTAAGCCCAGCAGTTGAATCTGGCATGAGAAGTGGTAGTGCAAAAGTGTGGTTGTAAATAATATCTAGAAAGTTGCCTTGATCCGGCTACCAGTTGGTTTTAGCTCACTCTAACCAATCTGCTAGGAGCCTTGCACGGTGTGGACCCAGAGCCCACTCGTCCAGGAGCTGATGTGTTGTGGACATAAAACTGTTCCAAAGTCCCTTAATGCTAGGTTTGACTATTCAATGCGTCCATTGTAGTGCACCATGGAGTTGCTTTCTGGTGTGCTGTTACCAAGTGTGTCCTGCGGCCTCCGATCCAACAACTGTCCAGGCTTTTCCAATCTGTTGTCTTCACTCCTGTGATCAATTTCAGTGAGGCTATTTGCATCTACTTTTGTTTCATTCAGGTCCATTCGGATGACACTCAGGAATTTGCCACATTTAGCCTGGTCCGAGGGCACCGTGCAAGACAAAAGCAAAGCAACTGCATCTGCGCATGTTCTGACCCCGTACCTTATGAACATCAGTTTTAGCAACTTCTGGCGGTATTGGAGTAATGCAGGACAGCAGCATATAAAATGTTCCATGGACTCTGATCTGTAGTTACACATCCTGCATTTAACACTCTTCGGCAGGGATTTCCAGCCAGGGTTTAATTCCTTTATGGATAATAACACTATACAAGCCGTTTGGATCTCTTTCAGACATTTCTTTCCTAAGGCGCCATTCAGGTATGGCTGAATGTTGTTTGCCTCATATGACTTCATTAGACCAGACAGCGCACCAATAGCCTTGAATCTGGCCATATCTTCTTTTCTTGATAGCTGGAGGATTTGGTTGTTTAGCGCCTTCTTTATTGCTGCGTAATTTACTTCCTCTAGGGACCAACTGGCTATAGATAGGTCCAATTCTGCCGCAGCATCAAGAAAATACCTTTGCCATGGGTTAGGTCCCCCTTCAAATATTATTTTCTGTACCTCCTTTAATGATCCTTTCTGGGCTTTCAGTGTCTTAAACCAGTATTTCACCAGGATGCTCCTACATTATATATTTTTGTTGCCCCAGGCCAAAATCAAGCTGAATCAGGCCATTACGTGTGAATTTAGGGAATTCAGAAAGCTTTTATAACACTGGCTCTGTACTTTTCCATTATTTTCTCCATCTTCCCTGAGAATGCTTGTGATGCATACCCAGCTACTGCGAGCAGTTTGGATTTCGTGACTTTTCTTATCGGTGCCGTAGTTGGGCTATGTAGTTTACCCTGTAGTTTACACATTGCATAGATGGTAGCTTGTATTTTAGCTTTTGTCTTTGACTGGTGCATGGTTGCCTTTCCTTTATCATTTAGCCATGCCTCCAGGTAGTTGTATGATCTTTCTGTGGATATGGTCTTGGTGCCCAACCTCCACCTTAAGAGAGCTTTTTTCTAGTGATGTTCTAAGACCACAACTTTGGTTTTACAAGGGTTTGCTACAAGCTTGTTTACCTCATTATACGCGTTCAGGGCATCCAATCCTCTTTGCAATCCGACTCTGGTGCGATCGAAGATAACCAGATCAGCATACTGGAGCATGTGTAGTCGTGTCAATCATTAGCGTCAAGAACCGTACACCCGAGTCTCTATTGAGTTTGGTTAACTTTGAGCAAAAGCCCTGTTTGAAGAGGATGGCAACTCCCAGTTTTTAGTGTCAGTGTATGCCCAATGTTTGCTGGGGTACCTGGGATGAGTTATGTTGCGGCAATCCTCCCTAAGCAGGTGCATCTCTTGCAAAATGATTACATTGGGGTCCTGCTGCAGGAAGTAGCGACAGACCTGCTGACGTATGTTGAGCCCACGGACATTGAAGGATTGAAGTTTGATGTTGTTCATGGAACTCATGGCAATGTGGAGGTGTGTAGCTTACCATAGCAAGAATATCTGCCTGCGCTGGGGCAGCAGAATGAGTAGGGAGCCCAGGCCTCCTTCCCCGAACCCTACTTTGGATAAAGTGGCCAGCATGGAGACTTGGTGAAAAGAGTCTAAATGAGCAGAGGTTAAAGTGGCCAACAGAGCCCAACCTAGTGAACCACTTCATCAAGGGACAAGTGGGGAGGTTTACCTGTCCCTACTGAGGTGTCGCAGTACACGGAGAAAGGCCCAGTGAGAGGGACGGAGGCTGAGAGAAGTGTAGCAGGATAACTACCTTGGCTGCTATGAATATTTTACTTAAAAACTCCGGCGCCACACATGTGGCGGGGCATTTACTTGATCCTATTTTTTCCAATCTTTTAAATATTGTTTGCTCTTCTGCTCTCCCTGTGACATGGTCTGATCACTATTTAACTAGTTTTAAAATTAAGCAAGCTGCGACTAAACCACCCTTACTGGTGCAGGGGTGCAAAGCTCAATGCAGAAATTGGGGGAAGCTGAATATGGAAGCTTTTAATAAGTTTTTAGCTAATAATGTTTCTGATCTTAATCAGGTCTCTTTAGCTGACCTAGGTAAGGTCCATTGCTGGTTTGAAAAATCTATTGACATGTGCCTTCCTCTCGCCAATAAGAAAATGAATAATCATCAGCCTCCTGCTCCCTGGTTTACGGAAAAATTAAAGCAGGAAAAAAGTAAATGTAAGGCGTCTGAAAGACGCTGGAGGAAGAATTATGAAATTGAATCCAAGACTGCTTATAAGATGGCAATAAAAGCCTATCATTCTTCATGTAACACTGCCAGAGCGGAATATGTGAATACCATCATACATAACGCTCAGAATAGTTCTAAGACTCTGTTTAAAGCAGTTAAAAGTCTGTCAGGTGCAGACAATCTACCTGCCCCTCCTATACTTACTGAAGCACAATGCAAGGATTTGGCCGAGTTTTTCCTCGGAAAAGTGGAAAAAATTTATTCGAATCTTAATGCAAAGCAGGATAATATGCTACCTCCACCCACGAAAATTCTTACAATATCTAGTACAGCAGAGCAGCTGGATATTCAGCTTGATGAATCTAGTACTAAACTTGAGAATTGGGCATTATTGGATATTATTTCCTTTAAGCAGTATTTAAACAGCCTTAAATCAGGATCACCTAGAGATCAGCTCCCGATTAGTGTAATGCAGAAACTGGATTTACCTGTTTTAAAAGTCATTATGGAGCTACTTAATGCTTCCATTCGTGAATCTACAATCCCTGCTGAGTGGAAGCATGCGATGGTCCTCCCGCTCCTCAAAAAAGCAAATGCCGATCAGGCACAACTGTCTAATTTCCGTCCGATTTCATTGCTTTCAGTGTACTCAAAAATTTTAGAAAAACATATTAATATTCAATTAACTAATTTTGTCACCTCCCAAAAGTTTCTACATCCTTCTCAGTCTGGCTTCCGGGCAGGTTTTTCCACCGAAACCGCTCTTCTTGGAGTCACTGAGATGCTACGTGGTCATTTGGATGCTGGGAACACTGCGGCACTATTATTGCTTGATCTAAGTGCCGCCTTTGACACGGTGTCCCATTCCGTGTTATTGAAAGCTTTGTGCGGTTTGGGTGTTGAAGGTCCAGCCCTAGATTGGCTCCGTGACTTCCTGACTAATCGTACTTTCCAGGTCTTTTCCTCTGATGCTGCTTCAAAAACCTTTTCTTCACCTTATGGAGTCCCTCAGGGGTCCACTTTGAGCCCATTATTGTTCAACATCTATGTTAAGCCTTTAGCAATTATTGCTGAAGAAGCTGGGCTGTCGATTTTTTCCTATGCCGACGATACTCAATTAATTTTTTTATTGTCGGCGGATAGGACTTCCAAGACATCATCTCTCCAAATAGGTTTGAGGAATATTGCAGGTTGGATGCAAGCTAACTTATTACAACTTAACGGTGAAAAAACAGAGGTTCTAATTCTGGGTAAGAATAAGGACCTTTGGGGGCCTCAACACTGGCCGTCTGAAATGGGAATTTTCCCTCAACCTGCTAGCCAAGTACGTAATCTGGGGGTCATCATTGACGATCAACTATCTATGAAGCAGCAAGCAGTGAAGGTGGCATCTACCTGCTTCACCATCCTAAAATGGCTTAGGAAAATTCTGTGGATGTTGCCTAACTCTACTCAACGTACGGTAGTCCAGGCCCTCATTACAACTAGGCTGGACTACGGCAACATCCTGTACATGGGCGCTAATAAGGATGTAACACGTAGATTGCAGATGGTGCAAAATGCAGCGGCAAGAATGCTCTGCCAGCTCCCTAGAAGGTCCTCTGTTTCAAGTTCTCTCTGTGATCTTCATTGGCTTAGGGTGGAGAAGCGTGTGAAATTCAAAGCCCTGTGTTATATGTTTAAAGTTAAGTCTGGCAGTGCCCCCCAATATCTAAAGGCCATTGTTCAACCCTACATACCATCACGCTCTCTTCGCTCGTCTACCCAGGTGAAGTTTTCAGTTCCTAGGATCAAACTGTCTCGCATGGGCGGACGGTCTTTTTCTTATTTGGGTCCTCAGTTGTGGAACTCTCTTCCTCTTTCTCTTAGGAACGAAAACATCCTTAGTAATTTTCGCAAACATTTAAAAACTTGGTTGTTTAACCAATAATTTGTGGGTAATTCTTTTAATTAGATTCTGCAACTTTTGCTTTTCTCCTTTCTCTGTCAAGCGGCGCCGGGAAACCTTTTGTGGTAGCTGTGCGCCTTATAAGATTAATTAACATAACAACATAACATAACATAGGGAAAAAAAGAGTGCACAAATGAGACAAACAGGAGTTAAGACATGGTAGTCCGGGCACCGGACCGTGGGCCATGCTAAAGAGTAAAAGGGTCAATGAGCCAGTGTGGCTCAACAGCAGAATGTGGCTCAACATTGGAGATGTGTGATGCAGATCATGTGTCAGTGGTGGTGGGTTGTGAAGATTCCTGCTTCATGTTTTGGAGGTGCGCAATAATGTCCTTTTTTGCAGTGTGGATGGCTTTTCTGCAATGGTTGCGGCCTGGGCTTCACCCACAGACAGTCTGCCAGGCAGGACGCCAATAGTCAGGTCTTTCAGACAGGGAGGCCGATTGGTCCCTGCCAGGAGAGTACCTCGGCAGTCCTAGTATGAATTTGACTTGATAAGTGACCGTATCAGCCTCTGTCTGCCGTTTCACTGAAAAAGCAGTCCGAAGGGATGGGTCCATTGGTACTTGATTCCCTGAGTTCGTAGCTTCTCCGTGATGGATTTGAAATCTAGCCTATTCTTAAGCATTAATGGGAAGAGGACTAGAAAGATTTGCACTGTGTGTCCACGGAAGATGATTCCAAAACAGCGTGTCTGGACAGGTAGTTATGAATTTTCAATTAATGGAGAAAAAAATTCCAATAGACTCGCATGAATATAGTAGATTCTTTATAGATATGTGATCATGTTTCCTTGTGATTTAATAACTATTACAATTAAAAGATAAAAGGAAACAGCCAACACGTGTTTCGCCCCCTAACTATGGCCATCCGGCCTGGGGCTTCTTCAGGGCTGTAGGTGAACGTGAGAGTAAAGAGTGCACAACAATAGAAGGTGTAGTACCCATAGGTAAGGCGGAAGGATTAAAGGAAATCACCCCACCCATGGTGAGCGAAAATAAACCCGCAGGGATTCAGGTAGAGACATAAGGCGTAAGGAAAGAAAAGGATCAGTTTAATAGAAAGTTTGGAATGTAGGATAGAAGTCAAAAAGGTGTGAAAGAGAGAATTTAAGTGAGAATGCATAGACAAGAGAAAATGTAGCGATTAGATCAGCAGTAGGATACATCACATTAATAAGGAGAAATTACCATAATTAAACATAGGTAAACAGTAGTATATATACATAAAGTAATATCAATAGGAGGCAGTACATGGCACATCACAAGACATTAGAGTAACACAAAGTGCCAGTTTGGATTGAGCGCAGAGTGAGAGAAGAAAATATTAAGAAACAAATGCAGACATATATCCAGAAAACATGAGGTACAAGGTCACATCAGCAAAGGTGATTGGTCATATCACGTGGGTGAAACAAACCATGCGATTTAAATTCCCATCGTAGTGAGCAAACGAGACCGTGAAGAACACATTTATGTAAGAGTCAGCACACGTGATAAAAAACAGGTTGAATTATAGTATGCAGTGGTCCGAGGTCAAATTAAAAACAAAGGTGCCCATTTTATGTAAAAATCAACCAGGAATATATTTACATCAAGGTAGAACCCACGATGGCACAAGGTAGTAGGTAACCGGAGAGGGAAAAAAGCGAAAAAGAAAATGAGAAGGATATGAGAAAATTATATATATAAGGAGCGAGAGAAAAAACCGGCAATATTTAGGAACCAATCTCTATTTGTAACAATAAAGGAATTTGAAAATTATATGAACACGTAAAAAGGAGGAAGAAGGAAATAGACTAAAATAAAACAGCCGGAACAGTATAAGCTTACCAAGAGTATTACAGTAGAGGATACGGTATATCCTATGGCGAGTCAATCCTAATTCGAGGACAGTCTAAACAGATGAGAAACACAAAAGTCAGGGGCAGGTTCTTGACTGAGCGTCGGGGAAAAATAGAACCCGAAACCACGCGTCACTTGAAGCCGGTAAGAGGTTGCCCGTTACCCTAGAACAATGTAGAATGCCGGTCAATCGGCGTTGCTCCCGTCCTGGAGGTGCACTGGTATGCGGCGTAAAGGGATAGAAGGTAAATGCCGTGCTAGAAGGCGGGAGTTATTCCGTGTCAGCCGTGATCAGTAGGTCACGTGACCCTGACAAAAGAGGAGAGCCATCTTGAAGTGGGACATACCTAAGAAATGTCGGGCTAGTAAGGGAAACACACTATCAGAAAGCCTCTGTGAGGCGTGTGAATCAAAGATACCCGATGAGAAGAAAGATGCAGCAGATGGCAAAATAAAATTAAAATAAAATAAAAATTAAAAGGTCAAAGGTACAATTACCCTGAGGGTCATATAAAGAGAATATAATCCTAATTCCGATCTGTAGAAATTAAAACAAGAAAAGAGGTGATAATACCTAACTGGATGAATGTAATCAATTAGGGATACATGCCATCGGGTATAGGTAGTGGTCATGTCAAATTCCGGCAAAAATATCTTCAATTATCTAGGTATAAAGTATGGGGGCCATCTTAGAATGGACCACGACAAATACAATCTTTAAGCTGACCAGATACTAATTAGAGCTGGGGAAAGTAAACAAAGGCCATAGGGAACTCTATGTATAATGGGAGTAAGAGATGGAAAGCATCCTCGGCCAACATAAACATGTCTAGAACCATGAAGTCATAAATTAAGGAGGTTAATAATCAGGGAAGGTATGAGACAATCAGTCAGAATAGGGAAGAGTGTATATAATATAGACCAGAACTATGCGATAGGGTTAAACCATAGGAGAGAGCCAAATTGTCCTGAGTAGCAGGTAGACTGAACCTAGGACAGGGTAATGCATACGAGAATGTTAAGGCATGCATCAGTCTCCCAGCCATACATGCATTTCGGCATCCTTGTTAAGTCCGTTGCGTATAGTGTTATATTTCAGGATTAATTCACTTTCGCGTCTTCGTAGTCTCAGTTCTCGGTCACCTCCTCTTTTGGTTGAGTGGATGATTTCCAAACCAAAGAACGTGAACGTTTTTGGTGGGGGTGCATAAGGTGGAAATGTTCTGTAAGTGGGTGACCTGTCTGATGTTTGTGTATGTTTCTGTAGTGTTCTTGTATCCTGATCCGCAATGGGCGAATGGTACTCCCAATGTATGGGCTGTTGCAAGGACAGAATATGACAGACGACAAATTTACTATTGCAATCAATCCATTCCTTGATCACGAATTGTTTTCCTTGAGTCATCTTAACCATTGTGGTTTTACTGATTCCTAATTTGCAGATGTTACAGTTTTTGCATGTATGGAAACCTGGTGGTCGTGTCAGGAAGGTCGTGGTGGACTTTCTTTTGTCATCAAATTCAGATTTACAGAGTATTTTTTTAAGATTAGGTGCTCTTCTGAAGGTTAGTTCTGGATGTGATTTCAGATGTTCATTCAGACTGGGCATATGTTGTAGGAGATGCCAATGGTGATGAAGGGTTTTCCTTATTTGGTTATGACCATTATGGTAGTCTGTAATAAAACGGATGGCAGTATTATTGACTTGGTCCTGCTTGGGCTGAAGAGTGGTTCTGCGATCCATTTCAGTAACTGTGGTGAGTATTTTCTTCATTGAGTCTTTGTTGTATCCTCGTTGTTCTAGACGTGATATTACCTCAGTTCCCTGTTCCGTGAAAATCGTTTGTTCACTACAGTTCCTTCGGGTTCTCAGGAGCTCACCCTTAGGAATGTTTTTGATGTTATGCTTCGGGTGACAGCTGTCTGCCCTCAAGATCGAGTTAGCCGCAGTTTTCTTCCGATGCAATTTGCTTTGTAATACGTTGTCTTTGAAATACAGAGTTAGGTCAAGGAAGTCGATTTCCTTCTGTGAGTATGAGTATGTTGTTTTGATGTCCCATGGATTGTCATCAAGTTGGTTTAGAAACCTTTGAAGTTGAGCTTCGTCCCCCTGCCAGATGCACAAGATGTCATCAATGTATCTTCGCCACATAATGACGTGGGAGGTAAAGTCTTCGTTTTTTTCTCCCCAGAGCCAGAATCTTTCTACATGGCTCATTAGGATACAGGCATACGGCGGCGCAAATTTGGCTCCCATTGCGGTACCGCGTATTTGTTTGTATGTTCTCCCATTGAAGCTGAAGAAATTATTGTTGAGACATATGTCAAGCATCTCTAGAATCATTTTGTTAGTCTCCAAAAGATTTGCTGGTTGATTCCATAGGAGTTGTTGCTTAAGAATTGAGAGCCCAATCAAGAGCGGTGAGTAAGGAGGTTGGACCCAATACCCCTTTAACTGTGTTGGCACGGAAGATGATGTCTGCCTTCCCCCTTGTCGCTCTAAGGATAGCGTCCTTGTCCTGGAAGAAGTGAACCCTGGTGAGTATGACAGGGATGGTATCAGAGCAGCCAGTCATGGTTGTAACACGGTGTGCCTTGTCAAGAATTAAGGGTTGGCCCTCTGAGCCTCCCCGAATTGCCCCAAACAGGTACCTGGTGAAAGTCATAATATTCTCGACCTCGGCTCCACAGGGGACCCCCGAATGTGTATATTGTTGCGCTGACCACAATTTGCGAGATCCTCATGGTTCGCCTCTAATTCAATCTGCTGTTCCTCCAGGGTGTTAACTCGTCTCCAAAGAACCTCTTGTTCTTCAGTGCGGGGGTCCATTGTGCGCTCCAAGTCATCCATCCTATCGCCCACGGCAGTGACATCTTTGCAAAGATCATGGATACAACTCTTAAAGTCAGTTTTGAGAGAGCTAATCTCCTGACGAATGTCATTCAGGGATTTCTCCATGTAGTCCTGTGTGATCAAAGGGGCGATGGGGTTCGCAATGCCTTGCAGGGGGGCCTCAGTCTGCCACTCATATCAGCTGTGATGGATTTGGACCAGAGGGAAACTACTAAGCTGTCTTTAGTGGCTTTGCCTCTTGGCATAGTAGACATGCAATCAGCTGCTACAGGCCTGAAGGTGCCAGACAGGAGGAGGATTAAAGGCTACAATCAAGGCCAAGCCACGGTCCCGTGTCAGGAGGTGTAATAAGAAAAAGAACGCCAAGGGAGCCCCCCTTGCTGGATAACGATGATCAGCGTGGGTCCCAATGGATCAGTGCTAGTGCCTTCTCAGGACCAGTCCAGGGCCATCAGCCAGGGCCCCCCCAGGACCTTGACCCCACCCCTACCCCCACAAGGACACCCAGGAGCGAGTCCCTACAGCAGCTCCCCACAGAGCAGTCGAGAATTCCCAGCAGTGGGCCCAGCACAGTCAGAAAGCTTATGGGGGCAATCAGGGAGGTCCCCCGAAGGCAGTCGCAGGCAAGATGACACTATTGATGGTGTCTAAGTCGTTGTGAGGCAAGGAAGGACATAGGCCCCTCCCAGTATGGCACAGGCCACTTGCAAGTACTCATGCACGGCCTAAGTGTTCTCGTTCTGTCTCTATCGCAGTTGAGACTCAGCTGGGGCTCAGGGCGCAAGGGTGCAGGATATCGCAAGTGGGTCCCCCACCAAGCACCACCACTACTTACTGTCTTTTTGAGCTTTGCTGCAATGCAAGTCTACCAAGCGCGGGCGGGGGGGCTTCATCTGCTCACTTTTTGGTTGTTCCCCTGGCCCTCAGCAGTGTGACTGCAACTCTATGGGCATTCCAGTGGCCCTCCAAGATGTCTGGGCATCCTCAGCAACATGTAACGGGCTTCACGCCCCAGTGTCTTTGGGGGTCAAATCCCCTGATGCATAGCCTCACCAATGCAGTGCAGAGGGTGGCAGGGAGCCCGCCCGAGCGATCCAGTGTTCCATTTCCGCCCACGGCCTCCAGGGCAGGGAGCCGACTGCAGACAAGATGGCGGATTGAGCCCTTTGCAATCCACTAGCCCGCGTCGTGTGGGGACCCGGGCAATGACAGAGTTGTCAAAATCAGCGGGAGGAGGGTACTTTCTGGCTGTCCCAAGCATTGGGTTCACCTCTATGACACTGGAACACCACGTCGCGGCTCGGGCAGCTGCACAGGCTATATGGAGCAAATTGAAATTCAACTCCCACCCCGTGGCCTCCAGGAGTTGGCTGCAGGCAAGATGGTGGATCAAGCCCACGGCGATCCACTAGGCCATGTTGTGTGTGGGCCCATGCAACTCCAGCGTCACTGAGAGCAGCGGGAGAGGAGGGGGGCACTATGTTGCCATCCCAAGCGCCAGGTGCCCCTCTTCAGGACAGGGGCACCGCGTTGTAGGTCAGGTGGCCGCACAAGTTATGGGGAATCAGCAAAGATGGTGGCACGGTCCTGAGTCAGCGATGACCAGGCCAGGACGTCTTCCTCCTGGCAAGCTCCTGCTGGGTTCTCCTGCTAGAAGCGAGGACCCGCCACCGGGGAGACTCAGTGTGGTGTGGTTGGGCATTCACATGACCGCTACAGTGGGCTTGAAAGAGCTTAATGGCACGCGGGAATCCGGAGCACGGATGATCCGTGTCTTACTCCATTCCCGGCTAAGCCATGCCCCCAACAAGTTTTTTACATTGCATACTTCATGCAACAATTTCTCTAAGGCTATGCTCACATCTCTACCATTTTACTTCATATTAGTCCTGTCTTTGACACACTATATAGTGTTCCAATGTTTGCTGCAGCATACAGGCCCCATAGTACTACATGTGTTTCAGTTACAGTTGGTAAGACCTATGTTAATTTGTGTAGCATGACTTGTTTATGATTATGCGATACAATGCATTACTATTACAGGGCATGGAGATATTTATAAACAACATTTTTGTACATGGGTCTAAAATGGAGGTTAGTATCCATGTCGATACATTATTTTCTATACGGTGGTTATATTGAGTGCTGCACACTGTATTTGGATATAGTTGTTATGTCAAACATACAATGTAGGGGCATATTTACAAGCCCTCAGCACCTCCGGAGCATCACTTTTTTAGACACTTCAGTGGCACAGTGCCATTTTCCATATTTATAAGATGGCGCTAAGCCACTTTGCATGGCTTAACGCCACCTTCTAAATATGCCCCTTTCTGCCGCAGTCCTCTGTGGCAAAGGGGCGTGCAATGGGTGTTGCCGTGGCCGTTCCACAGCAACACCCATTGCTTTTTGACACTGCCCCAGATTTACAAGGCTAAGGCAGTGCCAAAAACGAACTCAATAGAATACTAGGCATTAGAATGGCGCAATAAGGAAGAATTATTCATTTCTCATCGTTTTTTGCTCTTTCCATGTGTGCTGCATTCTGCAGCACACATAGATGGTGCAAATCACCATTATTGATTGTTTGTGTGCAAGATGGTATCCCTTCCTGCACATAAACAGGCACCCTTGCAACATGGCGGCAGGGTGCCTGTGCTGGTGCTATGCAGTGCTATGCAGCGCTAGGGGAAACACAGGGGTGCGCCATATTCTGACATTTTCTTGTGAATATGCCTCCTAGTGTTAATGATTAGACAATTGTAGGCCATAATTTATGTATGCTTTAGGTGAGGTAGTAAGGTGTATACATGTAAAGAGCTATTTGTTTGTGTGTACACTTCACATCATTCCCTACTAACAAGGTTTCACATTACCCACTGAAACTTGCGTAGTGGTGGTAGGATGTGTTGAACAAGTTACTTACCTTTGGTATTGCCTTACTGGTAGAGACAGGATTTAAGCTGCCGATTCCTTATCTCAGAACTTCCAGGCATCTGGCAATTTTTTTCCCAGCAGTACCTCTGCGCATTGGTACAGGGCATCGTATGACTCCGTAGTGACGTCGACCACCGGATGTGATGTCCACGGTGTTTATATAATCGCCCTTCTGACGCACTGATGCCAGTTTATTCTGTGACTATTTTCCATGCCAAAAACTCAGAGCCACTTAAAGAAACTGCCCAAGGAAACAGTGTGCCAAAAACGAGACATCTTTGTGTCAAGTAATCACAAACTCCCAATGAAGGTATCTCAATGCCACGACAGGGGTCTGTTAGGTAAAAAGAAACCAGTTTGTAGAACGTGGAGGATGGGAGGGTTGGTAAGGAATTTGCGGCTAGATCCTGTCTCTGCCAGATAAGGCGTTACCGAAGGTAAGTAACTTGTTCATCTGATAGAGACATCTAGCCTCAGATTCCTTACCTTTGAATTAGATGCCAGAGCAATACCATCCCGGAGGAGGGTCTGCGAACTGATCCTTCTAAAAGTCCATGAATAGAACTAGCCGGTCTAGAATAAGTAAAGTTGGTGAGGAAGGCAACGTGTCACCATAAGAAATGTGGTAAAAACCACATGCAATTCAAGTCAGATAACCATAAAAAAACATGGGAATAGCATCACCCATGGCAGGGTAAACAAAACAGGCAATATAAACATAAAGACTACGAAGCGCCCATGGTGGGATACGAACCCATGGGTGGCTGGGATTTGGGGAACCAGAGGCAACAGCTAATGTCACTGATCTATAGTTTCTTGCCTTTAGAAAGCTAATTGTGCCAAACCTCCTCTGAGAAACAGAGATAAGGGATCCCAGACCCATTCACGATGGAGAAAGCATCAACAAATGCTGTAACAGAAATATTGCAAAGACGCAACCACAACTATTGGTATAGAACTCACTCGTGTCGTGAGAAAAAACTCCCAGAGACAAGTGGACACCACTGGAATCCCTGAAAAAATATAACCCACAGAGGAGGAAGAGAAAGAACAATAGCATATGAACGACCATGGTAAGGTTACACTGCAACGTAAGGAATGGCGCATTTATGTAAGCACATACACAAAGCCCTTTGAGGAAGCACATCAAAACAAAAAACTGCAAAAAAGATATGCATATATATATTGGCTATAGGAAGAAGCCATCACCACTATGAGGACTAAAACATATATCAGGACCAAGCTGAGGAACCAGCAACATAGTACTAATATAAGAAGATGGACATCACACGCTCCAGCAAAAGGAATGACTGCCAGGGCATGTAAAACAATGCTAACTGACTGAATAGCCCACAATCAGGCTGTTGATATCAGGAGCCTGAAAGAAAAGAGCTGGTGGAAAATCCTCACCAACATAGAAAAAATAAGCCCACCAAGTGGACCTACGAGAAGGTCAAGGTGAAATAGAAGCCAACCCACGGAAGACCTAGAACAGGTAGTTAGCAGCAACAACCAAGGGAAAGCTGTATCAGACAGAGCAGGACCTGGTTGAAGAATGGTAGTTAAATACAAAATACATAGTCCCCTAAGGACAACAACCCATGAAAGTGGAAGAACCTATATAAGAGCAACAAGTGTTGATCATATGAAAAACACATCCACACAGGAAACAGAGGAAATCAAATGTACAGGAAGGTCCAAGGGGAAGCACACCTACAGCCTTCATTATACCAATGTATATGGAGGAAGAAAACCAAGTCTCTTCTCGAAGGAAGTAAAGGACACAGTAAGAAGGGGGCATTCCCTTATGAAGACAAGAACCCCAATAATAATGCAGAAGCATATTAACTGACCCCAGAGGGCTAGAAACAATATGACACCCTGCACAACAGAGTGAAAGGACCCGGCCAGGAAGGTTCCGTCTGAAGGGAACAACCCATCCCCAATGCAAACTAATTCCAAGAAAAACTGAACTGTAAGGGCAATGAACAAACGCAATCAATAAGGAATGCACTGTAAGATAGAAAATAGCCACCAACACAGAAGAAGGCTACATGGAGGCGCCTTCAGAATAAGTATTTAGGCACCTTGATGCCACTGTTGATGCATAAGCACATGCAAGAGGTGCCTGTGTCATCAAAGGTAGAAGACCTTGCCTGTAAGGAATAAATAAGTATCACCCATCCTTTGCAAGGGAAGAGGCAGTTGAAGGACAACAAGATCGGGTGTACAAGAGAACTGTCTCTTGAATATGACACTCACATATTATGAATGGAGACAAGATGTTACAAACAAGGAAGACCAGTAGGGTACAAGAATGAAGGAAAATTCCCTTCTATAGAGAACACAAGAAGGAACTTGAACCCGTGTACCACAGATGCCTGAGAGACCAGCGGCAAGAGCCCATCTTGCTGAGATAAAGTGAAAGGAACTCGCTAAAGAAGTGAAGGACATACCTATAAAAGAATGTCCTAGCTGGGAACACTGGCTAGAATTGAGCATAAAGTCCATCTCCAGAGGAAAAGAAAAAGAAAAAACCTGTTCCATCAGGTGGAAAACCCATGTAGGGCGACAAAGAAAATACCTCCCAGGTAGCGGGAGCTAAAAGCTGTCTACGACAGGCTTAAAAAATAGAAATAATACCTGCACAATGCAGAAACATCTGACTGGATGCCACCAGAAGTTGGAAGTAGTCCTTTTAACTGAAAATGAAAAACCTAAAAGGGTAGGCCATGGGAGGGAGGTTGAACCTAGCGCTCAAGAGGAAGAGGGTAAGAACCCCACTCTGATATGGCCTGTTCTTAAAAAATAACCAAATATAAATGTCTCCCTTACTACCCCAGCAAGTGGGGACCTAAGGAGCAAGATGAAACATAGTTAAGAGTCTGTTCCACCCTGACTGTCCCTAAAGCGCCACAATGAAGAAGCGGCATGTGTGCCGAACAGGTGGATACCATCGAAGGGCATGTCCTCCAAAGTGTCTTGGACAGCTGAGGAAAATCCGGAGTTGCGTAGCCAGGCATGACGGCAAAGTGCCACCGATTGAGCCATGGCCGACCTACTGAGTCTGCGGTATCCATACTCCATCTCATCGCAAACTTAGCTGCCTCTTGTCCATCCTAGAAGGTCTGGGCGAGTCTTCTCTGGTACTCCTCTGGAAGCGAAGGAAGCAGGCATGCCACCGAATCCCACAACAAATGGGAAAAATCGGCACAGAACACAAGCAGTATGGATTGATTGCAATGCTGAGCTGGCTGAGGAGAAGATACTGCTCCCACAAGCTTCCAACCTCCTGGACTACCTGTCTGGTGGACCATTGGGGAGGACACTGGGGTCAAAGGAGGCCGTAGCGGCCTGCACTACAAAACTGCTTGGGGTTGGGTCCCGGAAGAGGCAGGTCAGGTCCCCAGGGGCAGGCAGGTGTCTATGGGCTATGGACTTATCCAGAGGGGCCCCCGAAGCGGGCTTAGCCCAAGCCCCTAAAAAAGGTCATACAGTGCTTCGCTGTAGGGGAGCACAGGCTCTACCCCATTTGGCCCTGATGAAGCACTTAATCAAAGGATCAGTGCCCACCTCCACAGAGGGGAGCTGGAAGTCTAGGACTGCAGCTGCCCTCTTCAGCACCTCAACGAGGGAGGAACTCACCTCTGTAGCAAGGCTGGGGGGAGGGGGAAACAGGTCCGAGGCTGACGAAGACTCAAGGCCACTAGCCTCACCCAACTGTGTCAGTCAACTAACCTCTAGAGGAGGCTGGACAGTCTAGTCCATGGGGTTTGTAAATCCCAGTTCCTCTCCTTCACCTTCAAAAACCTGTTACCCCATAGGAAAAACAGCAAGGGACTGTATAGAAGGAGAAGGGTAGGTGCCCGAGCTGGATGGTACTACTGGCACCGCACCTGGCGCCATCCAGTGTAGTTGCGGCATCGTATCGGCGTTGGAAAAAATGATCAGCACAGCACAGCTGGTAGGTTCGCCCAGGTCACTGTCGGTGTCGTCTGACCGAACTCCAGTATCGCAGGTGGGAACCCAGAAGGGCTGTGCCCCGGAGCCGATATGGATCCGACTACAGATCCAGAGGGTATCACCGACGCCGTGGGTGAACCCGCTGGCGTGGATTCTGTGAGGACCCCTGGTACCTCCTTGGGGCTCAAAGGCGCACCAGAGGGAGATGGAGGCCCAAAGATGGCATGGAGGAAATTACAGTACTCCCACATCTGGCCAAGAGTAGTCCCAGCTCCAGGGAAATCAGAGAGGCAGGGGGTGGACTCTTGCACCAACTCCTCAGCTGGGGTGGGAGAGGGCGTCGGAAACGCAGGGTCTAAATGGCAAAGTCAGGAGATGCCGCGACTTTGACCGTTTGCATTTGACACCGATGTGTCGTTTCCACAATGCCTTCAGATGAATGCGACAAAAGGAGTCGCAATCCTCTGAGTCGTGGGGTTCCCTGAGGCACCACATACAAATAGTATGAGGATCTGTGGCGGACATCTGCCTCCCACAAGCCCCACAGGGTTAGAAACCCACAGACATGAAAAAAGAATGGGCACACTGTTCCTTCCGAATTTCTTTTTTCGAAACAGGCCAAAAAACGGCCTGAGGAACTACTCCGGATCCACGTTGGAAGCACGGAAAAGAATAAACTGACATCAGTCAGATGGGGCATTACATAGACTCCGTCAACATCACATCCAGTGGACGACGTCACTAAGGAGTCGCATGACGCCCTCTACCGATGCGCAGAGGTACTGCTGAAAAAAAAACCTCCGGATCCAGTCTGGCGCTTGGGGAGAATTTAACCCCTTGACCGCGATCGGAATTCCGCTCGTGTGCTGGACATTCCGATCGCGGGTGGGGTCGTGACGAGCTCAGCTCGTCATGCGCACAGCGCTACCGCGCAGCATGACGAGCTGAGCTCGTCATGAGCACGGAAGGGGTTAAAGGTAAGGAATCTGCAGCTAAATGTCTCTATCAGATAGTTAGTGTTACAGACCCACGACTGTACAGCCATGTTTTGTAACGCTTTGAGACATGATCGCCTTTGCCCATGTCACACATAGCTGCAACACATTTGGTTGATGCATTGCATTGCGTAAATCGTTGTTCACAGATACCTCCGGGTATTAGTGCGCTTTACAAATCTCGTTAACAGAACATAACATACAATTTTAACTTTTTTCAATTTTAAAACATATTTGGTTTCAAGCACACGTTGTAAAAAATTCACCAAGCTTGCCAAAAACTACACACCTAACCCACTGCGTCGCTTGACAAATCTTGCTTAGATTTTTACGTTGACCTGCGTCGACATGCAAGGCCGTATTAAATCTGGGCCTATATTCGCAAATAATATAGTGAGGAAGGGGATCACGTGGTTACAATGGACTATCACAAATATGGACTCGAAAACAAACCACAGCTATATTGCACTCTGGAAAATGAACCTGGGTCACAATATCCCCGAAGAAAATTGGGGGAAATCTGGCAAAGGGCCTCGAAAACCTCTATTTGCACATTGCCTACTAGAAAGAAATCTTATGCCACATTCGACAGATTCTAGGATGCACACTTCCCTTGGACCCCATCACTGATACTCCTGGGTGTCCCTGTTGACAATAGCGATTATCCTTTGACCAGCCCACGAGGCAAATGAATTAAACATTTCCTGGTAGCGGCTCTCGCTCAGTTCTGGAAACAATCAACCCCCCCGCGCACGTTTGGTGGGGACAGGTGTGGTCGATCTATGCTCTCGAAAAACTGACATCAGTGGTACATGATAGGATGATCAAATTTGAGGCTACCTGGCTGCCTTTCAAAAACCTTCGTGAAACGAGACAGGATACTGGAATCCATCCATATGCCTGCGCCTCAGCTGATTCGCAGGGCAGATCTCCACATTGTATCGGCAACATCTGATAAGTCTTCAGACCATAACAGTGTGGTCAAATGGTCAGTGACTTGTTCCGATATGTAGCCCAACGTAATGGGTTAACATTCAGCTACTATATGGCAGTGTTGAGTGTGGTGGGTAACATTGATATTGGTTTCATTATCATGTGAATTTTGTAGGTAAGAAAATTATAAATAAAGGGGTTAAAAAAAGTTATGACATCCTTGATACACCATTGGAATGGCTTCTTGCCAGGATAAAGTACCTATTTTAAAGGACAATGGTCCCTAGACAATTAGATGAAGTTAGAGTTAAATATAGACCCAGTCAGTACTATATTGTCTGTCCAGCCGGACAGTTTTTAATATACAATGATTGTATAAAGCAATTAAAACGAAAATTTACAAGCGGGACACAACCTGCGTCCTGCTGACGTACATTTACAAACAACATAAAGGAAGGGGGTTCAGGCAAGAAAAACGTGTCTGTAGTTACATTGGATATAAGTACAGCAGACAAATTACGTTGCGCACACCATTACAAGTTAAGCATTGTAATATAGCCAATGTATATGGTGTACAGTTGTCGACGACGTTTCGATCCCTTTTTAAATCAGTGGGATCATCTTCAGGACATTGTCCTTTAAAATAGTTAACGTACCCAAGGTCCCTGACCAATAGCACATTGGGTTCCCTTGTTTTTTGTAACAGGATAAAGTACCTGGCAATGCCTTAGGGGCCTACAGTTAGCTTTGGCGACACCCAGGACTTGTTGGGCTCTAATGCCCTTATACGGGTTCATTGTGGACCTTGAGAAAGCCTTTGGTTTGCTCAGTTGGGGTTTCCTAGGTTGAGTCCTCCAGAAGGAAGAAAATGAATTTTGGGCTACACTTATTCTCTCATGTACGTGTACTGTGTGATTCCTCCTGGGCCCAGGTGAGGGTGAATCATACATTATTCTCATCATTCCCTATTGAGAGGCACCCAACAAGACTGTCGCTTGTTGTTCCTGGTGTTTGCCCTGGCCTTGGCGCCATTATCAGGGTAGAACAGATGGGAGTGGCTTGGTGCAAGTTTTCCAATGGGATGGCAGTATCAAAGACTGTCTCTCACTTTATGCAGAGGAAATGGACCTTCCACCGCTACCCCTGATGACAGAACACATTTTAATGGCGATGGTAGACTTATATGAAATGACATCTGGAATAGCAGCTAACTGGGACAGTTCTGTTCTAGTCCCGATCCAGGTGGAATCCTTGGCTGCAGGATGGCAGTCTAAACTGTGGATCCCATTGGATTGCTTTTAATATCTGAGAATATACGTCTTGGTGAATCCCCCAAAAAGCTGGGGTCTAAATATGATCCCTCGATTCTCAAGCTGCATAAAGATCTGTATGGGGATCACTTCCCCTCACAATTATGGCAAAACGGTACTATTTACAATGATAGCAGTCCCTAAAATGCTGTATATGCTGAAGAATTACCTCTGACATCCTGAGGTCCTTCCTCGAGAATATCCATTCCCTCATTCGCTCTTGCCTTTTGGCAGGCAACCAGCCGAGAGTTGAAACTTGAATTCATTTAGTTTATGAAGCGGACGTGGAGTACCTGATAAGCAAATATACTAATGGCAGTGCTTGATTTGAGCCAGTGGTTTCCGGTGCTTGGCACCGGCACTTAATTGTAAACACCAGAGCTTGTGACAGTCTGCCACAAGGTGGTGCTGTCTGGCTAATTTAGAGATGACCACAACAACAGTTAATTCATTCAATATACATAAAAAATGACCGTTACCTGCTGCCTGAGTCATTCTTATAGCTTTGGTGCCCTGAAATACTCCGCATTGTCGCAACTTGTAGGAGTGTGATGGTTAGTAGCTGTGTTGTTACTATCATTGGCAGCATAGCAAGGGCAATGTGTGGTGCAAGCTGCAGTAGCCTCCTGTCGAGAGCCCTGACACATATTTCTTTTTACAAATTAAGCACCGACTACTGGGCTGCCGAGTCCCTTCCGGCTAGAGAGTGGCTCTTCCACTGCGGGAGGACCCAGTCTATAGACTGCAGACTTATTCATGGTCTCTTTCACGTGGGATTCCTGGATGACGCTACAAATACCCAGACCCTGCCTACAGTCAGTAGGATTACCTTCAGTTGTTGGCACCATGGTTTTCAATGGACGGGTTAGAGGTGTATGCTCAATAGGGAGACCCCATTGAGGAAGGTCACATGGGTAGCACACACATAGCACGTCTGTCTGGCCTCAGGGACTAGGTTACGATTGAGATCTCCAAACTTGGGGATGTTTGGGGAGGCAACCATATGTAACCCTTCTAAGAACTTTAGAGAGGAATTCAACCTCCATATCTCCCAATTCTATTGTTACTTATAGCTGCAGCACATATTGGAGACCTATGGGGTGGAGGTTGCAGCACTCACTGACTTTAGCCCCTTCGAAGTTAAGTTAACAATGGAACATGGAGGGAGGTGGGGGAGTCTCACGGTTTTACACATATCTGGTGATGAATGCTCTTATCACCCTTGTGCAACACCAAGAGCGATGCGAAAAGGATGCCGTCTCCCTGGATGAGGATGGCTGGAGGGAAGCATATATGGTCCCTTGAGAGTTGCCAAAATCCATACGCGTACATCTCATACAGATCAATTACCTGCATAGGGTCTATTCTACGTCAGAGAAATTGACGTAAATAGGGAGAAGTCCATCTCAAAAATGCTAGAAATGCAGGGAGACAGTTGGAACTTTTTACATACTCTGGGTATGTCCTAAGATACAAATAGACTGGCAGATCATACAGCATACACTGCCAAGGGTTCTGGACCGCCCACTTGACCTTGAGTCTAAGGAGATAAGATTCTGAGGTTCATGGAGGAGCTGGAAGATCCTGAGGGACTTGCATGTTGGTGGGCCTTCTTCTGGCTAAATGTGACTTTGGTCGTCACTGGCTAGCATAGAATACCCCCATGTTGGCAGAGATGCTGCAGGGCATGATCATTGCTTCCACATTGAGCAAGTAGTTTACAGGGTAAGAGAATGCCCCAGGAAATATCATAAAATATGGGGTCCATCGCTCCACCTCATTTATAGTTTGGTGGGCAGTATTCTCTACCATGAATGTGGTGGATTACCCTGTCTGACAAACTTATGGTCCACCCACTGTATTTTGAGTATGGTGGACTATTAAGTTTCTGAAGACAGTGGTCCTGCTGGTCCTCTGGCAGAAATCTTTCACCATCAGCCTGACAGACTTGGGCCCGTCAGTGTATGTACAGCAGACCAGCAAGCTAATTTAGAGTGAACGGTTGGATGTACTTTATCTCTTCAGGACCACCATTAAAAGCTTGGGAGTTAGACCTCCAAATAGAAAAAAAGAAAAATGACCCCCACACTTTAAGAAAAAAACTCAGAGGGTGTCAAGGTCATTAGTGTTTTTTAATTATTTATGATTTTTGGGTACACAAACGAACAGCAACAGAACAATAAAAGCAAGATACATTTTGCAGTCCCCCCAAGTTTCAAAATACAACATCACAATATTTGTCCCCATGTGAACATTGTATGTAAGCATCTGTACTTAATAGAAGTCCTTTTTTTACCAGGGCAATTTGCAGGTGTTCCTTCATAAATGACACTACCCACACCATATAGCCTCTCTTCGTAGATTAATCTTCCTCTTCGGCTTGCGGTCTGGGATGAGGAGACTAAGATCTCGAGTTGGAAAGTAATGCATTCATCGTGTTCCTGCATACCTCTAGGTCCACAACAACCTTCTCATCCACCCTAGAAATTTTGAGATGTACTCCCTCAGCTAATGCCCATTCCCTGGTGTCCCTTATCCATACAGCTATATTAGTGCTTTGCAGGGCCAGCCATCCAATAGCTAAACACTGTTTTACCAATACCAATGATAGTTGCAAACATTTATATTGCACTTTTTTATTTTTCATTTTGGTGACAATACCAAATGCACAAGTTACTTACTTGTGTAACAATATATCTATAAGAGACATTAGTTAGTGATAGATTCCTTACCTTAGAATATCCCCAGGCGTCAGACTGGATCCGGAAAGTTTTTCGTCAGCAGTACCCCTGCACGTCGGTAGGCGTCGTCGTAGGGCTCCGCGTACGTCGCTGGCGTCGTAGCCGCCGAGATGACGTCGTCGGAGCTACTTAGACGCGCCCACGCGCGCTGACGTCAGTTCTGTACACAACTTTTCCGCGCCAGGAGCGCAGAGCCATGCCAGAGACCGACTACTTGTGCAATAGAACTAGGGCCCTGAAAGGGATGACCTGAACCCTAGAGAACAGTTCGCAGAACGGGGAGGATGGGCGGGCGGTAAGGAATCTATCACTAACTAATGTCTCTTACAGATATATTGTTACACAAGTAAGTAACTTGTGCATCTGAAAGAGACACGTTAGTGATAGATTCCTTACCTTAGAATACATACCCAAGCAATACCAACCCCGGTGGTGGGTCTGCGAAGTGAGATTACACCAGAAAGTCACGGAGAACTGAACGGCCAAAGAAGCCATCTCTCCGGACCTGACTGTCAAGGCAATAGTGCTTAGTGAAAGTATGCAACGAGGCCCAAGTGGCCGCCTGACAGATGTCCTGCAGGGGGACACCGCGTCCAATGCCGTAGTAGCTGCTGTCGCCCTGGTAGAATGGGCACGCAGCCCAACCGGAGGTTCCTTTTTAGCCAGAGAGTAACAGGCTTTAATGCACAAGACAACCCATTGTGAGATAGTTCTCTTGTGCACAGCCCGGCCTTTCTTGGCGCCCACGTAGCCAACAAAGAGCTGGTCATCCACCCGGAACTGCTGTGTGCGGTTGAGATAGAACGAAAGCGCACGTTTTGGGTCCAGACGGTGGAGCCTCTCCTCTTCTCTTGAAGGGTGCGGAGGCGGAAAGAAAGCGGGCAGAGTGACAGTTTGCCCGAGATGAAAGGCAGAGACTACTTTTGGTAGAAAGGAGGGACGCGGTCGAAGCACAACCTTGTCCGGATGAATCGCCAGGAAAGGAGGTTTACAGGAAAGAGCTTGGAGCTCACTCACCCGCCGAGCGGAAGTGATGGCCACCAGGAAGACAGTTTTGAAAGTCAATAACCACAAAGGACAGTTATGAAGAGGCTCAAAGGGAGCGCACATTAAGTGTGTGATAACCAGGTTCAAGTCCCACTGAGGCATGACAAAAGGAACAGGAGGGAAAAGGTGAGTAATGCCTTTGAGAAATCTGTTAACAACAGGGGACTTGAAAAGAGAGGGCTGATCAGGCAGCCTAAGAAAGGCTCAAAGAGCAGAAAGGTAGCCCTTGATAGTGCCCAGATCAGAGCCCTGCTGGGCCAAAGAGAGAAGGAACAATAGGACCTCAGAAAGAGGGGCAGCAAGAGGATCTACAGCTTTCGCTGTGCACCATGCCACAAATTTGTTCCACCGACAGGCGTATACCGTTTTAGTGGAGGGACGCCTGGCTGCCAGAATCACATTACAGACTTCAGGAGGCAAGTCAAATGGAATCAGCTGTCGCCCTCAATCTCCACGCAAGGAGGTGGAGGCTGGACAGGTTCGGGTGGAGGACCGTCCCCTGTTGCTGCGACAGGAGATCCTCCCGAAGAGGCAGTCGGATCAGGGGATCCACGCTCATACTGAGTAGCTCGGGATACCAAACTCTTCGAGCCCAGTCCGGCGCCACAAGAATGACTTGGGCCCGGTCGCATCTGACCTTCTTCAGCACTCTGGGTAGAAGTGGTATAGGCGGAAAGGCGTACAACAGACCGGAACTCCACTCGCGACGAAAAGCGTCGCCGAGCGAGTGCCGCCTTGGAAACTCCAACGCGCAGAACTGCGGACATTGCGCGTTCTCTTCGGTGGCGAATAGATCTAACCAAGGCTCTCCCCACTGTTGAAAGAGACCTTGTGCCACCTCTGAGTGAAGACGCCATTCATGATCCAACATGCACCTGCGGCTGAGTTCGTCCGCCCTGGTGCTTAAGGTACCTGCCAGGTGTTGAACCGCCAAGGAAATGCCTTGACGTTCCAGCCACGTCCAGAGACGTAGAGCCTCCTGACATAGGGTCCACGACCCCACCCCGCCCTGCCTGTTGCAGTACCACATGGCGGTGGTGTTGTCCATGAACACCTGCACTACTCTCCCCTTGACAGAGGGAAGGAATGCTTTCAGTGCAAGTAGGATCGCCCTGAGCTCCAAAAGGTTGATATGGAGCTTGGACTCCGCCGGAGACCAGAGGCCTCTGATCTCCGCCTCTCCCATGTGGCCGCCCCATCCCAGGAGGGACGCGTCCGTCACCACTGTGTGCTCCGGCTGGGGAAGGGAGAGGGATCTGCCGCTGACCCAACGCTGGTTCAGGAGCCACCACTGCAAGCGTTGTGCAGTGCCCTCCGAGATCCGGACGTAGACGGACAGGTGTCCCTGATGCTGCGTCCACTGGAACTTCAGGTCCCATCGCAGAGCCCGCATACATTAATTGGATTGAGGGATCAGCAAGATGCATGATGCGCTGAGGCCCAGCAGCCTCAGTGTGGTTTTGACCGAAACCCAGGACAAGGGCTGAAAGATCGGAATCATAGCCCGAATGTCCCAGACTCGCATTTTGGGAGAAGAAACCCGAAATTGCGCCGTGTCCAGAACTGCTCCGATGAAGAGGAGCATCTTAGGGGAAATTAGCATCCTGGACCTCTCCGTCCCGAGGAAGCGATTGACATTCCGGAGGGCTAAGAGAGGGCGCATACCTGTGTCCTTCTTTGGAAGCAAGAAGTAGTGGGAAATGACAACCACGACCCACTGTGGGCGTTGGAACGCGCTCGATGGCCCCCGTGGCCAAGAGGGCCGCAACTTCCTGCTGGAGAAGTTCGAAGTGAGCCCCCGACATGCGGTGGAACGGAGTAGGCATGGTTGGAGGGGTAGTCTCGAAGGGGAGGGAGGAAACCCTTTCGGACTATCTGCAGAACCCACTTGTCCGAAGTGACGGTGCTCCAGTGGAGGAGGCGATGGTAAATCCTGCCGCCCACTGGCGTGAGGTGGGCCTGAAACACCGGACTAAGAAGGTTTGGAGGCTGTGGCGACCGGGGCAGTGGTGGACTGACCCGCCGTCTGACCCCGTGACCCACCGCAGGGGGACCCCCGTCCGTGGCTGCGCTGAGACTGCGCGTGGCGGAAAGGCCCAAGGACTGGGCCGTTGCCCGGCAGTCCTTAAAGCGTGCCAACGTGCATGGCGCTTTGTCACCAAGGAAGTGCGTGCCATCAAAAGGGCATGCCTAACAAGGTGGTCCTGACATCTCCCAAGAAGCCTTCTGAGCCCGGCTTAACGGCGGAGTGCCACTTTTGTGGAATTTGCCCAGGCGAGGGACTCAGCAGTGTGAAGGCCACAACGGATAGTGAATTATGCCGCATCTCTCCCCTCGGTAATGGCTTGGGAAAGCACCGCCCCAGCCTCCGCTGGACAGTGAGGCAGCACCGACGCCATTGCGTCCCACACAGTGTGGGAACAGCGACCCAAAAGGCAAGCAGCAGTCACCGACCGCAGTCTATTTGTCCAACTGCTCTAGTGGTTTGGAATCCCGATCCGGAGGTGCGGAAGGGAATGCGCTTGGAGAGGCAGAGGCCTGGACACCCAGACTCCCCGTTTTTTTTTTGTGTTGAGTGAGGAAACTGGGGTCGCCCACAAGAGCCCCTGTGTTAGGTTTGGACCAGGCATGTAAAGAAACGTCTGGAAGTGCGTCGTGAAAGGGGCAGTAGCGGCTCCGCCGAGGAGGCCATTGTGTGCAACACTTCAGAGGAGATTGGTGTTGATAGGCACTGTCGGGAGCTCGAGGTGAAGAGCCCCGGCCGCCCCATGTAACACCACATAAAATATTCCAACCTCTTCCGTAGCCACGGAAGAAGGGGAACAGTTTACCAGAGAAAAATCCAGATTGCCTGGATCCTCCCCAGTGTCATCCCCCTGATTCATCCTCACACTGAGCTGTGAGAGGGTCCTCAGACCCCTCCCAGTCTTTGCCGTCGTTATCCTCTTTGCCATCGTCCGTGGGCTGTTTGAGAGGCCGAGAAGGACGAGGAGCCCGGGGAAAGGGATAAAATTGCCCCTCCCGGACTAGGAAGCGGTGGAGAAGAGGCCAATCCAGGCTCGACGTATCCCGGCCGTGGAGGCAACTGCGCCGAGGTGGAAGCCAGTGGCGGCGTCAAGGCCAGAGCCAGCGGCGGCGCCGAGGCCGGAGCCAGCGGCAGTGCCGCGGCCGGAGCCAGCGGCGGCGCAGAGGCCGGAGCCAGCGGCGGTGCCGCGGCCGGAGCCAACGGCGCTCCAGGGTATCTTGCCGGCGTAGCCGGGGCCAAACGCGGCGGCACGGGGGCAGAACCACCCAACGGGTTCACGGGGCCCGATGGGGCAAACAAACGGCCCATGGCCGACAGGAAGACCTGTATTTTTTCCGGAGTTGCGTGCGGGCCCTGGAAAGGCGGGTAGGCCGCAGGCAACAACGGAGGCTCCATTGGAGCCACGGGGGAGTGACCACCCGCCCCCTCCACCGTGACCGGTGAGGGGTAGACGAAGAGCGACGTCGCTTCTTCGACTTCCTATGGCGCCGTGACTTACCTGTCCCCGATGCCGACGAACGATGGTGTCGGTTCCGCGACCGATCCTCCGACCTCCCACCGGAGCAGGACCTTGATCGGCGCGGAACCGATTGCCGGGCCTCCAACAACTTTCGGGAACGCTCCCGCTAAGCTTTCGGCGCCATGGCCCGACAATCGGGGCACGCCTCGGGGTCATGGGCGTGCCCCAAGCAGAAGAGACACACGTCGTGCGGGTCCGCCACCGACATGTTCCGACGGCAGGTCCTACAGGACGTAAACCCGGGCATCCCAACTGCACCAGGAGTCGAGTACTCGACAAAACAAGAGAAACAAGTTCTCAGAAACCAAGTTAAAATATTAACTAGGAGTACCGCTCTCTCTCGGATCTGCGCTTGCTGGCGCAGAAAAAGAAAGAACTGACATCAGCGCGCGTGGGCGCGTCTAAGTAGCTCCGACAACGTCATCTCGGCGGCTACGATGCCAGCGATGTACGCGGAGCCCTACGACGACGCCTACCGACGCGCAGGGGTACTGCTGACGAAAAACTTTCCGGATCCAGTCTGACGCCTGGGGATATTCTAAGGTAAGGAATCTATCACTAACGTGTCTCTTTCAGATAAGCAGCACTTTGGGAAGAACAAGAATTGGACTCCAATAGCCCTATGTAGCCTCTCAGATACTTCCCTCCAAAAATCTGTAACTGTTGCATGTCCTTGCAAGGTAGATGGAGCCATCAACCTCTCCACATATGGGATATACGGATGATCTACTTGGGTAAATTCTACCTTGCAAGCTGCATTCGTTTTTTTGTTTTACAAAAACAAACTGAGGTTATTATTTCCACCACCATGGTGGAATGTGGGCCGCCCACCAAACTTGAAATGAGGCTCTTTGTTTCTTAAGGGATGCTGTTAATAAATAAGTTACTTGCTTTCAGTAACGCTCTTTCTGGTAGAGGCTCTATCTAACCACAGATTCCTCATCTTTTGAATACTTTCCCATGCGTTAGACTGGACAGGTGACCCTGCGCGACTCTGCACGGACACCGTTCCGCTCCGTAAATGGATGTTCGGAGTAAAAATAGGCACCACTCTCGCGCACAGTCAGTTGCTTTCGAGGCTGTCCATGCTGCCAGACGCAGAGCCCAGCAGCCAATTCAATCAGTGTGCATATTCCTAAATTGGGATCTTTTTAAAAGGAGACAGACAAATTCACAGAATGGAGAGGTTGGGTGGGTGAATGAGGAATCCGCAGTTCGATAGTGTCTCTACCAGAAAGAGTGTTACTGAAGGTAAGTAACTTGTTCTTCTGATAGAGACTTCTAACTCCAGATTTCTCACCTTTTGAATAGATACTAAAGCAATAACTATTTGGAGATGGGTCTGTGAATTGGCTTAAACCAAAATCTCATGTAGGACCAAGCAGGCAAAATGTCCCTCTCAGCAAACCCGACTGTCCAGACAGTAATGCTTTGTGAACGTATGGAGAGACGTCCACCTAGCCGCTGTCAAGCTTTATTCATGTCCATTCACCTGAGGACCAGGTTCTGCAGAAGCGAAGTGAATCCGCAAGGGTAATGGGCCTGGGAGCCCACAGAGGACACTAAAGGTCTGTCTTTACATGGGATACACAGGGAGTGGGGCAAAAGAGTTCTCCCCCACAAAGGTAAATTAACTGGATGAGGCTTGTCTGGGCATCGGGCATGTAACTGCTAGACTAGTCTGGAGGCATGCATGCGGCTCATGGGTTCCCAAGATCTGTCCTCAGATGCATACCCCTTCCAATCAATCAGGTAGAAAAGTTGACCCAACGCCCTACGGGCATCCAAGATCAGATGCACCTCAAACTCATTGTGGTCTCCAACTTTCACTGGAGGAGATGGGGGTTAAGAGTGGAAGGAAGGAATAAAGGGTTTCAGAAGTGAGGTGCGAATCACTGGGTGCACATGAAAGTCATTGGGTAACTCTAACCTCATAGCCACAGGATTTATGATCTGGGTCATCTTGTAAGGTCCAAGGTAATGAGGTTGCAATTAACATGGGCCCTCTAGGTGTACGTTTTTGGTTGCCAGCCACACTCAATCTCCCACAGAATAGGGTGGCGCTAGACGTCTGTGACGGTTTGATGTCGTTTCATGGGCAACTTAGCATGTTGCAAGTGTTCCTTAGCATCAGCCCATATTTGTTGCATTTGTTCTTGATGCGTGTTTACCGCAGGTGTTTCAATGATAGTAGAAGTTATATTCACTGGGCGGGACCTGTGAAGGTAATTGTAAGTGTAATAAAAGGTTGACAAGAAAAGTGCAGTGTGCGTATAGTTCTCATAGGCAAACTCAGACAAAGGGATGGTTCGGACCCAGTCACTGGTTGCAGTAGTCGATGCAAAGTGCAAATATTGCTACCTTGACTGATTGGTCCTTTACTTTTGTCCATCTGTCTGCAGATGATAGGCAGAGGACAAACGGCATTGATTTGGAGAGACGTGCAGACCCCCTGCCAAAATCGTGAGATGAATTGTGACCCCCGGTCTGAAATGATTACAGAAGGTAACTCATGGAGGCGTAGTATATGATGGGTAAAGACATCCACTAGTTCTTTGGATGACTGTATGTTTTTGAGTGGGACAGAATGGACCATCTTAGAGAATAAATTGACTACCATGAGTTTAGTGGTAAAGCCAATGATGTTAGGAAGGTCGGTAACAAAATCCATGCTTATGGAATGCCAGGGACCAGGTGGAACTGGTATGGGTTGTAAAAGCCCTGCCGGAGGGGGGAGGGTACGTTGGGTTTTGTTGCGTGCTTAGGTGGGATAGGAGCATATAGGTCTTCATATCTCTAGTTAGTGTTTCCAACCAAGACCATCAAGAACTCTTTTCCTTCGTCTTAGATTCTCCAGGATGACTTGCCAGAGGGAGTGCGTGACACCAGTGGAGGAATTTTTTGTTGTAGCTCTGCAGCTGTTACAAATAACTGAACTTCATGATAGAAATACCCATCCGTGACAGAATGGGCCGGGTTTACTAACCATTCTTGTGGACTGTTTCTCTAAGGCTTCCCTCAATTGTCATAGGAATTGGTTTGAATCACAGCTTCCGATTATACTTTCTGGAGGAATCAGGGACAAGTCTTTTGAGGGCAAGTGTTTGGATTGAGTTAGTTTAACTATGTGTAATAACACATCTGCTTTTAGCCTACTTGCTTCCAGGGCAATAGCTTATAACGAAGTTGTATTCATTAAAAAGAGAACCCACCTAATCTGAAGAAGTGTTAGGGCTTTGGTGGATCTCAAGAACTGGATATTCTTGTGATCTGAATAGATGGTGATGGTGTGACAAGCCCCCAACTAATAATGCCTCTATTTCTGAAAGGTGAAATTGGTTGCTAGTGACTCACCTTTGGCTATCGTATTGTTTTCTTCCGCAGGTAGGAGTTTGTTGCAGAAGAAGGCAGTTGCATGCATTTTCACAGATTCTTCTTCCCTTCGAGAGAGAATCCCGCTGACTGCGTATTGGGAAGCATCTGCTTCAACAAAATACTGCTGATTTGGATAGTTGTGTTGTAGAACAGATGCTGTGGTGAATTTCTTCTTAAGCAACTCAAATGCTCATTGTGCTTCAATGTTCCACTTAAAGGAAACTTTTTTTAGGTCTCGCCCTGAAGCCAGCGCTTGCGCTGGGCGAGACATTTTGTAAGTGGGTTTTCGGAAATGCGACCACTTTTTTTGGCCTGGCCTAGAGCATGCGAGAACGCGCACAGTAACGCGCTTTCCTCGCATGCTCCAGGCCATCTGGCTTTCCTCTTTATTGCTCCTCCCCCTCCCCCACCACAGAGCGCGTCTAGCGGCCGCGCGGCTGTGTCACTTTCACGGCCGCGCGTCACTTGCTCTCCGGCTGCTCCCCCTCCCCCACCACAGCGCGCGGCCAATGCTTGTCTCTTCTTACGAAAGTTGCGGTTATTCCCTCTCTTCTGCTTGTGGTGACAACACTATGGATTGATTTTTTTGTTTCGTTTTGTGTATATAGGGACTACCACCCTCTAGATACCCTCACCCCTCAGAAGCGTCTTGCAGTAGAGCTGGTCATTTAGCACCGTGCTCAGTTAGTTTCTGTTGTTTAAATTGAAATGGGTCATTCCTATGCAATTTGTAATCGGTTTCATGTAAAGTGAAACCTAAAATATTTGTTCCATGAAATGAAATCTAAATGTTTTAATGAACACGATTATTCTTATGTAAGGGCTTCTGACACCCTTCGGGTCTGGTTCGCAATAGATACAACTGCAAACAAATAAGCTCACGGTATTAGAATGCGTCTATAAATATGTGCATGAAAGCTGATTTTTATCTCGCTGCCAAAACGTTAACCTTTTTGTTCAGGTGTTTGAGCCATGCACCGCCCGTGTGTGACTGGCACCTTCTTGCACCAGCCCTGCCTCTCCACCACTCCTTGCAGGCTGTGCCATGCCTGCCCTGCTCAAACCACAGAAGCCTTTTCGGCATCCTGCTGTCCGGCCCGGCTGTTGCTTTTCTACTCATGAGGAACGCTTTTTCTAACTCCAGAACTTCGTTCAAATATTTGAAAGACGTTTAAATGCCTCTTCCAGAGTTTCGCTGGTCTCCCTGTTACTGTTAAAACAGTGATTGGCCCTTGTGACAAATCCATTATAAACGGCTGAACTCATGACATCACTTTTCATAATATTATTTTTATTTCAAGCATGTCTCATATAGTGAGTGCCCTTAGACTTTTTTCGCTTAATAACCTGCATGCTTGTTTATGGACCCCCGTCTCGTGCCTTGACTATAACTCGGACCGGAGTAACTGAGATCACTTTGTTGTTGTAATAGAAATGGATCATTCTCGGATGGCTGCTCATCTGCGGCCGGGAGCCCTTGTAGGGTGGTAGGACCACGGTCCTTTCCTGGCAAGCCTCCAGCATCTCATCCGTGGTCAGCAGATGTGACTGACATGGGAAATAGGCCTCGCTGTCATAAAGGTCTGTGGTCTTTAACTTCTACTTATGTTATCAGAAGTTGGACTAAAGTTTCATCAGTTCCGGGCTGATAGTACACATCTAATTAGTTAATAAGTAGATCTAAAGTGTCGTTTAAAGCAGGCAGGGGGAAACAAGACACCTTCCCTTCTTAAGACGTCAGCAGGACGCCTCGAGGATGCGCGGGCTTCCTGTGAGGATAATAAGGGACCATGGAACAGAACTATCCCCAGAAGTCTCGGGTTGCACAGCGTGAGCACCCTTGGCGCAGGGTCCGCTTCAGTGAGCAGAGATCGGGTTTCTGACTTCGCTCTAGGATTCGGAGATCCTTCAGTGTCCTTGTACGTCTGATATTGTCACAGAATGACCTGTACACGGTGCCTGCACCACTCCTCTCGAAAATAGCACCCGTCACGTGCAGCCGCAACGGGATCTGTCGGTAAGGACCGCAAATGGGACCGTTATTTTTGTGCATAGCTCCCTCTTGGCTGTTTGTGGACGCCTGTCACTTCTCTTAGACAGATGGCTTTTCACGGGTTATCAAAATGGGTGCAAAGTGGTAGAAGGAAAAGGACATTACCTCGAGTTCCTCTGTGGGCTGTCTTCAGGCTAGGTTACATTTACTTTGTTGTTATGAAGTCATGTGTGCACTGTTCTCGATTGTTTGCTAGTGACCACCCCACAGCATATTAAAGATGTGTACCACCATTTTTTTATCAGTGTTTAATGCTAAGATTAGAATGTAAGTCTGTAGGTTTCCAGGCGACAAAAAGCTCTAGAGAGTGTGTGCGAGAGAGAATGAGAACAATGTAAAACAAGCATTTGCAATGCAATAGGTCTCGCATTTACTAGAGTTTAAGCTATTGGCATTGTAAATGACAATGCCTTTTATTTATGTTTTAAAAACCAAAACATTAATAAAAGGCATTGTCATTGACGATGCCAATAGCTCAAACTCAGCGTAAATGCGAGACCTATTGCATTGCAAATGCTTGTTTATTGAACAGTGGGGTGCTGGGGGTCACAAAGATTGGAAAAATGAGTAATGAATTGTTGAAAAAAATTGGCAAATCCCAAAAATGTTTGCACGTTCTTGACGCAAGTGGGCGTTGGCCAGGTAAGGATTGCCTCAACTTTTTTCTGATCCATCAGGATCCCTGCAGGAGTGATTATAAATCCCAGGATTTCTACCAGCGTAGCATGGAAAACAAAGTTCTCCATTTTAGCGTAGCTTTTGTAAAACTGCTTTGACAAGAGACCCATGTTCTGCCTCATTTTGTGAATATATGAGGATATCGTCGATGTTGATGATTACAAAGATGTCTAAGAAATCTAGATTAACTTTGTGGATGAAAACCTGGAATGCTGCAGGAGCACTGCAGAGACCGAATGCCATGACACAATATTTGTATAACCTACATTTAGTTCTGAATGCCATCTTCCATTTGTCTCCTTCATGGACCCAAATGAGATGATAGGCTCTGCACAAATCCAGCTTGGTGTAAATTGACAAGCTCCTTACTTGATCCAGAAGGACTGGTAGGAGAGGTAAGGGAAACTTGTTCTTAATTGTCACTCTGTTAAGAGCCCTATAATCGATGCAAGGGCGCAACTCCCAGTTCCATAGAACAAAGAAAAAGGGAGAAGACAATGGAGAGGTGGAATGGCGAATGAATCCGATAGACAGGAGCTTATCCAAATAATCCTTAAGGTGCTTTGTTTCTGGCTCCGATAAAGCATAAATGCTTCTACATACAGGGTGGCTCCAAGCAGTAGGTCTATTCTGCAATCAAAACTACAATGAGGTGTTAACATAGTGGCCTTTACCTTATCGAACACATCAGCATAGTCTTGATACCGAGTTGGGAGTTGGTGGACTGAGTTTGCAAAATGGAACAAGCCAATGGGAGTACACAATCTGCAACATCCTGATAACAAAACTGCAAACAATGTTATGAGTGTCAGTCAATTCGAAACTAATATTCTCCATATGACCATTATCACAAACCAGGGTTACAGGCTCAGATTGAAAGATTATTAAACCAGATGATAATTCAGACCTGTCTACTGTTCTTATGGGTTTGAGTTGTTCTGTTCACACCAAAGGCACCCCAGGGTTTTAGCTAGGGTTATGTCTAGAAAATTACTCATAGCTACTGAATCACATATTGGCTTTGTGTTTTGTAACTCACATTTGCTTGCTTTCTATTCGCTGGTTTAATTTGTTTTAGGACATCCAGCATGTCTTTGTCCCTCCTGTGGAGCATAGCCTGGTTACTACCTCTCTGACTGACTCCTTGTATTCTTCCATGAGAGCTCACTTTCCGGGAACTCTGTTTTCTTTTTCATGTGGCACTCCACGAGAGTGCATGTGTTTTCAGCTGTCTCCGTTGTGTGATAGTTCGGTAAATAGTACATGTGCTGCATTTCTTTGAAAAGGTTTCCTGCCTCCGATCTTTCTGCATGACTGATTCTACTTATCTCTGGTAATGCCTGAGAAGAAATATGTACCGTCTACGATTGTGTTTATTTTGTTCAGTGCTCTTTACTAATAGCATAGCTTAAACAATCCTCTTCCCCAATTTCACATGCCATGGGCGTTGGAAGTAGGCAAGTGGGCGGGGGGGGGGGCTCTGCACCCCCAAAATAAGCATGCTGGAGTTCAGAAGTCAATGAGCACTAAAGTACAAGTTACCTACCTTCGGTAACGATGTATCTGGTAGAGACGATTCTAGCCGTAGATTCCTTAACGTAGAATATCCCCAGGCGTGAGACTGGACCCGGAAAACTTTCTTTGTCCCAGCATCTCTGCGCGCCGGGGGGCGGCACCACGCGACTCCGCCCTGACGTACTCCGCGGGCGTGACGTCAGCGAGGTCACATAAGCCCCACCCCGGCGTGCTGACATCAGTTTTCTTCGGAGAACTTTTCCGCGCCACAACGCGGAGCCATCACAAACAAAACTGTGTAGAGTATGGGAACAGTGTGCGAAAAAGCAGCAAACAAAAGAGAGAAAAACTAAAGGGGAGGAACAGCACCAGTTGGAAAAGTGCCAAGCACTAAGGTACCAAGAAACCATAGCAGTGAAGCCATAGCAGGGAGAGAGCAGAACACCGCGCTGAGGAACAACCATACAAGCCAAGGCCACATCCACCCTGGAGGCAGAAAGCATGTGGACAACGCCATAGCAGAAGAGAGAGAGCCTTCAAGCACAAGCCATAACAGAGAAGGGCACAAGCCCGGAACAGAGGAGTAACAGCAATCCACCCCCAGACTACACCATGAAGGAGGGCCGGAACACCTGAAAGGAGCGAAAGGCCGAGGGACAGGCAAAAGAACCCCCAACTTAGAGGACTGCGAAGGGAGCAGAAATCCCTAGCAAGTAAAAGGAGAAGAACGAAAGTAGGCCCCTACGCTGGAGAGAAACCAGGTGGAGGGAGGCAGAGGCACATAGATACCAACCGACCCTGCATGAGAAAGAAAGGGGGTGGAATAATCAAGCAAAACGAGGCATGCTGTCCGGGAGGAAGTGAGAGGGCACCACAGAAAACAAGCCACCCGAAGGGAGGCGAGTGCAGAAAACCAAGCTGAAGGTCCTCGCAGAACAGGGAGGAAGGGCGGGTCGTGAAGGAATCTGCGGCTAGAATCGTCTCTACCAGATACATCGTTACCGAAGGTAAGTAACTTGTACATCTGATAGAGACTACTAGCCGCAGATTCCTTAACGTAGAATAGATACCCTAGCCATACCCAGAGGGGAGGAGGGCCTGCGAGAGAACTTCCCCAGTAGAAAGAAACACAGAGCCCCAGCAGGGGATGCGTCACGGGGACAAGAAGGGCAGCCCAGCCCCCACCAAGCAGAAGGAAGCAAGGACAAGGCGAAGGGAAGACCAGGAGACCCCAAGCCCATCCAAGGAACAACTGCTTAGAAAACCTCAGAGGGACGGACAGCCGCAGAGGAGCACCCAGGATGAAAAGAACCATCCCAACGCCAGGGAGAAGAGGTAGAACCAGAGGCAGAGCCCGCCGGAGGAAAACACACAGACACCCAGCGACGGGGGACAGCCATCAGCCTCAAGGCAGCGGAGAAGGCAGAAACGGCTCCACAGCCAAGAACCCCAGGCGTAAGGGGAAAGGCACAGGTGCGCAAAGCCCCAGTAGGACAAGAGACAGGGGCACAAGGAAACACACCAAGGGCCACATCGGCGGACCAGAACAAGCAGGCATACGCAGCCAGGAGGAGACCGCACAAAGGAGCCGTGCACCCAGAACAAGCCAGGCGCCAGCCGAAGGCAGAGGCCAGAGAAGGCCAAGAGCTGGGCCAGAGACACACACCGACCCACCAAGAAGTGGGACGAGGTAGAAGAGAAAGAGAGAGAGAGACCCGGAGGACGGCCCATGCCGGCAACCAGAACACAGAAAGCCAAGAAAAGCTAGTCCCCCCTGGAACACCAGACAGAGGACCAGGCCAAAATGCCGGACAGAAGGGCGGAAGCGACACAACACAACGCCGAAGACAGCACGTCAGGCTGGTGTAGCGAGGAAGCGAACCCGGAGAAGGGCAAGCGGGGCGCCGCGCAAACTGCGCCAAGAGAATAGGTAAAGAGACCGCACCTGCGGTATACCGTGACGCCGTGGAGGGCACGGAACCCGAAACCGCACCGTCCCAGCCCATGACAGAGCTATATAATAGCTACAAGTACCCCACATAGGGCATGTTACTTCCCAAAAGACATGGGAACACCTCTTAGGAAAAAATTTCCGCAGCAGAGGGCAACCAGAAAGACCTGCGGACAAAACCGCAGACAGCGTAGCAGCAGCCAACAAAAAATACAAAGAAGGCCCAATCTGAGGACCAACACAGCTTTACCAACAGCCAAAATCACAAGTCAAAACAGAGGGCCGGACCAGCAGCCAACAGCACCGAAGGGCCAAACGAAGGACCCTGAAGGGGCACCAACCACATAGCGCACACAACCGGGTTACTGAGCACTAAGCTCCAGAAAAAACAACGGGAGAACACCTCCCCGAACACACCAGAGGACCGACGTCCAGGTTCACTGAGGGGGAGGAGGAGGAGGACGAAGCCCCGCAAGGAACCGCCGAATGGCAGAATCCGCAGGGGCGTGAAACAAAAGAGTGGCATCAAAGGAAGGTCAACCAGACGCTCCCTAACATTCTCAGGGAAAACACTATCCCTTAACCATGCATGGCGACGGAGGGCCACGGAACTAGCCATAGTACGACCAAGAGCCTCAGAGACATCAAGAGCCGAGCGAAGAATAAACGCGGCCAGCTCCCGGCCATCCAACACATGGTGCCGCAGATCAACCGAGGCACCCTCCTGAGAGGCACAAGACAGAAGGGACTCCACGGAATCCCACAAACTGGAAGTGGCTCTAGCTAACACACAAAGCGTGTTGAGCGCCCGCAAGGCAGCACTGGAGGAAGTGAAGATGCTACGCCCCCATGAATCCAGCCACCTGGCCTCCCGTGATGGAGGGGCCAAAAGGGAAGGCAAGGAAGGAAAGGCCGTCTGCAGAAGAGGGCCCCGAGTAGAAGGATGGAAGGAAAGACAGACAGGATCATGCGGAGCAGGACGGTGGCGGTGCAGGAGCGACTGGGGCACCGGGTCCTCCGTGGCAGGACGCCCCCAGGCCCCCAAGAGAGAATTGTGGAGCGAAGCTTCGAAGGGAAGAAGCAGCTCCCGTCCACCAGAACCCTGGTGGAGAACCTCAAGCAAGTGGTCCGCGGGGAAATGTGCAGCTGGGTCGCCCATGCGCAAAATCCCAGCGGCCGTGGAAACAGCCCGGGTGAAAGCAGCACTCGCCTCCGTAGGGCAACGCGGTGGGGAGAGCAACTCCTCCGTGGGTGACGGCTGCACACTAAGCCGGCCGTCCCCCAGCCCAAGCGGAGGAAGAAACGGCCAAGCCCGGAAAGGGGGAGGGCTGACAGAGGAGTGGGGAACCTGAGGTGCCTCAGGGGAAGACTGTGGGCGCGGGGATGGCGAAGAGCCCTCCTTGGAAGTCGCCGGGGAGAAAGCCACTACGCAGCGCCCCATCTCCGGGGAAGAAGAGACAAACAGTTGCCTGACCTCCGGAGAAGAGGGGGCCTCCGAAGAGGAGTCGACGATCCGACGTCGGCACGGCGCCGTGGGGTCCACCACAGGTCACTGGTGCCGGCGCGATGTCGACCGGCGCCGAAGGGGACGCGGCGACGACCTCCACCACCACCCACGCCGCGGGAGAACGGGGCGGGGACGGAGCCGGGGTGGCCAAAGAACGGCGCCGACTCGACCTCCGACGAGGCAGCCGCCTGCGCGGAGAGACGAGGAGGGCCCGGGGACACGCCCCTGCCCTTAGCCAGCCCCTGCGGCGCCGCCAGGGCCGCCAGCCACCGGCACCTGAGCGACGTCAGCTCGGCCTCGGACAAGGCCGCAGCCTGCCCAGAGGACAGAGTAGGACTCGGGGACAAGCCACGAGTCCCGGCAACCTCCCGCAACACCACAGGGACCCCCACGGGGGTTTGCGGCAAGGCAGAGGCGCCGTGGGCCGAAGGAGGGAATCCCGTAGGGCCGCACCCCGACGACACCACACCTCCAAGACCTGAAGCCGAACTTGTCGGCGCCGGAGCCACCGGCGACTCCGCAGAAGGCCCGCACGAGGCAGGGGGTCAGCGGACGTCCCAGGAAGAGGAGGAGGAGCCAAGGAGGCCTGCAGGGCCGCAGCATAGGCCTCCATTTGGACTCTGGACGCCCCCGCGCCGGGAAACGGCGGGTAAGGCAGCGACGTACGAGGCCGCACGACCTGTGGAGAACCCGCGCCCCCCACAGGACGGGGACCGGGCCTCGGGGACAAGCTGTGACACTTACCAATGGGCGAGCGACGCCCCTGCGGCCTCGGAGAAGGACGATGTCGGAGGCGGAAGCGGCGGTTCTTGGCCCCTTCCGCAGGGGACAGACGCGATGAGGACGCTGACCTGGACATGCGGGCCGAAAGGAGTTTCATCCGGCGCTCCCGCCGGGACTTCGGTTTCATCTGCTGACAAGCCTCGCCGTCTGTGGAGTCCTGGTGCTCCCCCAAACACCACATACAAATGGGGTGGGGGTCCGTCGCAGACATCTGGCGCGCGCAAGACGAGCACGTCTTGAAGCCCGAAGGCATTCGCACACTGTTCTCAAGGGAAACGCAAAGCGTTGAAGAAAAGAGGAAGGCCTGAAAACAGGCCAGGGACACGATCCGGATCCGCCTGGCACGTGGAAAAGAAGGAAACTGATGTCAGCGCGCCGGGGTGGGGCTTATGTGACCTCGCTGACGTCACGCCCGCAGAGTACGTCAGGGCGGAGTCGCGTGGTGCCGCCCCCCGGCGCGCAGAGATGCTGGGACAAAGAAAGTTTTCCGGGTTCAGTCTCACGCCTGGGGATATTCTACGTTAAGGAATCTGCGGCTAGTAGTCTCTATCAGATGAGGCCTTTAAAGTTTGTTTTTATTTGTCACATTTGCTGTGTGTTCAAAGACAGAGGTCAAATGTCAAGCTTCGTCTTCTGACAAATATCTGATTATTCTTTATAAAGGGAGCTTGGTGTTTACTTTTCTTTCGCTGACTGCAAAGTGAAAGGCTTTAGTGTGTAATTTTTTTCTAGCCCCCAGCAACATTTAAATGCTTGAAAATTAACTGTATAAATGTTTCAGAATATATTGGCAGTTAGGAAAGCACAAATAAAGCAATTTGTTTTGTAATTCTGAAGTGTGGTGGACACAAACATTTGAATACTATCAAAACAAATCAATACGCTTGGTGATGCCGATTTCCACACATTATCGTTTTTGCAGGACTAATTTTTATCAGTATAACTGTATGTCTGTGCAAATGTATTGGTCTTTCCAATGCAAAATGTGTTGTCTGTAAATGACAGTGTTCTATCGCACCATGCTCTAGTAATATATTTGCGACAATGTGCTCCAAAATTACCACCAGTTACATACTTACATACCACTCTCTCACTGAATACATTTGCTACACTTGTTTTTTGTGTGACTAATGGATTTTTCACAATCCCTATTACTTCAGTGATATAACATTAAGGGCGATACCAAAGGGGGATGATGGACGGAGCGCTAGAGCAAATCAAACACTCCCCCCCAGTCAACTGATCTGGGTTTAATCCATCATCATTCTTTAGCTCACTCCACCACCCCAGTTCAGACATGGCCATATGCAAATCAGTCTGACCCTGTGCCTCATGGGAACAGTCCAGCCCGAACTGCCAAGCCATGTCTTCCCTGGACCGGAAACAAGCATCCTGGGACCGGTTTCGGGTTCATAACCCTCATCAGCCAGGCTATCTTGAATCCAGTGGCAAAGTGAGCAAGGGACCCACGTCTGGGCATACCCTGCCAACTTAGAGCGAACAAAGCGATACCAAAGGGGGATGATGGACGGAGCGCTAGAGCAAATCAAACACTCACCCCAGTCAACTGATCTGGGTTTAATCCACCACCCCAGTTCAGACATGGCCATATGCAAATCAGTCTGACCCTGTGCCTCATGGGAACAGTCCAGCCCGAACTGCCAAGCCATGTCTTCCCTGGACCGGAAACAAGCATCCTGGGACCGGTTTCGGGTTCATAACCCTCATCAGCCAGGCTATCTTGAACCCAGTGGCAAAGTGAGCAAGGGACCCACGTCTGGGCATACCCTGCCAACTTAGGGCGAACAAAGCGATACCAAAGGGGGATGATGGACGGAGCGCTAGAGCAAATCAAACACTCACTCCCAGTCAACTGATCTGGGTTTAATCCATCATCATTCTTTAGCTCACTCCGCCACCCCAGTTCAGACATGGCCATATGCAAATCAGTCTGACCCTGTGCCTCATGGGAACAGTCCAGCCCGAACTGCCAAGCCATGTCTTCCCTGGACCGGAAACAAGCATCCTGTGACCGGTTTCGGGTTCATAACCCTCATCAGCCAGGCTATCTTGAATCCAGTGGCAAAGTGAGCAAGGGACCCACGTCTGGGCATACCCTGCCAACTTAGGGCGAACAAAGCGATACCAAAGGGGGATGATGGACGGAGCGCTAGAGCAAATCAAACACTCACCCCCAGTCAACTGATCTGGGTTTAATCCATCATCATTCTTTAGCTCACTCCACCACCCCAGTTCAGACATGGCCATATGCAAATCAGTCTGACCCTGTGCCTCATGGGAACAGTCCAGCCCAAACTGCCAAGCCATGTCTTCCCTGGACCGGAAACAAGAATCCTGGGACCGGTTTTGGGTTCATAACCCTCATCAGCTAGGCTATCTTGAATCCAGTGGCAAAGTGAGCAAGGGACCCACGTCTGGGCATACCCTGCCAACTTAGGGCGAACAAAGCGATACCAAGGGGGATGATGGACGGAGCGCTAGAGCAAATCAAACACTCACCCCAGTCAACTGATCTGGGTTTAATCCATCATCATTCTTTAGCTCACTCCACCACCCCAGTTCAGACATGGCCATATGCAAATCAGTCTGACCCTGTGCCTCATGGGAACAGTCCAGCCCGAACTGCCAAGCCATGTCTTCCCTGACGTGGGTCCCTTGCTCACTTTGCCACTGGATTCAAGCTAGCCTGGCTGATGACGGCTGAATAGCCAGAAACCGGTCCCAGGATGCTTGTTTCCGGTCCAGGGAAGACATGGCTTGGCAGTTCGGGCTGGACTGTTCCCATGAGGCACAAGGTCAGACTGATTTGCATATGGCCATGTCTGAACTGGGGTGGTGGAGTGAGCTAAAGAATGATGAAGGATTAAACCCAGATCAGTTGACTGGGGGTGAGTGTTTGATTTGCTCAAGCGCTCCGTCCATCATTCCCTTTGGTATCGCTTTGTTCGCCCTACGTTGGCAGGGTATGCCCAGACGTGGGTCCCTTGCTCACTTTGCCACTGGATTCAAGCTAGCCTGGCTGATGACGGCTGAATAGCCAGAAACCGGTCCCAGGATGCTTGTTTGCGGTCCAGGGAAGACATGGCTTGGCAGTTCGGGCTGGACTGTTCCCATGAGGCACAGGGTCAGACTGATTTGCATATGGCCATGTCTGAACTGGGGTGGTGGAGTGAGCTAAAGAATGATGATGGATTAAACCCAGATCAGTTGACTGGGGGTGAGTGTTTGATTTGCCTAAGCGCTCCGTCCATCATCCCCTTTGGTATCATAACATTAAGGGCAGCACCCCCATTCTGAAAATTGTTCCAGTGCCACTGGTGCATGCCAATTGCGAAATGTCATTCACCCGTGAGTCTTTGTTGGTACACTTCTTTCCAACTATTCTATTTCTGAACAGACCTTAAAGGAAGCAGAGTCCCATGAGTTAAATAGCATTTGCTTAAATGTCTGGTGTGCACTTCTCAGCTTTTCCTTTTATACTGAATGTTAAAACACAAGTGCTGAAAAAGACTAGTCTTTTTCAATGAAGACTGTATACAGATTGCTATATTATTTGACAACAAAACATTATTAACAGATTTTAATAAGATCTTCTGAAAATAGTGCAGGGATACATTCAGGGGATTTTTCACCAAAAACTAAAACGCACAGTGATATAATCAAAAGTAATAAAGGAAGTGTGTGCACGGACATTACAAACGACAATCAGAAGAACCACCCACTATGCTCCTTTTACCAACAATACTTATAGCGCAAGTCTTAACAAAGCAGGATTATTTTTATAGCACTTTCTACCTTAGCTGAGCCTGTTTCAAAGCATACCTAATGTTTACAGATAAAAGACTAAAGAAAGAAGGAGAATCTGAGGTCTACGATTCGATTTCATTCAAAAACCAAGATGCTTTCTTTGCACACGTCACTCTCTAAAGGTAGTGATAGCAAGCAGAGAAAGCTTATCCCAGGGTGTGGTAGAGGGACAGCGATTCAGATGCAGCATGGCAAAGCACTGTCAAAACTGTCTACAGACTAGGGGCATAATTTAGAGAGCAGTATGGAATGATACTCTCAAAATAACTCCAAGACTCACAGTCCACACTGTATACATCTTTCACTCTGCGTACACCCACCTTCCATCCACCTGCCATTGACCCCCCCCCCCACCCTGCTGGCCATCAATTTAGCCCTCAGCTGCACCCACAGACCATACTTTCTGGCTCCTGGGAACATTTTGCAAGTATCCATGGTGTACAATATCACTAAAAACCATTGTCAAACTTAATAGGTCCCAAAGCCGAGACATATTGGCTTTGCCAATGCTTGCTACCTTTGGGGACAGGAAATGTATCTGTTAGGGAGAGGCTGTATGAGATATCTGACTGTAGACATTTTGGGGAGGTGGGTGGTAGTAGTTTTCTGATTGCCAGTGGCTCTTTCTCTTAGGAAACCCGAACAGTGTACCATTACTTCTAACCCTGTCATGTCCTCTTCCATCTCACTATCATTGCCTCCCCAATATCTTGACTTCTACCACTTTCCTTCTTCTGTTCCCTCCTGCACTTCTGCTCTTCTCTCCAAAATACTTCTCCATCTCCCTTGCTCCAAGGCTGGGTTCTCACAACCACTATCTCTCTATATGGTGAGATGAAAAAGTTACTTACTTGTGGTAACAATCTTTCTCGTAGACACTCTATCTGTAGAACAACCCCAGGCCTCAGACTGGATCCGGAAACTTCAAAGCTTTGAGGTTGCCAGTAGAGAATGCTGGATTCAGTCGGCATTGGAAGTGACGTCAGATGACACCACAAGCCCATTTAGCACCCGCCCTGGAGTACTGATGTTGGTTACCCTATGTTTTTTCCAAGCCTTTGAGGTGAAAAAGTAGAATAAAATAGGAAAAACTGGTTGCAGTGCCAGGAGAATGCAGAAGAGGATCTTATTAATCAGTGTGTAGAAATCATCCATCAAACAAGGAGGCAGATGAATCTGCAGGTAGAGTATGGATCAGAAAGATTGTTACCGCATGCAGATTCTTCACCTTCAGAACAGATTCCACAGCAATACCCCACTTAGGAGGAGGGTTGATGGATGATTACACCAGGACCGACCTGGAGAAGTGACCATCCCCTCTCACTTCAGAGTCAAGGCAATAGTATTTAGCTAATGTGTGCAGGGAGGCCCAGATTGCTGTTTTGCAAATATCCACAATCTGAACCCCCCCACGCAAGAACAGAAGTGAAAGATTTGGCTCTGGTGTAATGAGCACGGAACCCTTTAGGCAGATCATTCTTGGCCAAGGTATAGCACGTTTTAATGCAGAGAATTATCCAACTGGATAGCGTTCTCTTCTGAACTGCCTTCCCCTTTTTGGCACCACAGCAGCCAATACACAGCTGGTCATAAAATCTGTGGTCCTTGGTGTGATCCAGGCAGTAATTGACCACCCTCCTTGGATCTAGACGATGCAACTGCTCCTCCTCCTTTGAGGGACGAGGGGGGAGGGTAAAAAGTGAAGAGAGTAATGGATTGAATAAAATGGAAGGGGGTGACTACTTTGGGAAGAAAAGCAGCCCTGGTTTGCACCAAAAACTCATCCGGGAAAAATGTTGTGAAAGGAGGGTGACAGCTAAGGGTTTGCGACTCTCCTTGCAGTAGTGATTGCAACCAAAATACAGTTGATAGTTAACAACCAAAGGGTACAACTGTGAAGGGGCTCAAAAGGGGCCCCCATCAAAAATGTAAGAACCAGTTTCAAGTCCCATTGAGGAACCACAAAGGGAACGGGAGGAAAAAGGTTAGTTAGACTCTTGAGAAAACGCATGACCACTGGGCACTTAAACAGGGATGGCTGATCCAGAAGATAGAGGAAGGCAAAAAAGGCGGCTATATAATACTTTACAGTGCCAATGGCACATCCTCTCGTTCCAAGGAAAGCGCAAACTGGAACGCATGGGTTAACTTGGACTGCAAGGATTCCACGACCATTGTCTCCACACCATGCAACAAAGTTGCTGCATCTGCTGGAATAGACCATCTTAGTGGAGGGGTGACAAGCAGAGAAGATGATGTTTACCACCTCCAGTGGCACTTGAAAATCCAGGCGTTCCTGAAAAGCAGGGTCCTCAGGATACTGCTCCAATGGGTCGGAGTCTGAGCCAAAAAGTTCATGGAAGCGGGTCTGTAGGCCTCTTCTTCCAAAACCCTCTGGACCTCTCGACATGAGCGGTCATGGTCCAATGTCAGGCTGCGGTGTCGGTGGAGGTGGTAGAGTTGGCGGCGGTGGTGGTGGCGGAATCAGCACTGGTTGCGGTGTTATAAAACGGAGTGCTGGGTCGAAGCAGATGGGGCCGATGCTAGCTCTGTAGGGGCGCCCCAAAAGGCATGAAGACTGGAAAGCGTTGTGGCTCCGTTGGTCCTAAAGGGGTGCTGGAGGGAAACGATGTCTTCGCAAAGATCGCATGCATCGTATTGAGGAAAGCCGCAGGGTCCGCACCTGGTGCAGGGAAGACAGGAAGTGCCGAGGTTGGCACTGCCATCGAAGGAGCCACTGGAGTCGGGACGGGAGGTCGGTACGGAGTAGATGGGCTGCACCAAAGATACTCCAAAGGAATAGCGACAAGCTCCAGCTCCTATGACGAAGGTCCTGTTGGAGAGGGAGAATGTTGAGGGGATCTACAGCTAGGTCGCTTTTTGTTCTTCTTCTTGTGTTTGCACCTCATTTTCTCGGATGACGTGGATGGAGACTGGGAACTGTGAGACCGTTTTCTATGCCGGCAATCGTCCCTGGCTCGAGCCATAAAAAGTTTAGCTTCTCATTGTTTAATCACGTTTGGATTCATGCTAAGGCGAGAAGAACATGACTTGGTATCATGGTCAGAGCCGAAGCACCATAAACAAATGGTATGGGAATCTGTGATGGATATGTGCCCTGCACAGTCCCTTCAAGGTTTAAACCATGACTTTTCTATGAGTTTCATTCTGAAAAGGTACTGGATATCTATGACAGAAGGTTGGAAAGTAAGATTTTCCTTAGGAGAAAATCTCCAGATCTGCGTCGGAGGCGTGGAAAAAAGGAACTGATGCCCGCACACCAGGGCGGTCACTATATGGACTCAGTTGCGTCATCTCATGTCACTTTTGGCACCGACCAAATCCAGCGCCCTCTCCTGGTGACCTCGAAGGTTTGAAGTTTACGCATCCAGTCTGATGCTTGAGGTTGTTCTACAGATGAGGAATTTGCAGGTAGAAGTATCCATCAGAAACTTGCATTTTCTACCTGCATATATTTCTGAACTATTACAAACGGACAGTACAGGTGTTAAGACCCATGCAAATACAATGCAACATCACAGAACACTAACATTGAATAAATGGATCAGTTTGTGGATCTAAAGTTGTGAACAGAAGACTGAGACTATAAGTTGGTGTTGTGATTCACACACTACTATCCAAAGCAATGGTAAAAGCAGACAAATGCATGACATCAGACAGAGTCTCATCGTTTCCTAGTGGCAGTGTTCAGCGACACAGAGACACATTCAGACACAATGCGGTTACGTTGAAGGCATCTTGAGGAGGCAAAGCTTTATTATTGAGTATGTTCCAGGCTGAGTGAGTTTATTACATTATTAAATACAATATTGCACAGCGTCAAGACAAACATAAACCAGCAAGTCTGCAGGGGTTGCTGGAAAGTGTCGGCATCCGTAATAAAAGTATGCATTATTTGAAAGCTGCTAAAATATATACAAGTTAAAAAATTACATTTTCAACTACATCTTTCCCTGATGCTTGTACATAATGTGGTCCTATAGACAGTAACAGGAATACTCCACTAAGTTGTAACTGTGCATCACAGATTTCTTTTAGCACAATTCATTGATACACTTAATCAAAGGGGTTGGGAGCAGGAAAAGCATAGGCGGAGAGTTGATGTCCAAGACTGGCACATAACCCTTAAGGAGGTTATAAATTCACATCTATCTTTTTATGTGGGTTACACTTTCATCTCATTGTATCAACCAGAATTAAATGAAAAACCTGCTCCTTTATTCTTAAAACACTTTGAGCTAGTCCATGTGATATCCAAAATAAAAACACATTCTCAAATGGAGAAGCAAGTGGACACATAGCAGGACCAATCACTGTCTGAAATGCTATAATTATTTAACGTTAATCCCATTACTTCGAGCAATTACTTCCTTGTTACAGTCCTTTCTACGTGAGGAGTTCATCTCCTCCCACAGACCTGTTGTTACTTAGTCTACCTTCAGTTTTTATGACTAAAAGTAAAAAGAACCCCACCCCTACTATAAAGGGGCTGTCCCTTTAAGCACATGTCCTGCTAATCCAAAGGTATTCCACAAACATCGCATAGTCTGAAGATTACCCTGCCTCAAAGTGGATGGGCTAGGAGGACATAACTGACTGTGAACCCCAATGAATACAGGAGGTCCGCCATAGTCTGGAGGTGGGAGATGACTCCCCGGGGCGAGCCAGCCTTCAACAGCCAATCGTCGAGGCAGGGGACCTCCTCAGATGTGCTGCAACCACCACCATCACCCTGGTGAACACCCGAGGGGTACTGGTAAGGCCAAAGGGGAGCACAGCAAACTAATATGCACCTGACCCACATGAACTGCAAGTAGTATCTGTGGGCAGGGAGGACGGGAATGTGGAAATAGGCGTCCTACAAGTCCAACTACCCCACCTTTTTTCCAGGGTTGAGATCCAAGCTGAGCATCTTTAATTTTTCCTTTCTCAAGAAGTAATTGAGAGGGCACAGATCTAATACAGGATCTAGGCCTCCATTGTTCTTTAGCACCAGAACGTAGCGGGAATAGAAACAACCACTTACTTCGGACGCTGACACCCTCTCAATGGCTCCTTTGGCAAGAAGGGCCAGTACTTCCAGTCGCAGTATTTCCTATTGCAAGAGCGCAAGGTGGCTTCAGCCGATCTGGGGACAGAGGAAGTGACAGTGGGGTTTGTTGGACAATCCGGAGGACCCATTTGTTGTTGTAAGCTCCTGCCACTGGTGTAGATGTTGGATTTTGACTCCAACCGGGTGCCCATGCTGGATTGAGGGCAAACTAAATAGGCTTTGACTGTGTGGCTGCCAGAGTGGGGGATGGATTGGGCAGACCTCTGGCTTTAAGACCCACAAGGCTTGTGGGAGTCGCGTCTACGGCCACGAAAGGAGTGAGCCTGTTGGCCGTGGAGGCTAGGGGGGAATGGGCATGGCTTATGGCCCCTACTGTAGCAGTGGAAGGGGTGTAATGCAGAATGCAGCCATTGTAGGGCCCACAAAAAGCCTCAATAACCTAGTAATGGCCCTAGCATCCTTAAATTTCTCCAAGGCTGAATCTGCTTTGTCTCTGAAGAGACGGGTTCCATCGAAGGGCATGTCTGTGAGTGAGGCTTGGGCAGCCTCCGAAAAGTCTGTATTCCTCAACCAGGCGTGATGTTGAAGCACCACCGAAGAAGCAATGACTTTGCCCAGTGAGCCAGTCATATCCAACCAGCATCAGATCGTGAACTCTGCTGCATCTCGCCCGTAAGCAATAGTTTGGGAAAGTATGGCCTGGGCCTCACCCGGGACCATAGGCACCACTTGGGCAACTGTATCCCACACAGTATAGGAATAATGGGCAAATAAGCATGTGGTGTTCATGGACCGCAGTGCCAGGGTGGCAGAAGAGAAAATCCTCTTACCTAAGGTATTCAGCTTCTTGGATTCCCTATCCAGTTGTGTGATAGGAAAGGTGTTGGATAAATGCGGGAGGTTGAGGCCTGGACCACAAGAATCTCAGGGGCAGGATGATAAGAGAGGGAGAGGAAGGCTGGGTCCCCAGGAGTGGCACGATGACAGCGAGCAGTGGTCGTCTTTATAGGAGTGCCTGTGCAGGGCTTGACCAGGACCCGAGCAGGGCATCAGTGAGGCTTCATTGAAGGGCAGTAAGGGTTCTGATAGGGATACCCCTGGTTGAAGCAACTTCGACAATACATTTGTTTTGACTTGAACCATGGGCAGCTGCAGTACCAGGACCTCAGCAGCCCTCCGGACCATCATTGCAGAGGAAGCCCCTTCCTGCATTGCCACTGTGGGAGGAGAGAGGAGGCCAGTGTGTGGTGAGGCATCTAGACTACTGGCGTCAGCCAGCTTCTCGTACCAGTTGTCATCGGCCATGGACTCTGCTAGAGGGTCAGTGTAGACATAGGAATCCTCAGATCCCCTCCATTGGTGCTCCTCAGTAAGACCGTCAATAAAATAGGGGTCAGCCTCCAATTCAGGTTGTGTGGGCCTGGTTGGGGCCAGAACTGACGTAGTACGATGCCGGTCTGGCTCCGTATCGGAGTTGGGAATCACGATGGTTTCAGCGCCGGTGGGAACGACGCCACTTGGAACGGTCCTCAGAGGATGTTACGAAGTCGCGACTGGGGCCGATCCAGATTCACTAATGGATCCTAAGGGGTTGACTGGTACCTAGGGTGGACCTGCCAGCGGAGCCCCAGTCGAAGACCCACTTGAACCCATGGGACCCGAAGATGCTCCAGAGGGGGTTGACTGGCCAAAAATGAGGCTTGTGACCTCATACAAATCTCGGAGTTGGATGGGGGTCCCTCCAGCTCGAGGAAAATCGGGCAAGTGCGGAGTGGACCCAGTTTCCGATGCACACTGCACAGGAACCACCTGCGAGCGATGTCAGGATTTGTGGCGTTGTTCTCACGCGTCGTCCGAAGAAGGGGAGTGATGAGGAGAAGTTGAAGAGCGCTTGGATGACTTCTTATTGGACTTACCTGAGTACTACTTGAATGCGACAAAGACTGACGTGAGGAACTCTGGGAGCAGTGCCAAGACCTTCCATGCAACGGGATCTGGAGCGGTGTGGAGTCACATGGTGAGCGGCCAATAACTTCATGGCCTGCTCGCAGATGGCCTTGGGGTTCATCATCTTGCACTCCGCACACAATGCAGAGTCGAGGCACCTCTCCAGGCACCACAGACACACAAAGTGGAGGACCGTCAATGACATCTGTTGATGACAAGCATCACGAGGTTTGAACCCGGAGGGTTTCTTCGGGGACATACTGAAAAATGATGAAAAAGACACACTAGACTTCGATAAAACATAGAAAGAAGTCAGTCAAAAAGTGACCAGAGGGAAGCTCTGTCCGAATCCCAGCTGATGGTGTGGAAAAGAAACTGAGGTCAGCATGCTGGGGTGGGTCTATATAGGCACCGCACAAGTCACTTTCCGCACGGATGATGCCATGAGGAGCCAATCGACACCATTTACTAGCGTGCAAGGGGATTGCTCAAAAAACACCTCGATCCAGTCTGACACCTAGGAATATTCTAAGGTAAGGAATCCACGGCTAGAAGTCTCTATCAAATAGACAAAAAGCAGGGCGAGTGCTTAAAGGGACAGTCTTCTTTCTAGTAAGAAGTGGGGTTATTTTTACTTTTAGTCATAAAGATCGAAGATGGAGTACGTAGATAGGAGTCTGAGGGAGGAGACAAACTCCTCGTGTATTAAGGATTGTAATGAGGAAGATAAAGAGGACGTAATGCATTTATGTTGATGCGAGCATCAATAAGTGAAACGGTAAATCAGAAAGAAAACGTGTCACCACTGAAAAGCTGTAGTAAAATGGATTATGGATTACTCCTAGCTGCAGTATTTTCTAATGTAGCATATGGAACCAATTATAGAAGGATATCATATAGGGAAAAGATAAGTAATTATGCTCTGCACATATTCACAGTAGATTCGCATGGATTGTTCCCATTTTAGGGCAAGTGCAATGGCCGACAGCTCTTTCGTGTGCCAAGGATGCTCAAGGCACTCTCAGGCCAGATTCTGCCTCCACACAGGCCTCAACACCATATCTTTTCTTTAAAAAAATCACAGAACTAAACAGGCACATTGCATAGTAAGTAGATAAATAATTGCAGGTATAAAACTCACACACAAAAAAATATAACACTTCAGTCTGCAAAAGACTAATACAAAAAATAAAACAATAAAAAAATAGCATGTTTGTGGCAAGAAGCTGGCGTGGTCCCCCATGGAAATGGTGGCAAGACCTACTATTGCAACTTATTTCTTTGGCGCAATTAAAGAGTGTTACCAAAGCCAGAGGAAGGCGATGGTGCAAACATTCATGTTTTTTGAGGATGGGTATGGTCTCTTTCCAGCAAAAGGGTGGACACTGGTAGAGATGACAAACTGAGACAGAGAAAATGAGAGAACGAGAAAGGGATAGGTTTCAGTCTGTTCAGCAGTTCCTGCTGGGCCTCCTTTGACACTGTTGTAGAAGAGACTGTCTCAGTCCCTGGGCATCATGACCGGTGCAAGAAATTCAGTCTCCATGTGCAAATGTGCACATGACATTTTGCTACCTCCATTCTCTGGCAATTGTGCCTTATATGATGCTTCTGAGGGAACTTTGACTGCACCAGCACCAATGGTCCCCTAGGCAACTGCCTAATGCAATGCATGACTTGCAATGGATCATGAGATCACCCCAGGCCTGCTGAAAGGCTCTTTCCCATGCACTCTGTTTTCCCATGAGCAACGTAGGAAACACTTTTGGATGCAGATGCATTTTCAGGACTTCAGAAACTTGGGAATCTAACTTGAAAGGACGGAGCACTGATGCTGCAAGGGAAGAAACAGAGTTGAGGGTATTAGGAGGTGGGTGAAAGCATGTCTCAAATAAAGGCAAACCACTAACAAGGAGTGGTGCGCCTCAAGGCTTTTGGCTTCTAGATCTCACTCGATCTGACCTGCCTTGAAAGAAGCTCTTTAATACATGATGATTTTCTATCAACTGATGATCGTGCCCCACCCGTACTACCATTATTTATGACACCTTACGGACAAAGCTTTGAGAATACCTGGGAATTCTCTTCATATGGTTAACTTGCTCCATGGCGCCTAGGACACAACTTTACAGAACATAAAAGGACAAAATGAGACAGCAAATGTCTCCACTCCAGTTGCACAGATAACAATGGTCTTCTGAAAGGACCTCCATAATACCTCCATTTGGACTTTCCCACTATATGCCTGCCTTTCATAAAAATACAACTGGAAGCTGGGAATCCCAGATCCACCTCAACACCCACAGGTCTTGACTAGCCATTCAGGGGGACTGGTCCTTCTATTTTTGGATGGGGAATACAGACAACTTCCTTGAAATGCCACCACCACCACCGCATCTCCATCTGGTAGACAACCCCTCCATTTGTTTTTGTCCCTAAGCAGCAGCTTTGTGATGCCAGCTCCTTTGTGGAACCAGTACCAACCAAAGAGCTTTAAATGAGACTAGAGACATTCAACAAGGTGACAGGGAGGTGGGCTGGAGAGGCTGGCCAGCTGTGGCTGGGAGATGGGGGATCCTTCATTCTTATCTTCATGTTCCCGGAGTGGAAAGGAGAAGCGGAGGAATTGCTGTTAAATGCTGTCCTTGTCTTCCATCAGCTCGAACCTGTAGGTGGAGAAAGAGAAGCACATATGAATAGTGGACTGGATATTCGGAAGAGCTCCTGTGTCTTGTCCTTTGTTTCACAATGAAACCTAGATGACAAGCTAGAATCCTTCTTCACTCTTGATGGCTTTTGGTAAGTAAGGATAGCACAGGCTGGCAGCAACACAGCTTCTACCTTCAATCAGCCTAAACTAGTTGAACAGTTTGCTCTATACAGCTCTAGCACATTTATGGGGGTGGGTATGTGTGTCTGAGCACAATCAGGCTTGTATTACAGCAATGCTCTTTAGGTGTGGATGCCCACTTACCCATTTCTCACCTTTAAACACTGCAGATGGCAGCAGCTAGAGATAGGTAGCTGTGGCGTGGGAATACGATGAACTCACATTCTGAAAGCCTGCATTGGCATTTTATGCAGACATGAGCCGACTGCAGGCTTCCCTCCCTGATTCACGGTCCACAGTATCACAATCAGCAATTCTCATTCAACATCCTGCCCAAATCAAATGACTAGCTCATATAGATCTCAACTATTTGTACAACTTCACTAAGAAGGTCAGAAAAAATGTCTTCTGATACCCAAGGAGAAAGGGTTCTCCATAACCTCCGCAAAGATTTCTATTACGGAGAAGTAACTTTCCTTCTGTAATGCTATTTCTGGAGAATACTATTTCTTCTCACAGATTCCTCAACCTATGAATAACCTCAGATGCCATACTGGATCCGGAACCTTTTTCTCCTAGCACTAGCTTTACAGTACAACCAGGTGGTGTCATGAGACGCCAGTCATTGCTCAGCCTGCCCCGGAAGTGACAATACTGTCCATAACATGGCAGAGCCCTGTGTGCTGCCATCAGTTCCTTCCTATATTTCCATACCCCAACAAAGTGCATGCAGAGGCAAGCTTAACAACAGTAGACAATTGAACAGCATAACATAAAACATTTAGATACTTGAACACTTTATAATTCTGCCACTATCTCGGAAGTGCAGGAAGGGAGAGGTGGGTTCAGGGGGGGAGGGGCAGTGAGGAATCTGCAGGAAGATATAGTGTCCACCAGAAATAGAATTAGCAAAGGTAAGTAACATTTTCTCCTCATGGTTACTATTTCTCGCCAATCATTCACCTTATGAGAACCAAAGCAATATCCACCAAGAGACAGAAATAAGCAGTTCCAATCAAACAAAAGCTATACAGAACAGCTCTAGGAAATTAACCATTACTCCTTGCCTGAGCATCCAGGCAATAATGCTTGTCAAAAGTGTGCAAGTACCAAGTGGCCACCCGGCAAACACCAGCCAATTGGCCTTTGAACAATGTGCACCAATGCAAAACGGTGGGTAATACTTAGATGAGGGATAATCCTTATGCAAAAAGTGACCCAACAAGAAATAAACGCATGCTGGATCACTGCTTTACCCTTCCTTGCCAGAACAAACCCAACAAAATGTTAACCATCCACTCAATCAGGTATCATGTGCACAAAGTAATATGATTAAGTTTCAGCTTGTCCAAACACACCTCTGTGGAAGGGTGAGGAGTGGGAAAGAACAATGGAAGAGTGGCAGACTGGACCATATTTAAGACGGACACCAACGTTGGCAAATAGGAGGGTCAAGAACAAGAATTAACGTGTCCAGGTAAAAGGCAGAAAACAGTGGCTGGACCCACAGGGGCAGCAGTTCTGTGACCCAACAGGCCAAAGTAATCACCGCTAAGGCAAATATTGAAAGTCAAAAGATGCATCTGTTCAAATGGCAATGACTTGAGGAAGGTTAATATGTATAACAGACCTTTCAAGAATTGAGCCACCAGGGGTGATTTGAATAAAAAAGTCTGGATAAGAAGATACAAGAGTGTAGTGATCACAGAAAGTACCCTATTACAGTCTGGTTTGATGAGAATCAGCTTCATGCCATCATCACATGCTTTATGCAACACCCTTGAGATGAGGAAAATTGGAGGGAAAGCATAAAGTAGCCTGGTTTGTTACCATCTCAGGTGGAAGGCATCTCCCAGATTGCCACATGGTGGGAAAAGCAGGGCGCAGAAGAGGGGGCATTTTCTATTGGGGACCATGGCAAAGCTCAATGAAAGGATGTTCCAATTGGGAGAAGATACCAAACCCATAATTCTGGCGTTGAGTTCCTATTAGTCATTTTCCAGAGACAGGCAACTCAAGGCATCTGCCCTCGCCTTCAATACCCCTACCAAATGGGCTGCTACCAGAAAGGCTCTACTTCATACAGCTCATTGCCACAACCCTACTGCCTCCCGGCACAGGGCCCAGGACCCCCAACACTGCTTGCTCTTGAGGTAATGGATGGTGGTAGTGTTCCTCGAGAAGACATGCACTACATGCCATGAGATGGAAGCAAGGAACACCTTCAAAGCTAGATGGATTGCATACATTTCCAGCACAATGATGAGCATCTGTTCCTTTGTCAAAGACCAAAGACCTTTTACTGTTGTCTCCCTCAATTGGGGCCCAGGCAAACAAGGAGGCATCTATCATGACAGTGGCCTGCAACTGTGGAGGGCAGGAAAGGTGGACCACCAGTTAGAAGGAGACATTCAACATTAGATTTTCCGACAGACTGAACTGAACATCTCAACTCTAGAAGAGAGGGTCCCTTTCTGTTGGCACCACTGGACTGACATAATTCTACGCCAGGCATAAGGCACTAGGAGGAGTCGCGAGGCCTCAAGAGGCGGAGGATTGTCAGAACTAAAAGTGCACTGAAGCATGAAGCATCTGAATCATATCCTGAATATCCGCCGCCTTTTGAGGGCAAGGAAGGGCTATCCTGCATGTTGTGTCTGGGATTGCGCTGATGAGCAGCAGGCTCTGAGTCAGAGTGAGGTGCCACTTCTGGCAAATGAAAGAGAATTGCAGGCGATGGTACAAGACATAGGTGCATGACAAGTGGTCCATAACTAACTGAAGGGAACTCATCTTCCTGAGCCAGTCATCTAAGTATGGAAATACATGGACTCCCAATTGTCTGAGGGAGATTGTCACAAACCCCACCATCATGATGAAACTCCTGGGAGGGGATGTCAGGCCAAAAAGTAGCACCACAAATTTGTAGTACTGGCATCTCACTGTGAAGTGGAGGGAATGCCTGTAGACCACGAGGGCTGGGATATCAAAATAAGTGCCTGTGAGAGCCAGGAAAAAATCACATTCTGTGCACTCATTGCTATGAGGACATGAATCAAGGCAGTATCCTAAACTTCTCATGGTGAATAAAGAGGTTCAGAAACCTCAAACCTAAGATGAGTCTAAGGCCTCTGACCTTCTTGGGGTCCAGGAAGTAGAAGGAATACAATTCTGCACCCCTCTCCTCCAGGGCAATACTTTCAAGGCCAGGACTCCCAATTCCAAAATCGAACCGTAGTCTAGGGATCACTTACTGGCAGCCGGTAGTTGCATCAGAGTAGTGGCTACAAAGGAAAAAACATAGCCTTTGCAGACCAACTGAAGCACCCAGAGGTCTGTGGCAATGGACTCTTACTCTACCAGAAAGAGACAAATGCTCTTCCTGCACACAGACTGATGGTGGAGGGACAATAAAATCAGAATGCTTTTTCGGCAGTAGAGAAACTGGAAGAGGGGAGAGCCATGAGGCTTCCATAAACACCCTAAATGTGGAGTAGACTCAGTTGACAATATGGTCCACTCTAAGGTGACAGCAGTGATTTTGTGCAGGTATGCTTGGATGCACTTGACGAGATATTCCACAGATGGTGGAGGGACAATAAAATCTGAGTTTGTTTAGCAGCAGAGCCACTGGTAGAGTGGAGAGACTAGAGCCTCTGCTAGTGAATCTTTCAACTTATTGCTCGGGGTCTGCTTCGGTCGGGAAGGTTACCTCTTCTGGGAAGGAAGCACTCCTGAGAACCAACATAAGCAACAGTCCTGTTTTAAGTGAAACATTTTTGCTGGAGAGGCAAGCTTTACAGAGTGCACCATAGCACAGCTGTTCTTAAACCACTCCAATGATGAATTAGCTTTTTTCATCAAACAGCTTTTCATCATCAAATGGCATATCCATCACTGTAGTCTGGTCATCTTTGGAATATCCTGCAGACACCTTACAGTGGATCATATTGTCAGCTGAGTCTAATCCACATTTAGAGTGTTTTTGGAAGCATCATGGCTGTCCTTAACAAATTCAGAGAAAAGACCTTTCACAAGTACCAGGACACTAATGGTAACCAGCTTCATCATTTCCCACTAAATGTAGACATACAGCTCAAGGAGGCACGGGCCATTGGTGGTGTGTAAGGTCAGACTGTCTGGAGCAAAAAATGAGTGCCCCAGGGAATTAAGGCGTTTGGAATCGTGGTCTGCAGGGGTGGTAGGAAATGAGGCTTAGTTTTGCTAAAGATGGTTGAACAACTAAGCTTTTGGAAGATGGGGCGCCAAAAAGGACTTCTGGTCAGACGGCGCAGGCCTGTGTTGAAGGGAAATCTGCCTATGAAGTGGGAGGTCCAACAAGAACTTTTCACATGGATAAAGCATCAGCACAGCAAAGCCTCTTTGAAAGACAGAAAGGGTTCCAGAGCCTCAGGAGACAGCTGTAGGATTTCTGTGAGGATGCTCGATTAGGCGTAGCAGTAAGAAGGGTCTCTTAAAGCACCTCTGCTGCTTTGTGAACAATGATCTCGAACATGCAAACTTCTTCTGAGGGAGAGCCCGAAGAATAGGGAACCGAGAATATTACCCTCCAACGACATATAAAAAACAATGGCATTTTGTTGTTCCAAGTAAAGCACAGCCTGGGCATGATAAGGAGAAAGGATGTTATCAGTCTGAATCATCCTCCTCATTGCGCCAGAACTCGAAATTTGGCATATGAGATGGATCTGAACCTCAGCCAAAGACCCTTCCATGCATTTAAATCTAAGGACAGTGGGGCCCGCAAGAGGCTTGTCCTCAAAGCATTCTTTTCCCTGGCCACCTGATGAAGCTCTTCAGTTTTCAATCTCAACCCTTGAAAACAATTCGGGCTTTGTGAGTGGCACTGGACACAATGCTGAAAACAGCCTTGATGCCAGGCAAAGAAGCATTGTGGGTGAAGGTCGCTTCTGTAGAAATGTTGCCAATGGCAGAGCCTGTAAAGGTACAGTCTTGCGGTGTCAGGGCCAGAATCGCCAAAGCATCTGGCCCACCCTTGGGAGCCAGAAGGACCCCACACGCGGGAGGGGCAGCATTAAATAGGTGCAACATGGCCTGCCCAAAAGCCTCAACATAAGACAGATTAGTAGATGGAGTCTAAAATTCCAGGCAAAGCTTCTTCAAAACCTGAACTGGCTCTGAGGAAGAAGCAGAACTGCACCACTGTCTCTACAAACAATGTAGGGAGGGACTACTGCTTATATAAGAAAGATAAGGGCTTATCTTTCCTATGAGGGTCATTTTCTATCAGGAGACTTGACTGAGGGAGAGAAAAGGACTGTTATTGGGTATTCTTACTGGCCCAGGCCAGGAACAATGTGGCCTCCCTCTCCTTGATAGCCTTCAAATGCACTGAGACACAAGAATTAGACATGGATGGATTGTGATCATATTCCAGGAACCACATGGAGCGGCTATTTCCATGTGGGTGGAAGTGACATCTGTTTGCAACAATGTTGACAGGGTTTAAATTGTGACACCTTAGGAGTTTATTTGAAATTGTCTGCTAAACAAGCGTTATTGAACATGTAAAGAATTCAGTAAAAACTGAGGGACAGCTGTGAACCCAAGAGATTAAAAAAGAAAACAAAAAGATACTGACACCAGGACAGCAGGTATCAATGTATAAAGGTCGGTGTCATACTTTCTGGGGTGGTCTGAGACCCGACAGCAGTTATAACACCATCATTTGATCTGTGATACCATTTCTATGCAGGCAGCACAGGTTATTTGCTTTTACGGCTAAAGATGTAACTAATATATGAGCCCAATTATTAACATTAGTACACACAGTTTAAGATACGCATTTTATTGTAAATATATATTTTTTGTACAATCGTTCAGCAATTCATTTGCATAACATTTTAATTATGAATACAAACCCGATATCCAACATCACAAATAGACCAAACCGATTATTAGTCCTGCCTCATCACTTTAGAGCCTTTAACAATACCTGTGTTAAAATTCCAATATCTAAAATGTCGTAGGGGAACCTACAAGATATTAACATTGCCAATCTAGTTCATGTAGTTCTGGGGGCTTAGCAGTCCTTTGAGAGGACTGGGGATTCATCCAAATATATTTGAGAATTAATACTGAAAAAGGTCGTTTATACCTTGCTTCAAACAATTGGAGCTACTTGGTATACTTCTCAGGCTTGGTCTACATGTTGCGTTTCAAACCTCAGTGAACTTGTTAGCGTCTTAATCTGGCAGAGTTTCCACCTGCTCCTCTTGAGGCACATGCTGAGCAACCAGCATAGGACTGTCCTAGTGAGATGCTGTGGCACATTTTAATACTCTTGTGGCATACATTGTGGTGTTCCATCTGAAGGAGGGTACTGAACTGGAGAAGCTGGAGGTTAATCCTCTGTTTTTATAGCATCCACTCTTTTCCTTGCAAGACTGTGAAATATAGAAAGTGGAGCATGCTTTCTTGCGTATCAGTTGGATATTGATGTATTGACTCATCCATTGCTAAGTTCTTGTCGGGCAGCACTAAAGAATAATGTGTTTTTGGAATGGGAAAAAAAGATCTGCCACTAAAGACTTTGAAAAAAAAAAGCACCTTGACGTCGCAGAATAAGCCCCATGTCTCAACACCCCACGCCTTGTCGCTGAATGCTCTGACATCCAAGTTTTCATCAACCACCTCTGAAAATCATCTCAATATTGACATTCCACGCCTTGAAGTTGATCCTCTCTATGTCAAATGGTTCGACAATGTGTTCCTCAACAGATAAGAAGGAAGCACAAGTTACTTACTTGTGTAACGATATATCTGTAAGAGACATTAGTTAGTGATAGATTGCTTACCTTAGAATATCCCCAGGCATCAGACTGGATCCGGAAAGTTTTTCGTCAGCAGTACCCCTGCGCGTCGGTAGGCGTCGTCGTACGACTCCGCGTACGTCGCTGGCGTCGTAGCCGCCGAGATGACGTCGTCGGAGCTACTTAGACGCGCGCTGACGTCAGTTCTGTACACAACTTTTCCGCGCCAGGAGCGCAGAGCCATGCCAGAGACCGACTACTGGTGCAATAGAACTAGGGCCCTGAAAGGGACTACCTGAACCCTAGAGAACAGTTCGCAGAACGGGGAGGATGGGTGGGCGGTAAGGAATCTATCACTAACTAATGTCTCTTACAGATATATCGTTACACAAGTAAGTAACTTGTGCATCTGAAAGAGACACGTTAGTGATAGATTCCTTACCTTAGAATACATACCCAAGCAATACCAACCCCGGTGGTGGGTCTGCGAAGTGAGATTACACCAGAAAGTCACGGAGAACTGAACGGCCAAAGAAGCCGTCTCTCCGGACCTGACTGTCAAGGCAATAGTGCTTAGTGAAAGTATGCAACGAGGCCCAAGTGGCCGCCTGACAGATGTCTTGCAGGAGGGACACCGCGTCCCAATGCAGTAGTAGCTGCTGTCGCCCTGTTAGAATGGGCGCGCAGCCCAAACGGAGGTTCCTTTTTAGCCAGAGAGTAACATGCTTTAATGCACAAGACAACCCATCGTGAGATAGTTCTCTTGTGCACAGCCCGGCCTTTCTTGGCGCCCACGTAGCCAACAAAGAGCTGGTCATCCACCCGGAACTGCTGTGTGCGGTTGAGATAGAACGAAAGCGCACGTTTTGGGTCCAGACGGTGGAGCCTCTCCTCTTCTCTTGAAGGGTGCGGAGGCGGAAAGAAAGTGGGCAGAGTCACAGTTTGCCCAAGATGAAAGGCAGAGACTACTTTTGGTAGAAAGGAGGGACGCGGTCGAAGCACAACCTTGTCAGGATGAATCGCCAGGAAAGGAGGTTTACAGGAAAGAGCTTGGAGCTCACTCACCCGCCGAGCGGAAGTGATGGCCACCAGGAAGACAGTTTTCAAAGTCAATAACCGCAAAGGACAGTTATGAAGAGGCTCAAAGGGAGCACACATTAAGTATGTGAGAACCAGGTTCAAGTCCCACTGAGGCATGACAAAAGGAACAGGAGGGAAAAGGTGAGTAATGCCTTTGAGAAATCTGTTAACAACAGGGGACTTGAAAAGAGAGGGCTGATCAGGCAGCCTAAGAAAGGCTGAAAGAGCAGAAAGGTAGTCCTTGATAGTGCCCAGAGCAGAGCCCTGCTGGGCCAAAGAGAGAAGGAACAATAGGACCTCAGAAAGAGGGGCAGCAAGAGGATCTACAGCTTTCGCTGTGCACCATGCCACAAATTCTTTCCACCGACAGGCGTATACCGTTTTAGTGGAGGGACGCCTGGCTGCCAGAATCACATTACAGACTTCAGGAGGCAAGTCAAATGGAATCAGCTGTCGCCGCTCAATCTCCACGCAAGGAGGTGGAGGCTGGACAGGTTCGGGTGGAGGACCGTCCCCTGTTGCTGCGACAGGAGATCCTCCAGAAGAGGCAGTCGGATCGGGGGATCCACGCTCATACTGAGTAGCTCGGGATACCAAACTCTTCAAGCCCAGTCTGGCGTCACAAGAATGACTTGGGCCCGGTCGAGTCTGATCTTCTTCAGCACTCTGGGTAGAAGTGGTATAGGCGGAAAGGCGTTCAACAGACCGGAACTCCACTCGCGACGAAAAGCGTCGCCGAGCGAGTGCCGCCTTGGAAACTCCAACGCGCAGAACTGCGGACATTGCGCGTTCTCTTCGGTGGCGAATAGATCTAACCAAGGCTCTCCCCACTGTTGAAAGAGACCTTGTGCCACCTCTGAGTGAAGACGCCATTCGTGATCCAACATGCACCTGCGGCTGAGTTCGTCCGCCCTGGCGTTTAGGGTACCTGCCAGGTGTTGAACCGCCAGGGAAATGCCTTGACGTTCCAGCCACGTCCAGAGACGTAGAGCCTCCTGACATAGGGTCCACGACCCCACCCGCCCTGCTTGTTGCAGTACCACATGGCGGTGGTGTTGTCCGTGAACACCTGCACTACTCTCCCCTTGACAGAGGGAAGGAATGCTTTCAGTGCAAGTAGGATCGCCCTGAGCTCCAAAAGGTTGATATGGAGCTTGGACTCCGCCGGAGACCAGAGGCCTCTGATCTCCGCCTCTCCCATGTGGCCGCCCCATCCCAGGAGGGACGCATCCGTCACCACTGTGTGCTCCGGTTGAGGAAGGGAGAGGGATCTGCCGCTGACCCAACGCTGGTCCGTGAGCCACCACTGCAAGTCCTGTGCAGTGCCCTCCGAGATCTGGACTTAATCGGACAGATTTTCCTGATGTTGCGTCCACTGGAACTTCAGGTCCCACTGCAGAGCCCGCATATGCCATCTGTCATGATTGATCAGCAGGATGCAGGAGGCCATGAGGCCCAGCAGCCTCAGGGTCTTCCTGACCGAGACCCAGGACCAGGGCCGAAAGATCTGAATCATAGCCCGAATGTCCCGGACTCGCTGTTCGGGAGGATAAACCCGGAACTGCGCCGTATCCAGAACCGCTCCGATGAAGAGGAGCTTCTGAGAGGGAATCAGGTGTGACTTTGGCACGTTGATGGAAAACCCCAGCAAATGCAGGAGGTCGGCCGTAGTCTGGAGGTGGGAGACGACTGCCTGGGGCGATCCCGCCTTCAACAGCCAGTCGTCGAGGTAGGGGAAGACTGAAACCCCTGATCTGCGCAGATGAGCTGCGACCACCGCCATCACTTTCGTGAACACCCGAGGGGCGCTGGTAAGGCCGAAAGGGAGCACGGTGAACTGAAAGTGCTCGTGGCCTACCGTGAACCGTAGGTAACGCCGGTGGGCCGGCAGGATGGGAATATGAAAATAAGCATCCTGCAAGTCCAACGCTACCAGCCAGTCTTGCGGGTCTAGGGCAGACAAGACCTGAGCAAGCGTGAGCATCTTGAACTTCTCCTTCCGGAGGAAGCGATTGACGTTCCGGAGGTCTAAGATAGGACGCAGGCCCTTGTCCTTCTTTGGAACCAAGAAGTAGTGGGAATAACAACCACGACCTACTTCTGGCGTTGGAATGCGCTCGATGGCCCCCTTGACCAAGAGGGCCGCAACTTCCTGCTGGAGAAGTGACAAGTGATCCCCCGACATGCGGTGGTACTGAGGCGGCATGGCTGGAGGGGTAGACTCGAAGGGGAGGGAGTAGCCCCTTCGGACTATCTGTAGAACCCACCTGTCCGAGGTGATGGTGCGCCAGTGGGGAAGGTGATGGCGAATCCTGCCACCCACTGGCGTCCGGTGGGCCTGAAACACCAGACTAGGAAGGTTTTGAGGCAGCAGCGGCAGGGGCGGTAGTGGATTGACTCGGCCGCTGCCCTCGGGACCCACCACGGCGGGCCCCACGACCGCGGCTGCGCTGAGACTGCGGCTGCGCCGGCCTGCGGGTCTGAAAGGAACGTGCTTGGGCGCCTCGACCCTGACCTCGAAAGGAGCGAAAAGCGGGCCCGAGGAAGTACGTGTGGTGGCAAGACCTAAGGACTGGGCCGTAGCCCGAGAGTCCTTAAAACGTTCCAGGGTGCTATCCGCCTTGTCACCAAAGAGGCGTGTGCCATCAAAGGGCATGTCCAACAAAGTGTTCTGGACATCCCCAGAGAAGCCAGTTGTTCTGAGCCAAGCGTAGCGCCACCGTTGTGGAAAGTGCCCTGCCGAGGGAATCGGCCATGTCAAGCCCACAACGGATAGTAAATTTAGCAGCATCCCTCCCTTCGGTAATGGCCTGGGAGAGTACCGCCCGAACTTCAACAGGACACTGAGGCAGCACCTGTGCCACGGTCTCCCACACAGAGTGGGAATAGCGGCCTAAGAGGCACGCAGTATTCACTGCCCGCAACCCAGAACTGGCAGAAGTGAAAATCTTTTTCCCAAACTGCTCCAGTTTCTTAGATTCCTTGTCTGGAGGAGCAGAAGGGAATGCGCTTGGAGAGGCAGAGGCCTGGACCACCAGACTCTCAGGTGTGGGGTGTTGTGTGAGAAAGCTGGGGTCGCCCGGCGCCGGGCGATGACTGTGTGCCACACCCTTATCCACAGGAACCCCTGTGTTAGGCTTGCTCCAGGTGCTCAATAGGATATCAGTGAGTGCATCGTTGAAGGGCAGCAGCGGCTCCGCGGAGGAGGACGCTGGCTGCAGCACTTCGGTCAGAAGATTGGTCCTGATAGGCACGGAAGCGAGCTCGAGGTTAAGAGCCTCAGCCGCCCTACGCAGCACCACTGAAAAAGTCCCAACCTCCTCCGTAGCCACGGAAGAAGGGGACAGCGTGCCAGGGGGTGGAGAGAAATCCAGATCCACCGGACCCTCCAGGTCTTCTTCCCATTCAGGCTCGTTCTCGCATTGAGCTGCAAGAGGGTCCTCAGACCCCTCCCAGTACTCCCCTTCATCCACCGGTTTCGGAAGAGGCCGGTAAGGACGAGGTGCCCGGGGAAATGGGACAAACTCCCCACCAAGAAATGGAATCGGGGGGTAAGAGACCAATTCTGGTTTGGCGCCGTACGGCGTCAGTAGCGGCGCCGCGCGCGGCGCAGAGGTCGGCGCCGGCTCCGAGGATCCAGCGAGGCCGGCGCAGGGTATTTTGCCGGCGTAGCCGAGGCCAAAGGCAGCGGCACGGGGCAGACCCACCCAACGGGTCCGCGGCCCGAAGCGCTCGGAGGGACCCGATGGGCCAAACAAACGGCCCATGGCCGACAGGAAGGCCTGTATCTCGTCCGAAGTCGCGTGCGGGCCCGGAAAGGGCGGGTAGGCCGCAGGCAACAACGGAGGCTCCAGCGGAGCCGCGAGGGAGTGACCGCCCGCCCCCTCCACCGCGTCCCGCGACCGGTGAGGGGTAGAAGACGAACGACGTCGCTTCTTCGACTTTTTATGGCGCCGTGACTTACCTGTCCCCGAGTCCGACGAGCGATGGTGACGGCTCCGCGACCGGTCCCTCGACCTCCCACGGGAGCGGGACCTCGATCGGCGCGGAACCAATTGCCGGGCCTCCAACAACTTTCTGGAACGCTCCTGCAAAGCTTTCGGCGCCATGGCCCGACAATCGGGGCACGCCTCGGGGTCATGGGCGTGCCCCAAGCAGAAGAGACACACGTCGTGCGGGTCCGCTACCGACATGTTCCGACGGCAGGCCCTACAGGACTTAAACCCGGGCATCCCTACTGCACCAGAGTCGAGTACTCGACAAACAATTTCTTCAGAAAACCAAGTTAAAACTTTTAACTAGGGGTACCGCTCTCTCTCGGATCTGCGCTGCTGGCGCGGAAAAAGAAAGAACTGACGTCAGCGCGCGTGGGCGCGTCTAAGTAGCTCCGATGACGTCATCTCAGCGGCTACGACGCCAGCGACGTACGCGGAGCCGTACGACGACGCCTACCGACGCGCAGGGGTACTGCTGACGAAAAACTTTCCGGATCCAGTCTGACGCCTGGGGATATTCTAAGGTAAGGAATCTATCACTAACGTGTCTCTTTCAGATGAGTACAACAGCATTCTTCTCGGCATTGATAATCTGATTAGATGGCAAATACCTCAATGCAGTAGGCAAAGGTGAGCATGAAGCTGTGCCTCCTAGGCAGCCGCAGCTTGTGCAGTTAACTGAGGAGGGGCCGGGAGAGGGGGGATTTCAGACGGACGATGAAAAATTAAATAAATATTTAATTTTCCCTCGTCATCGTCCGTCGAAATCACCCCCACCCGGCCCCACCGATCTTACCTGCATGGGCCGCAGCTGCTCCTAGGTCGCTATCCACGAGGGAGTATTTATGTTTTTTCTCCTAATTCTTGCTAGAAGTTCTTGCAGGCACAAGGGAGAGTGATGTGGTGGACGCCGCAGCTGGCCTAGCCTGATCTTGTTTTCTTGAAGGTGCTGAAGGTGTATCAGAAGGTGGTCGGGATCACTACCACCCCTCAACTTAGGCCCCCAATGGTCTACTAAAGTTCTTCTTGATGTTTCCAAACAGTGAGGACACTCTTTAATATAATGGTTGTCCAAAAGACAGAGGTTGCACAGGTCATGGTGAACCTTCTCCCACTTCTTTCGCTCACATCTGGGACATTTCATAAATAGTGAAGGCCTTTTTTGACATAAAGGCTGCTTGATCCTGTAGAGAAAGTCGTACAAACACCTCAAAGGGCACAGAACAAAGTACCTGTTGCTTAGAAAAGCTAACTAACTAAAATCAATTAAAATGTAAATGATTGGGCAGTGCCCATATCCAGAGAACCTCTCACTGGAGTGTGGAAAGATGAACTGGAATTCAACTGCCTGAAGACAAGCCTTAAAGGATACCTAGTTTTATCTGCAGTCTTGAAGGCACAGTGCAGTTTTTTCCTCTCTGAATCGTTAGCTTGAATTACATTGGCATACCTTAACTGAAACTGTTTTTTTCAAAAGAGATTTTCTTCTCTTATAAAAAGTAATCTGGGATCTTGCAGGGAGATGGAGATATTCACAGTCCAAGAATATCAGCAAAGATCTTATGACAGAGAAGAAAATAAACTACTTACCTGTAAGTGTGGATCTCCAGTATTGGCATCTATCATAGATTCACATGCTTGAATCATTCCCCGCTGTCGAAGTGGGAGTCCCATGGTATAACTAGAAAGCAGTACAATGATAAACATAGCCTAGAAGGGCTAGAAAACATTCACTTTAGTATCCTATTTACATCTTTAAAAATAACGAAACTCCAGCCAATCAGGTTTCAGCACCCTGTAGAACACACCCTTCAGTGGCTTCCTTCACTCAGATTTTAAAGGACTAATTTATTTATTTATTTATTTAATTTAGGGAGTTTTATATAGCGCTGGCCTGACCCTAGGGTATCGGAGCGCTTTACAGCAGATACATTGAATAGAGTCATAAAACACAAAACAGAAGAGCAACACATTAATAGAGTCGGAACAGTCTCAGTCTTCGGAGTCCTTCGAAACCTTGGAGTTCGAGCAGTGCGCGGTGGCAGCTAGCTGCTCCGATTGATCCTATCCAACCCCTAGGGAGCGGTTGAGGAACAGGATTTTGAGTTGACTTTTGAATTTTACAAAGGAGGGAATGGTTCTGATGTGAGGGGAATAGAGTTCCAGATTTTTGGGGCGTTGCCGGCGAAGGATCGATCCGCAGTTTTTTGTTTTCGAGTCTTTGGTGGGATGAGTAGGAGGGAGTTTGAGCTTCTGAGGTTCCTGGCCTGGCCGGCTTTTTGAGTTTTTCGCCAGATATTCGGGTTTGCCGGTGTGTAGGGCTTTATGCGTGAGGCAGGCTGTTCTGAAGCTAATCCGCATTTCTACTGGAAGCCACTTAAGTTCCCTGAGAGCAGGAGAAATGTGGTCGAATTTCTTGATACCGGTGATCATTCTGGCTGCCGCATGCAGCGTTGTTTTGATGGGAGCCAGATGTGATTTTGGGATTCCTGAGAGGACTGCGTTCCCATAGTCCAGTCTTGACAGTACCCGAGTTTGGGTGGCTTGTTTGAGATCACTGGGCGGGATGAAGGGTTTAATTTGTTCAGTAGTCTAAGGTTAAGGAAAGCGCTCTTGGCCGAATTCTTGATGTGTCTGGTCATGTTCAGTTTCGGGTCTAGAGTGATGCCTAGTGATTTGACAGAGTCTGCTAGAGTGAGATTCCCGTTGAGCGCATCAATGGCTTTTAACCATTCGGCAATTTGGGGGTTCTCTTCCTTGTTCGAGATGAGGAGTGTCTCAGTCTTGTCAGGGTTTAGTTTAAGGTGGTTGCATGACAGCCAGTGTTGGACATCTCTCAATACGTCATTGAGTCTTTGAATGTCTTTGAGGGAGGTAGTTTCCAAATAGATCTGAGTATCATCAGTGTAGAGGTGAAAGCGGATGTTGGCTTTTTTGAGTAGTTTGGAGAGAGGTTCCATGTAAATGTTAAAAAGTTGCGGGGATAGCACCGAGCCTTGAGGGACGCCCTTCTTGACTTGGTGGAGGTCGGAAATGAAGTTTCTGATTTTTATTTTTTGCGTGCGGTTGTGCAGGAAGGAGGAGAACCATTGGAGGACCATCTCGCCAAGACCGGCTCTTTCTTGGAGAGCCCTAAGGAGAAGTTTGTGGTCTACCGTGTCAAATGCTGCTGAGAGGTCAAGGAGAATGAGGAGGCAGCATTGGTCAGAGTCTAGTGATCTGTGGATATCGTCAATGATGTTGAGGATCGCGGTTTCTGTGCTACAGCCTTTTCTGAAGCCAGATTGGTGGGGGTCCAGGAGGATGATGTTGTCCAGGTGTTGGGTTAGTTGTTGGAGTACGCATCTTTCTAGGGTTTTGGACAGAAGGGGGAGGTTCAATACAGGTCTAAAGTTATTCAGCTCCGTAATGTCGAGGCCGGGTTTTTTCAGTAACGGTGTGACTTGTCCCATTTTAAGGCAGTCTGGAACGACTCCATTTTTCAAGGAGCTATTTATGATCTCGCACCAAAGTGGAGCTAGGGCGTGCTTCCGTTTTTTGGTCAGTAGGGGAGGAATGGGGTCTAGGACATGAGCTGAGGGTTTGGAGGTGGAGATCAGCGTGACTATCTCAGATTCTTGAATGGGGCGGAAGCTTAGCCAGGAATTGGAAGAGGTACAGGGATAGAAATCAGGCGTCCCGGATGTGATGACCTTAGTGGGGTGCGTAATGCTGACGTCCAGTGAGAGTTCAATCTTAGTGATCTTATCATTGAAGAAGTTGGCGAAGTTATCGCAGAGTTCTTTGGATGCCTGTAAAGAGGAGGTCACGGGCTTGGAGGATTGTTGCCTGATGATGTTATAGAGCTCCTCGGGTCGATTTTTTGCGCTGTCCAGCGCCGAGCGGAAAGAGCTGGATTTCTTGTTTTTAATGTGATTGTTGTACTTCCTACGGGCTGTTTTGAGTTGTTCGCGGAGGATGGAGGTAGGATTATTCCTCCAGCTTCTTTCTTTGGCTCTTAGTTTTCTCCTTTCAGAATTGAGGTCTGAGTTGAACCATGACCTGGATGGAATGGTTCTGCTTTTTTTCAGCTTTAGGGGAGTTAGCTGGTCAAGCATGGTCACTAGCTTTGCGTTGTACCGCTCGGTGAGTTCGGTTGTGGAGAGGTGGTCGTTGGTGTGGGGAAGAAGCGAGCTTATCCGTTCTTCGAGGACTGCCATGGGAATCTGAGAGAAGTTTCTGGTCCATTTGGGGGGGTCTTGCAGAGCCGCACGACGCCGCCTACCGACGCGCAAGGGTACTGCTACGCAAAACTTTCCGGATCCAGCCTGACGCCTGGGGATATTCTAAGGTAAGGAATCTGTCACTAACGTGTCTCTTTCAGATTGTAATTGCGTTTCGTTGAGCGATGATGGCATCCAAGGTGGCTCCTTTGAGGTGCGTTTTCTCCGTGCAGTGTTGGGTTAGATTATTGTCACGGAGTAGATTGGATAGCGTTTGAATTAGCGGGTTGTTAGTTTCATTCCACCGCAGGTTGAGGTCGCCAAGAATTAGATTATTGGCATCTCCAAGTGCACATTGAGCTATCAGGTCAGCTAAGTGTTCCCCAAATGCGGATGTGTTGCCTGGCGGGTGATATAGAAGGTGGCAGAGCAAAGTTCCTTTGTCTTTGGTCTTTATGTTGGTTGAAAGGCATTCAAATGAGTTGTAATTGCATGATTCTATTTCCGTGAGGACCAAGTTGTTTTTGTGAATGATAGCTACCCCTCCCCCTCGCTGGTCTTTTCTGTCTTTGTTAATGATGGAAAAACTTGGGGGCACAAGCATGTCTAGGCATGGTGAGGAGAGCTCGTTGAGCCAGGTCTCCGTGCAGAACGCGATGTCGATGTCCTGTGAGAGGATGGCTTCTGCTAGTTCAGTTGCATGCATAGACGCCGACCTACAGTTGATGAGCAAGCAGTTGGTGGAAAGCTCTTTGTTGCTGGGGATCATTCCTTTGGGCGCCCTAGGTAGGGTGGTGAGGAAGGGCAGTCTAGGTGGTTTTGTGCAAGGAAGGTCTTTTCTGAAACCCGTGATCACTTGGATTTTGGGGAGTCTGTGGGAGGTGTGTCATATGAGGAGGCTAGATCGGCTGCTTCTTTGTCCGACATTGCTGCTTTTGCCCTGGTGGGTCTTGAGGCCCGAGGCTCGATCTCGGTATTAGAGCGTCTCTGAGCCCTAATGGGGAAGGCAGAGTTTCTTAGGGATTTTTGTGGCCAGGCTTCGGCGTCCGATCTTGAGAGTCTCTGTGACCGTGCCACGGGGGTTGCTGTGGGCCAGGTAGGGCACTTGTGGTGGTTGGTGTTGGATGTAGTGGGTGTCCAGGGAGGGGATTGGTGGGGCCTGCGTTCCTTGTCAAGATTGGTGAGGATTTCGGACAAGCCCTGGGAAATCGAGTCTATCTGGCTTTCTAGTGATGCGAGACGCTGTGCCATGGAGTCGTGGGAGGGAGTAAGGGCATCTTGGGGGGATTCGCCCTGAGTGTTGCAGGCCGAGTTTATGGAATGTTGTCTATTACTCATTGTGTAGGACATGCTGACACCTTTTGGGATCCTGGGAGGGGGGTGTGTTGGGTCATGGTATGAATTCGGATTTCCAAGATCTGTGCGGGAACTAGTGTGATTAAAGGTCGCTGTCGGCCGAGCTGGTTCGTGGGGTTGCGGAGGGTGGGTCCCATTAGGAAGTGGATTTATACTTTCCTTAGGGAGTTGGAGAGCACGCTTTGTGGAGGCTCTGTGGTGGGAGGTGACTCGTGGGAGGCGGGCGGAGGGGGCGCGGGGCGGGGTGGCGATGGTTTGTGGTTCCTGTTAGGGCCATTTAGCTGTAGGTGGGAGCTGGGTTAGGGCGGGTTGAGGCAGGTGGGGGAGAGCGGATCGTAGTGTGGGGAAGAGGGAGTCGAAAGCCTCTAGGTTCTCGTTATTTGCCTGAATGAGGACAGTGCTGTTAGTGTAGATGGTAACGGACGTGATCCCTCTTCTTGACGAACGATTAGGGAGCAAGGATGTTAATTTGCAGCTGTGTGGTGTGGTTGTGGTTTTGGAGATGCAGAGTTGTGCTCTGAGAGCGGTGTTCCAGTTTTCTGGTCTCTCAGTGTGGAAGATTAAGTCCATCTTAATCAGTCCTCTAGATGAGCAGTGGTATATGTCTGTAAATAGGGTTTCTCTGTACTGTCTGATCAGTTTCTGCTTGAAATTTCGTCTCGCTTTAGAAGAAAGGTTGGGGGAAGTTAATAGTGTATGCGTTCGCGCTGTGAGGTTTCAGGTGGGTCGGTAAGGATTGGTTGGGGTGAGTTGGTGTGTCCAGGGCCATTGTGTGAATTCTACAGGCTGGGGGATCGAGCCTCCGAAAGGGAGTTTGGGAAAGTTGGTGAGATAAGACAGATCAGCAGTGAGTGAGTTAAAGGTTGTCGCCAAAAAGATGTGTCAGGAGGATGCGATTGTAACTGAGTGGTCCCTTACACACCTGTCGATGACGGTCCTGTGGTACTGACTTCAGGAGGCCACCCTTTTTTATGCCTCCTGGTCAGTTGAGGAATTGGTCAGCAACCGTGGATAGGGTTCCCCCTTCGCTTGCTTTTTCTTGTCACGGCTGTTTTAGGCGGATGTGGCTTCTGGCCAATTATTTGGGTGGTTTAGCTGCCAGAGCTGTGGGAGGAGATTGTTTATGAATTTCCAGGACTGTTTAATTGGCAGTTGTCTTGAGCAGGAGGTTAGGGTAAGGTGACATGACGAAGTTGTAGTCCTTTTGTTGTTATCTATGGGGGTGAACACTGCGGTAATGAAGGTGACCAACTTGTGAGTGAACACTGTGTGTGGATTCACTGTGGTCATGAGAAGGTTCTCACGCGAAGATTCTGAACTTATGGGCAGAGGGCCGAATTAATTCTTCTTGCTTGGTGGACCTTGTGGCGTTTGTGTGTTTTTACAGGTCCTGACTTGAGTTAGATTCGGAACTCCGATGGTCTGGGGTCGGCCATCTTAGGGCCAGGCAAGGTCCCCAGAGGGAGAGTGGCTCCGTGTAGGATTTGTGCGCTATTCTCAGAGTCTTCTTTTGTTAGGGGTAGAGGCCGATGATATGCCCTTATATAGAGACCTTGTATCTGTTAATTGGGTCAGTGGATCATATCCCATGGATGGTTGTGGATCGTAGGGCTCTCAGGAGCGGCCATCATGAGGCCAGGCAGACTCAGCTGAGGGTGTGGGGGCTCCCTGAGGGCATTGAGTGCTCTTGTATAGGTTCCCTCTTGGTTGGGGCAGAGGGCTCCCATCACAAGGTGTCCCTTGCAGCGGAATGTGTTAGGAGCCAGTCATTGGGGACGAAGTAGATCGACAGGGCTTAGGGATCCGCCATCTTGCAGTCAGGCGGAATCGAGAGAAGAGGATCACTAATGTGATCATACAGCACTATATAGATAAGGTGAGCCTCTCAGGGGAGGAAAGTGGGTCGCATGTTAATCTATGAAAGATGTCAATACTGGAGAACCACAGTTACAGGTAAGTAACTTCTCCAGTATTGGATCTTTCATAGATTCACATGCTTGAATCAGAATATCTAGCAATCAAACATCAAAACAACATGATTATTAATGAAATATTAGCTGACGGTGGGATAATAAATGAAGCGAGAGCTCAACTTATTGGAATAGATGGCGTAACACTGCTTGACCCACTGCTGCATCCCTCTGCACTGTTGAATCCAAGCAGTATTGCTGTGTAAATGTGTGTCTGTTTTTCCATGTTTGCTGTTCTAAAAAATGTCTTGAAGAGACACACCAGCTAAAAGAAAAGTTGATGTAGAGACAATTCTTGTTGAGTGCGCTTGTACTTTAGCCAGTAAAGGTCTTCCAGCTCTACAATGACAAAATTGAATGGCTGCCGAAATCCAGGGTGTTACACTTCAGGAGCCATGATGACAAGTGTAAGAATTTCAGATACAGATGAAATATTTGGCTGTGGTTCATTGTCAACAATTTAGGAAAAGGTTTCAACCAAACGTAACGTTTCGCTGACAGAAGAATTAGTTTAGTGAACCAAAGTTGTCAGGGTCCTTTCGGGGCAATTAGAATTATTTGGCATGGTTCTCTCTTCATTTTCTTGAGAAGTTTCAGGGCTAACGGGATCCGGGGAAAATCGTAAGAAATGTTCCCTGACCATGTTATCGAAAATGCATTCCCCCCACACCCCTGTTGTGGATGCCAATTTGAGTAGACCAACAAAAAACCTAGCTACCATTTTTTATGCTGCTATCTATTTAGACAGACGAAGGGCCAATTTCTTGGTTTCATTGGTCCTGGTTATTTATTTAACCATTACTTCACATGTCATTATATCTTTTCATCATTTCATACACGTCTGAAACGGGAGATACACTGTTTGTTTCATACACTGTTTGTTTCAGACAAGTGCAACACAATAAATCATGGACGTGGAACGTAACATACTATACAAACCATTTAACAAATAATACGTAAAGAACATTTGACATTGAGTGCGGCAAAAAACACAAATACATATATACACCAGTCAGTTGTTTCTGAGTTTTCAAGCATATGGCAGTCACTTTGTGTGTACTTCATAGTTCTTAAATGATGCTAGCCATTGGGAAAAAACATAACTGCAGACGGGGTTAAATCAATACTACATTTTCCTCAGAGCTGCTTGTGTTCATGAATCGCGGTTCCTTAATGGTAAAAGAAATGGCAACGCGTTTCGAATCCCAGTGACACTCGTGGGACTCTCTTCAGGGCTTGTGACTTAGTGTTATCTAAAAGATAATAGATATGGCCCCTGTTATATACATACTCTGACCTTTTCCTCGTATAAACTTTATGTAGTTACCATGGATGCTCTACGGTACCTGATTAGTGGGCTCTTTTACTTCAAACCTGGTGTGTTCCTCCTCTCCTATGTAGTATGGAAAAGGGAATTCCTTAGTTGTTTAATGGGAACGCTAAAAACGAATGTGCAATGCAGTCATTAGGTGTCAAGATTTTGTGAAAGGCCAAAGTACAACGTCACTTTGTAGTCGCTGCCACATCTTACTTTAGAGTGCCTGTGTGTGATCCTGTTATCCGGCTTGTATTGCTTATAGATAATTCATCACTACGGGGTGCTTTCTTTCTAAAGAGAACAAACAAACAAACCAGCTTGTAATATTAATCGCGTATTGTAAGTTTACTGTTCTGCTGCGCCGCCCTTAATTAAATGACACAGGCTTACTTGATTTGATCACGCTGCCTTCATAGTACGTTAGTACTCCTTGTTCGCCAACAGGAAGATTTCTGCATGTAATTTACTTTTCTCTGAAAGGAACAAAAGAGCTTGTGATGCTTAGCGTGTATTAACCGCTTGCCATTCCGCTGCGCGGTACTCGATTGGAAAGCACGGGCTTACTTTAAAGAGTCCGGTGACTTTGTTGCACGTTAGTTCTCTTTGATCGCCGACCGAGACAACAGCCTTTCTCACTCCAAACCGCAGCCGACGCGGTGACTTCCGGTTGTAACTGGTTTTTGATCCTTTCCTTGCAGGGAGTGATTCAAGGTGGTTCATGGGTGCTGTAGTCCATTATGACAAGCCGAAAAATCATTATGCCTTTTGGAAAAAGTGGTGATGGTAGTTTTGACGACTTGTTGTGTCAGCAATGTTTAGTGTGCCCAAATCCGTTTCATTAGCTGCCTGACAAGTGTTGTGTTGCATGCTGGGAGTAGTAGTTGTCCTAAGTAACTTTAGGTGTACCCAGTTGTTACAGTGGTTACAATAAGTGCTTTTATGTCCTGGATATTTCGGACATTTCATTCATGCCTTTTATAGTGCTGTTAAATTTTAGTATGAGATACGCTTCCTTCTGTAATAAGGTAACTTCTGTCACCTCATCGAGTGTCGTGTTTAATCACTGCTAACACCGTCCATTTTAATTCTTTTTCGCTGTGTCTCTTTTCCACAAAATGTGCTACCATTGGAGCTGTCAGGACTTGTTTTTTAATCCTTGAGCGATGTTGGACAATTCATTGATTGGCTTGCTGATTGGTTTTCCCAATATATATTTTGGGGCAAGGGCAAATCACTGCATAAACAACGTTTTTTGTTTTACAGTTAGAGAATTCCTTGTGAGTCCATTTGACCGAATTATGTGTAAATTCTGTTCCTTCTATTGTTGATTCGCAGACCGAACAGTTGCCACACTTGTGGTGACCTTCGATGGGTTTCAGTTTCCATTGTGCTCTTAAATCTTTCTTTTGGCGAGACGTGGTCATGTCTGCTCTTACAATCTGTTGGCCAATGCTGGCATTCTTTTTCATGGCAAACAATTGTCGTTGAAAGGAACATTCCAAATTTTGAAGAAGATGACAATTCTTTAGGATTATTTGGCGGAATTGGTTGGTATGGGGACCAAAGGTCGATGCACAGACCAATCTGTCCAAGGGCTGTTTAATTTTTTTCTTAAGGAGGTCTTCCCGTGGTGTGTACCATGCTCTTTTCATTGCATGCTTCAGTAATTTCTTGGGATATCCTCTGTCTCTCAGTTGGCCACAAAATGCTGTGGCATGAATCTCAAAATCCTCTTTACGAGAGCAGTTCCTCCGAATTCTCAGTAGTTGGCCATATGGGAGGTTATCCCTTAAATTTCTTGGATGTGAGCTCTTATAATGGAGGATTGTATTTTTATCCGTTGGTTTGCATTTGGTGATACTGAATTTGATGTCTTCATGTCTCGTGTCCAACCATCCGTGGAATTCAGTATCACCAAAAGCAAAACAAGTTTGACCTTCCTTGATGTAGAAGTCATACCTCATGGCAATGAACTGGTAACTACTTTAGACAGAAAACCAACGGATCAAAATACAATCCTCCATTATAAGAGCTCACATCCAAGAAATTTAAGGGATAACCTCCCATATGGCCAACTACTGAGAATTCGGAGGAACTGCTCTCGTAAAGAGGTTTTTGAGATTCATGCCACAGCGTTTTGTGACCAACTGAGAGACAGAGGATATCCCAAGAAATGACTGAAGCATGCAATGAAAAGAGCATGATACACACCACGGGAAGACCTCCTTACGAAAAAAATCAAACAGCCCTTGGACATATTGGTCTGTGCATCGACCTTTGGTCCCCATACCAACCAATTCCGCCAAATAATCCTAAAGAATTGGCATCTTCTTCAAAATTTGGAATGTTCCTTTCCACGACTATTGTTTGCCATGAAAAAGAATGCCAGCATTGGCCAACAGATTGTAAGAGCAGACATGACCACATCTCGCCAAAAGAAAGATTTAAGAGCACAATGGAAACTGAAACCCATCGAAGGTCACCACAAGTGTGGCAACTGTTTGGTCTGCGAATCAACAATAGAAGGAACAGAATTTACACATAATTTGGTCAAATGGACTCACAAGGAATTCTCTAACTGTAAAACAAAAAACGTTGTTTATGCAGTGATTTGCCCTTGCCCCAAAATATATATTGGAAAAACCAATCATCAAGCCAATCAACGAATTGTCCAACATCGCTCAAGGATTAAAAAACAAGTCCTGACAGCTCCAATGGTAGCACATTTTGTGGAAAAGAGACACAGTGAAAAAGAATTAAAATGGACGGTGTTAGCAGTGATTAAACACAACACTCGAGGAGGTGACATAGAAGTTACCTTATTACAGAAGGAAGCGTATCTCATACTAACATTTAACAGCACTATAAAAGGCTTGAATGAAATGTCCGAAATATCCAGGACATAAAAGCACTTATTGTAACCACTGTAACAACTGGGTACACCCAAAGTTACTTAGGACAGCTACTACTCCCAGCATGCAACACAACACTTGTCAGGCAGCTAATGAAACGAATTTGGGCACACTAAACATTGCTGACACAATAAGTCGTCCAAACTACCATCACCACTTTTTCCAAAAGGCATAATGAGTTTTCGGCTTGTCATAATGGACTACAGCACCCATGAACCACCTTGAATCACTCCCTGCAGGGAAAGAATCAAAAACCAGTTACAACCAGAAGTCACCGCGTCGGCTGCGGTTTGGAGTGAGAAAGGCTGTTGTCTCGGTCGGCGATCAAAGAGAACTAACGTGCAACAAAGTCTCCAGGCTCTTTCAAGTAAGCCCGTGCTTTCCAATCGAGTACTGCGCAGCGGAATGGCAAGCGGTTAATACACGCAAGCAGCACAAGCTCTTTTGTTCCTTTCAGAAAAAAGGAAATCACATGCAGAAATCTTCCTGTTGGCGAACAAGGAGTACCAACGTACTATGAAGGCAGCCTGATCAAATCAAGTAAGCCTGTGTCATTTAATTAGGGGCGGCGCAGCAGAGCAGTACACTTACAATACGCGATTAATATTATAAGCTGGTTTGTTTGTTTGTTCTCTTTAGAAAGAAAGCACCCCGTAGTGATGAATTATCTATAAGCGATACAAGCCGGATAACAGGATCACACACAGGCACTTTGTAGTCGCTGCCACATCTTACTTTAAAGTGACGTTGTACATTGGCCTTTCACAAAATCTTGACACCTAATGACTGCATTTCACATTCGTTTTTAGCATTCCAATTAAACAACTAAGGAATTCCCTTTTCCATACTACATAGGAGAGGAGGAACACGCCAGGTTTGAAGTAAAAGAGCCCACTAATCGGGTACCGTAGAGCATCCATGGTAACTACATAAAGTTTATACGAGGAAAAGGTCAGAGTATGTATATAACAGCGGCCATATCCATTATTTTTTAGATAACACTAAGTCACAAGCCCTGAAGAGAGTCCCACGAGTGTCACTGGGATTCAAAACACGTTGCCATTTCTTTTACCATTGAGGAACCGCGATTCATGAATGCAAACAGCTCTGAGGGAAATGTAGTATTGATTTAACCCCGTCTGCAGTTATGTTTGTTCCCAATGGCTAGCATCATTTAAGAACTGTATGAAGTACACACAAAGTGACTGCCATATGCTTGAAAACTCAGAAACAACTGACTGGTGTATATATGTTTGTGTTTTTGCAGCACTCAATGTCAAATGTTCTTTACGTATTATTTGTTAAATGGTTTGTATAGTATGTTACGTTCCACGTCCATGATTTATTGTGTTGCACTTGTCTGAAACAAACAGTGTTTGAAACAAACAGTGTATCTCCCGTTTCAGATGTGTATGAAATGATGAAAAGATATAATGACAAGTGAAGTAATGGTTAAATAAATAACCAGGACCAATGAAACCAAGAAATTGGCCCTTCGTCTGTCTAAATAGATAGCAGCAAAAACATTGGTAGTTAGGTTTTTTGTTGTGTTACTTTGATTAGGCCCTATCTAGCTACTGGTTCTGGGCCCACCCCCTTTATACGGAATTTGAGTAGACCAGCATTTTCGATTCTGTTGAGTCGCAAATAGGTCTAGATATGACTTACCCCATCAACCAAAGATAACATATAGAATTTCTTCGTTGAGCTCCAATTAATTTTCATTCTGCTCAACTTATCTACTCCAATGTTGCGTGTTCCTGTAATATGTTCTGCTTTGAGTTTTATTTGGTGTTGAAGCAACCATTTCCAAATCCTTTGGGCTTCCTGAGACAATGCTTGAGATTTTGTATCACCCTGTTTGTTGATGTAGTGCATCGTGGTGGTATTGCCCGTGCAGATTAGTACTGACGATCCCTCTATCCTGGGAAGAAAAGACTGAAGCCCCAAAGCTACAGCCTTGAGTTGCAAAAGTTTTTTGTGATGATTTAGGTGGCGCAAAGGCCACTTTTCACTGATCTTCGGGTCTTGTAGGTGAGTTCCTCACCCTCCCACAGAGGCATCTGTTGTGAAGACAAAATCGGCGATTTGGGTTCGAATATTTAATTATGTTGAGAGATTCGTCTCTTAATCCCACCAAGGAAGAGTCGTATGATTGCTTGGACTGATTTGGATTATATCCTCAAAAGAGCCTTGAGTTTGTATCAATTGTTTGCCCAGCTCTTCTTGCAGAGGTCTCATTTGAAGACAGCAAAATTTGACTAAAGGAATCCAAGACAACATCATCCCTAAAAGGGACTTGAACAGGTGAACTGAAATGGGAAACATCCTTTACTCCGCATGCGTTACAACGTATGTCATTACCCCACATTTTTTACACAGCAAAAACCTTTACAACCCAGGGCTTTACACCGCAAACCATTACAATGCATTCCACATTACCACGCCCCACTGGAGTTAGAATAGTAAATTGCGTTGTAATGGATTGCGCTGTAAAGCCCTGCGTTGTAAAAGTTTTTGCAGACTATACAACGCGGGGTAATGGCACGCGTTGTAAATGCGTGCGGAGTAAAGTGTTCACTGAAATAGACCGTCCTTTCAGTGATTTCGGAGCTAGAAGTTTGAGCCTGGATCTCCTCTTTTGTTGTTAAATATGTCTGGTTTTGTATGGTGCCTAAAATGGCCTCCAAGAATATTGTAGTTTTGGATGGTTGGAGTGACGACTTTTGTGGATTGAGAGTAAACCCCAGTTTGTTGAAGAGACTCAGGCAGGTCCTTGTTCTCTTAGCTGCTGCTTGACAAGAAGGTACTTTTATTAACCAGTCATTGAGGTACAGGAATACCTGATAAGCTTTCGGTCTTAAATGAGCAGTTACTGGAGTTAGGCATTTTGTAAAATCGAAGGGGCCAATTTCAGTCCAAAAGGGAGAACTCTGAATTGATAGTGAGTGCCGGCCACCTCGAATCTTGAAAATTTGCAGTACTTTGAGTGAATTGGGAAATGAAAGTAGGCATCCTGGAGATCTAATGTTATCAAATTCTCCATGATTGAGAATCTTGAGGATGTCTTGATGAGTAACCATGCAAATTGATTGTTTTCTTAGATATTTGTTTAGCTTTCCAGGGGCTAAAAAGGGTCTCCATTCTCCCGTCTTTTGTCTTGATTACAAATAAGCAGGAATAAAAACCCATTCCCTTCTGGTTATGGGGTACGTTTTCTATGGCTCCTTTTCTGAACATGGTTAGTACATGAAGATGATGTGGGGATGTTTTCAGTGGGAGATGTAGGAGGTGACTTTTGGCTGAATTCCAAAGTATGACTGTAGGTAATTAGATCCAGAACTCACCCCTCTGTTATTGATTTTCACTGTTTTAAATAATTTGTGATTCGACCCAAGTGGCCTTGGAGAATAGGTAAGGGGAACCGTCACCTCCAGATAGTCACTGTTTTTGACTAGTGTCTCTTCCTTGGGCACCTTGTTTCCGTATTGGGGCTAGCTTGGTATAGGGTGCTGATAGCAGTTGCCTATATTACTGTTAAGGATGAAATTGTCTGTATTGCTGTTTAAAGGGCTGGTATTGGGGGTGTGGTTTGGAGCGCGGAGAAGATGGCGGCTTGAGCCTGCGTCTCCTCCCATGGAAGAATTTCTCTAAGCCATTGATCGCGCTTATTGCCGACATCAAAGGGAAAATCTTACACCAAAACTCTGCTGAAGTCGCAAAGAATCGAGCGACACCACTACTACGGTAGTAAACAATCTGGTTGAGCAGCGGCCCGGACCCTACCGCCACGTATCGGCTTTCTGAGGCAGAGGTACGTGCCCGGTCGGGTCCTTCTGCAATCGAGCAGTTCAGACGGAACATGACAACGTATCCGATGTTTGCGAGTGCTGTGAGAATTTGAGCAGATCAACCTCATGGAAACCATACAGAAGTGAGAAGTAAAGAAGTAAGTCGGTCCCTCGCGCTCGGAGCGCCTGTCCTTAAAATGGTCGATTGTAATGAGGGTCTCGCACAAGCTCCGTTTGTAGTCTGCTATTTCTGCGTTCCTGCTGTTCCTCTGTCTGGCCTCATATTTAGCCCACTATATTTAAAGAAAACAGGCTACTCCTCTAAAGCACTACAACAAACACAGTGCCTACCAGCACCTATTTGAGTCCGAAGTGCCTGGCCTTAACATGGCCTCTAACAAGGTAGCCTCTCTTAACGTGCTCTGACCATCTTACTAGTTAACCACCGTTCTCTCCAACGTCAGTGACATCTGCGCTCTGCCTGTACTACTTTATCTCCGCATACAAATGGGTACAAGGTGTAGGGGGTCACGACACATGCAAACAGATGCGATGGTCTCTCTGTGTTTGCCTGTCCTCCTTGCCTGGCTTTAATATGGCGAAAATGAACAGTCACTAGGAACATTCCAGAAAGACCTCCTCCAGTGACATGATAGCCCATGAAGTCTGTGATGCCTCATCAATCCGGGCCATCAATGAGGAAAGGTATTGCAATTGCCTAATAATAACCTGGTACGAACCTGTTGTGTGACCTGCAAACTTGGGAGTAGGAAAAAGGAATAGGAAGAATAAAAAATAACAGATATTCTTAAGGTTTACAGCGAGAGGCCAGGAGGGTATAAACTAACACAACATAAATCATAAAAAAGAGCAACAATTATGATGCCAAGAGGAACCTTTAGAAAATGAGAAGCGATACGGAAATATGAGATAGTGTGGGGACCTTCTTATAGGACCTGTACGCGCTGTTAAGTGTGCAGCCGCTCGCATTGAATCGAATCGCATCCGTACTACTGGCACCCTGCACCAACACAGCACAAAACAACACGTCTTATTATCAGTCACTAGCCTGCTCATTAACGGTAACACTCCTAACACGATACCATTGTACCAATTCACCATTACGAGGGCATCAAACCAGACCTCTCTCGGATCATCCTATTGCTAAGGCATTACAAGGCATAGTAGGGTGTAACGGGTGGGAACAAATGGGAGGAGAGACAGGTTGTGTGAGGGAAGGCTTTATTTTCCCAATAAATGTCTTCTTCTAGAGAGGGGATTCTGTGAGAGACGGGACTCTTCCTCCTTCCTCCGGCGTGATTGGTGGCCTGTTCGGGGTGACGTCCGCTCCTGCTCTCCCCGCCTCGGTGTACGGGGGCTTGAAGACTCCGTTGTGATGGACCATACAAATAAAGGGGGAGACAAGAATCAGGGTTTAGGGAGTGTACGATACGGGGCCCATAGGAAGGGGAGTGAAGGGACACCGCACACTGTGCCACACGTCCTCTATGCAAGGGTGAGTGATAGTGCTCAGGGTAGGGTTAGCGGGTTGTAGGAGAATGAGGTCTGGCTAGGTTCCCTTACGCCAATCCCTCCTCCCTGCCCAACCCGCGAAACGATCCCGTACCTTTGTGAGCCACGCTCCTCCAGGAACGTGGCTGGGCGACTCGTGTTGTCGTTGGCCTCCTGGCACCTCCGTGTCTCCCTCAAGGTCTGTGGTCCTGGTCGACTCGTTTTTGCTCGGCTGGTTCCCTCCGATAAACGCGACGCTCTGCTCCTCAGCTCCCTCCGTCTCACCGGTGGTATTCCACCACGTCTTCCGGGAACCTCCTCCTCTTATGGCGCTGCACGTTCTGACGTCCGATGGGGGCGGAGTCTCGTCGTCCGGGATATCCCAATTAAAGGCACCCTCACCATATGTCTTCGCGGAGTCCGGCGGAGAGAGAGGATGCATGCTCCACTCATCCTGAGGAGGGGAGACAAGAGGGGGGGAGAGGGATGTTGTTGACCACCATGCCACCTCTTCGGGGAGTCTCTCCGTCAGAGGTCCCACCTCGTCACACACCCCCCCCCTAGGAATCTCCCGCTCGGGGAGAGGGAACACTCTGGACAAGAAGTCCGCACTCCCATTGTCCTTTCCTTTCCGGTGACGTACCTCAAAGGAGAAGGGCTGCAATGTCAGGAACCAGCGCAATATTCTGGGGTTCTGGGACTTGTTACGGCACATCCACTGCAACGGGGCATGATCTGTGTACAGAGTGAATGGTCGGCCCTCGAGATAATATCGGAGCTTATCTATAGCCCATTTCGCCGCTAAACATTCCTTTTCTATGGTAGGAAATTTGACCTCCCTCGGAAACAGTTTTCGGCTGATATACAGGACAGGATGGTCTACCCCGTCCGTGGATAGTTGGGACAGTACCGCCCCCAACCCATACTGGGAGGCATCCGTATGCAGGATAAATGGTTTGGTGAAATCGGGGGATACCAATACTGGCCCTGTAGTGATGATACGTTTGAGGGATTGGAAGGCGGCTAACATGTCAGGGGTGGGACTGAGTTGCTGCTGGGCCCCTACATTTTTACGCAGAACGTCCGTCAGGGGGGTTGCTACCTCGGAAAATTGGGGTATAAACCGGCGATAGTAGCCTAACAAACCTAAAAAAGCGCGTAAGTCTCTTTTTGTGGCAGGAAAAGGGGTGTCGGCTATGGCTCGTACCTTTTCTGCTTGGGGTGCTATCATGCCGTGGCCCAGACAGTACCCGAGGTACTTCACCTTCTGATATGCCACCCTGGATTTTTTTGCGTTGATATGTAGGCCAGCCAGTTCTAAGGCTAGGAAGATGATCTTTAGGTGCCGCAGGTGCTCTTCCCACGTACCGCTGAAGATCACAATGTCGTCCAGGTACGCCCGAACAGAAAGAGCGATGGTTCTGTAGCACCGTATTCATCAGCCGCTGAAATGTAGCAGGTGCCCCGTGTAGCCCAAAGGGTAGGACGTTGAATTCGTACAGCCCCTCCTCAGTAGCGAACGCTGTTTTCCTTCGGTCTTCCTCTCTTAGGGGCACCTGCCAGTAGCCCTTTGTCAAATCCAACGTTGTGATGTACCTGGCGTCCCCCAGCTTTTCGATGAGTTCATCGATTCGGGGGATGGGATACGCATCAAAGGCGGAGATGGCGTTCAGGGCCCTGAAGTCCATACAGAAGCGCGTTGAACCATCCGGCTTCGGTACCATCACTATAGGCGATGACCAATCACTCACGGAGGGACGTATTACCCCCAGACGGAGCATATCCTGTACCTCCCTCTTGACAGCCGCCCGTTTTGCGGCGGGTATCCGATAGGGCCGTTGTTTTATCGTTTTCCCTGGAGGTGTTATTATGCGGTGTTCCGCAAGTGTCGTCCGACCAGGGACGTCAGAAAAGAGATGAGAAAAGGGGAGTAACGATTCGTGTAGACCTGCCCTTTCTCCGGCCAACAGGTCCTCGTTAATCACGAGTTGTTGGAGCGTGGTTCCTACTGTTGCTTCGGTGGGAAGTGTCAGGTGTGCTGTTTTCGGCGGGGGTCCCAACCACTTCTTCAACAAGTTTATATGGTATGATTGCTTCCGCTTCGGCGTTATCTGTAGTTGGTACGTCGTTGGTCCGAGGACCCCCACAACCTTATAGGGACCCAACCACTCCGACTGGAACTTCTTTGTGGAAGATGGAAGCAACACCAGGGTCCAGTCACCCACCGCCAACCTCCTCCACTTCTTTCCTCTGTCATAATAGCCCTTTTGTCTCTCTTGGCTCCTTTCCAGATGGGTATAGGCCAGGTCTCTTAGTTTCCACAACTTGGACTTTAGCTGTTGGGTGTACTCCAATATGCCTTTGTTTTCCTCTGCAGTCTCCCTCTCCCAGGCTTCCTTGGTCATTTCCAGTAGGGACCTCGGTTGTCGTCCGTACAGGAGTTCGAACGATGAGCACCCCAAACTGCTCTGGACCTGGGCTCTGAGTACATAAAGGGCCAAAGGTAACAGCCGGTCCCACTCCTTTCCTTCGACGGCCAGCATCTTTTTCAGGGTGGTCTTCAGCGTCCGGTTGTATCTCTCGACTAGGCCGTCCGTTTGAGGATGGTACACTGAGGTTCGTATGTGCCGTAGATCCAGTACTTGACAGACCTCCTTCATTAGTCGCGATACGAAAGGCGTTCCCTGGTCCGTAAGGATTTCTCTGGGAAAACCCACCCTTGAGAAGAGTTCCAGCAGTTTGTCTGCGATGTTACGGGACGTCGGGGCTCTGAGGGGATAGGCCTCTGGAAATCTCGTGGCGTAGTCCACGACCACTAACGCATACAGGTTCCCTTTTTGTGTTTGGGGTAGGGGGCCTATCAGATCCATCCCGATCCTCTCGTATGGATTCCCCACCACAGATATGGGCTGTAGGGGGACGGCCGGCGGGCGTTGGGTATTCTTCTTTTGGCACTCTTCACATGTCTGGCAGTGGACCTTGATGTCTTTGTAGACCCCGGGCCAAAAGAAGTGTCGCAGCATGGTTTGGGTCGTCTTCTCCGCTCCTGTATGTCCTGCTGTGAGGTGGGAGTGGGAGAAGAACAGTATCTGCTCCCTGAATGCCATAGGCACCAATAGTTGTTCGGGGCCTTCGACGTCTCCTTTCTGTATAACAACCCGTCCTTGATTAGGAAGTGGGGAAATGAGGGGGCTGGTCGTCTTGGGTAGTGTGTGCGGCTTCCCATGCATTAAACAACGTGGGGTCGTTCGCTTGGGCGAATCGGAAACTCCTGTCTAGCAACCAGGGCTCGGGGACGTGAGGGCAGGTAAAGGCAGGGTCATATCTCTCTTTGTGCTCTGTACAGCTCCTCCCTCCTGTATTGTAGCGGAAAACAGCTGCATAAAATCGGGGTTGTCCGTCCCCAACAACATGTCTTCGGGTAACCCTTCTATCACTCCCACCCGGACTGTGCATGGCTTCCTGTTTGGGGGTGAGCGTTACTGGACGCCAAGAGGTAGGGCCTTACGTCCCGTGAACGCACCTGATGTGCACAGTTGCCTCAGGGAGGTATTGGGAGGGGTTTACCAGGGCTTTTGTATCACCGACTGTTTACACCCTGAGTCTAAGAGAGCTCTTGCCTTCCTCCCATTCACCTGTACACTCACATGAAATGCTGTCCCCATCTCGGCGGTGTATAAGATGGATCTCGGGAGGTATCCCACCTCCATCGGTTCGTCTTGGACCCTGCGCTTGGGGCACAGTCTGGCGATGTGGCCCCATTCGCCACACTCAAAGCATTGTGGCCCTCTAAGCGGGGCATAGTCCGTTCTCCCAGGTTTGGGCCGGGGAGGTTCCACCACAACTCGTTGTTTCCTGTCCAGTTTCATGGTGTTGGGTCTGTTGGGTTTCTTGTTATCCCATCCGGGATTTCGGGGTTGGGCTCGTGAGAACGTAGTGGCCATCTCAATAGCTTGTTCCGGGGTGAGGTGTGGATGTTGTCTCAACCACCTCTGGGTACCATACGGGAGGGCTTCTAGGAACTGCTCCATGTATATGCGGTTCAAGATGTCCTCCTTCGTACTGGAGTCGGGTCTCAGCCACTTATCCGCTGCCATTTTGAGACGGAAAAAATGGTTTTGGGGTTCTCCCCGGCAGGCCCCTCTCTCTGCGGAAGCGAACCCTATAGGCCTCTGCGTCCAGGCCTAGATGGTCTAATATGATATCCTTTATATCGGTGTAGGGGTTACCCCTTCGCGTTAGCAACCTGGTACGCTGCCTGGGCTTCCCCGGTCAGCAGGGGGGCCAGAAAGAAAGGCCATTTCTCTTCCGGCCACCCACAGGCGCGTGCCGCACGTTCGAAATTCAGCAAGAACGCGTCCGGGTCGTCCCGGCCACGTATTTCTGCAGTGAAATCCCCGAGGGTCCCTGGGTTGTTCCCCGACTGTGGCTTGGGGTGGATGAGCTGGGCTCTTTGGCGAGCTTCTGTAACCCGTCCATTTGGGCTGCTATAGAGTCCTTGAATATGTCCCTGTTGGCTTGGGCCGACGCCATGTGTCTCTCCACAGCCCATTCTAGCTTCTCCTGGCCTTTCACTATGTGCTGGATGAGCGTGTCCATCATAGGTGTACTGATGGAAGACGGTGAAGATCCCACTTCTGACACCACTTGTAACGGGTGGGAACAAATGGGAGGAGAGACAGGTTGTGTGAGGGAAGGCTTTATTTTTCCCAATAAATGTCTTCTTCTAGAGAGGGGATTCTGTGAGAGACGGGACTCTTCCTCCTTCCTCCGGCGTGATTGGTGGCCTGTTCAGGGTGACGTCCGCTCCTGATCTCCCCGCCTCGGTGTACGGGGGCTTGAAGACTCCGTTGTGATGGACCATACAAATAAAGGGGGAGACAAGAATCAGGGTTTAGGGAGTGTACGATACGGGGCCCATAGGAAGGGGAGTGAAGGGACACCGCACACTGTGCCACACGTCCTCTATGCAAGGAGTGAGTGATAGTGCTCAGGGTAGGGTGTAAGCGGGTTGTAGGAGAATGAGGTCTGGCTAGGTTCCCTTACGCCAATCCCTCCTCCCTGCCCAACCCGAGAAACGATCCCGTACCTTTGTGAGCCACGCTCCTCCAGGAACGTGGCTGGGCGACTCGTGTTGTCGTTGGCCTCCTGGCACCTCCGTGTCTCCCTCAAGGTCTGTGGTCCTGGTCGACTCGTCTTTGCTCGGCTGGTTCCCTCCGATAAACGCGACGCTCTGCTCCTCAGCTCCCTCCGTCTCACCGGTGGTATTCCACCACGTCTTCCGGGAACCTCCTCCTCTTATGGCGCTGCACGTTCTGACGTCCGATGGGGGCGGAGTCTCGTCGTCCGGGATATCCCAATTAAAGGCACCCTCACCATATGTCTTCGCGGAGTCCGGCGGAGAGAGAGGATGCATGCTCCACTCATCCTGAGGAGGGGAGACAAGAGGGGGGGAGAGGGATGTTGTTGACCACCAGGCCACCTCTTCGGGGAGTCTCTCCGTCAGAGGTCCCACCTCGTCACATAGGGGCAACCGGATCCCCTCAGTGCCAGAAGTTTCACCGGAACCCTGAAGAAGCACAACTCCCGCGCAAAAATGACAAAGAGAACAAGACAAGTCTCAAAAGAGTCAAGGCCGATCCGCCTAACCCGGACTCACCTACTAAAAGTAAGCAGGACATCACCTCCACTATGGAATCCATCCTGAATAAACTGGCGGATGTACACGAGCTCGCAAAATCCACAAAGGAAAACACTGATAGAATGCAATCTGAGATCTCCGCGATCCGACAAGATATAAAAGATTCCAACGTTAGGATCGCAGAAACAGAAAGCAGAATCAGTCAACTGGAAGATACGGAGAACAAAATGAGCAAATCCCTCCAGAGCCTAACTATCACCACGGACTTGCTCACCAAACGGCTTTCAGGCCTGGAGGACAGGAACAGGAGGGGGAATCTCCGGATTTTTGGAATTCCATAAGGAGAGGAAGACCCGGCCGGATCATGCATCTCATTCCTGGAAAAATGGTTTACTCAAGCCACAAACCTGACTTTCAGTAAGCCCTTGGAGTTTGATAGAGCACACAGGGTACCATCAAGAATACACCCGAATCAAAAGTCACTGAGACCAATTATGTGCAAACCTCTCAGCTATCAACATGTTGAGCTGATCCTATCCTTCATGAGGAAAAATAACCACATTCTCTGGAAAAATAATAAAATCTATATCTCGCAGGACTACAGTAAAGAAACTGTTGACACAAGAAAAGGTTTCCTGGCGCTTCGTCCCAGATTAAAATCCATGAACTATCAGTTCTCATTTGCAGGTCCAGCCAAATATTGCGTCATAATTCAAGGGACTCCACATGTTTTTACCGATCATCTAACGCTGAAAAAATTCATCGATGGAAAAGAAGCAGTCATGGACACTTCAGTACCTGGTTCTTCCGTCACAAGTTCCTAGAGTATTTACTTTAATGGCCAGAGTCCATCTTTGAAACTTCTGATCCTTTTTGTATTCAGTGCATCTTAGATTGGGTAGCAATCTTCCCATGAAATCCAGCTAAGTAATCCTCCAACGAAATCCAGTTAAGTGAACCATTTACTAATTTAACTGGTCAGTGGTCAGGTGCTCACATTGATAGACATTGCTGCTTTGTCAAAATGCTCTGCCAAAATGCTCTGCCAAGTGTACGAAAAGTGATCTGATTTTGATTCTGGCATCATTGTTTTGTAATGTTATGACAATGTATTGTCAATGTACGGATATGTCATTTGATCATGGTCAGATGTAGGTCTTTATACTGTGTTCATACCACACACTAATCAAGACTAGAGGTAGAGCTTAGTCTTGGTCAAGGGCGCACATTGACAGACATTACTGCTATGCCCAATTGTAAGAGAATTGTTCTGATGCTGTCACTTCATTGTTTTGTTAATGTTATGATAATGCGTTGTAAGTGCACAGATATGTCGTTCGTTCACGTTCAGCTGCAGACCTTCATACTGTACTCATAACACACACTACTCACAACTAGAGGAAGAGCTTATATTGGCCATGTAGGCACTTAGTCTCCCTCAACCTTTGGCTACATAGCCGCATAAAAGCGACACATTACCTGAAGATGTGCTCTTACTCGTATGTAGTGGGGTTAGTTACTACTCACTCTACTCACGACTAGAGGTAGAGCTTACACTGGCCATATAGGCACTTAGTCTTTCTAAGCATTTGGCTACATAACCGCCTAAAAGCGGCACACTACCTGAAAATGTGCTCATACACGTTTATAGAGGGGTTAGTTAAATAAGTTTAGCCCTCTTGCCACAGGCATCATGCCTAAACTTATTTTATAGTTCATATAATGTTACTTAACTCTGCAGACTGCAAAATGCTAGAGTAAATATTCACATAGCCTCATGTTACCATGCAACCTGTAATAACAACCTGATTGCTCCATCTTGTTCATCTGTTAACATAGCAGTCAGTTTTTTCTCTAGCAGAGTTCTCTACCTACTATTATTGTACATGTCCTAATGCAAAAGTTTGTCTCAAGCGTTCAGATTATTCTACTCTGTTTTTACCATGGGAGGGGAGCTCTCTTCCCCTGTCACCATGCCAGTTCACTACTTTGGGGGTTGGAAGGGAGGGATTGCGGGTTGGGAGGGTTTGGGGGAGGGTTTATGCTCTTATACTTTATTATGTATTTGTTTTGTTTCCCTTGGTTTGTTATTATTATCATCATTATTATTTCAATGCAAGGAATAGCTGTAAAATCGTCATATACATAGATGGCCCTACAATAGGAAGAATGTCCTATAAGTTCCCTATACTCAAGGTACTCCCAATGATCCTAACTGTTCTAATGAGCATAGTCAAGGAAGGTCTACTCCTTACCCACATCTTACAAATCCGGCCCAACAAGAAGCCCCTATGTAGGAAAAGGCTCACTATGTTCATTCCAAAGCTCTCATGTCTCAGTCCCTTCCGATAACTACGACCCAACAAAACATCAAGATACTCTCGCTGAATGTCAAAGGCATTAACCACCCAGTCAAAAGAAGGAAAATTCTTGACTATCTTTACAAGCAGAAAGGTGACATCATCTTGTTACAAGAAACCAAAATCGACTCCAAACAATTTAACTCACTTAGAAATAAGTTATACAACGATGTTGCAGGTTCAGACGCAATAGGTAAATAAAGCGGTGTCCTTACCCTAATAGCTAAAAAAGCCAACACTGACCTGGTGTCAAGCTCAGCAAACTCTCAGGGTAGATGGGTCACAACAAAACTGGTGAAACATAACTCGGAATTTTATATTACAAACATATACGCACCCACCAGGGATGACTCGGTTTTCTGGGAAGAACTTACTAAACAAATTAAAACAATTCCAGACACTGCAACGCACATACTTGCGGGAGACTTTAATCTGCCCCTAGACCCAGCCTTAAAGATAGAAACTCACGCTGCCCCTTTCGTGCCAATAAATCACACAAAGCTCTAAAGAATTTATGTAAGCGATTTAATATGATTGGCACTTGGAGATTACAGAACCCCACGGGTAGGGATTACACCTTTTACTCAACTCCCCATAACTTTTACTCACGCATCGATTATCTACTTATCTCGGGCAATGCCGTAAACAGAATAGATCAAACCTCCATAGAGCCAAGAGTGATCTCAGACCACTCTTTAATTAGTTTATCCATCTCTGACCAGACACCTTTTAAGAAACAAACCTTATGGAGATTCAACGATGAAGTTTTAGATTCAGAGTCAAACAGGCAAAGAATTGCTGATGCAATCCATAACGATCTCATTGAAAATAAAATTGGAGACACCTCTGACCTCATGAGATGGGAAGCATTAAAAAGCACTCTAAGGGGTGAGATCATCAAAATCAGATCCAACATGAATAGAGAAGCCAACAGTAACCTTCAAAAACTTGAAAAAGAAATTTCAACACTGGAAGGGAAACACATTGCCTCTAGAGACACCACAGTCTTGAACGAGATAGTAAAAAGAAGTATGAGTATAATAAATTAGTAAGTAATAGGGCAGGGGTTTGGATAAATAAACAAAAGAGTATTAGACTCTGCGAATCCAACAAGGCTGGAAAGAGTTTAGCTTCCTACCTGAAAATCAAACTACAGAAAAATACGATTAAGACTCTTCTGGACCCGAAGGGTGACGCTCACTCGGACCCTAACAAAATTGCAGAGATATTTAAGAACTTCTATAGTACACTGTATAGTAAAAACCCTGACCTGTGCACCGATAAAGCCCAAAACTACCTAAGTAAATGTGACTTACCTGCTCTTTCAGAACAAGATAAGAAAGTAATTAATGGTCCAATAACCGCACACGAAATTGAAGATACAATTAAAACCCTTAAAACGGGGAAAGCCCCTGGCCCTGACGGGTACAACGCAAAATTCTACAAGACATATGCATCTGTTCTGATTCCTCCTCTCCTAAGCATGTTCAATCAATTTAGTGAATCGGGCCAAATAAGCGGGACCCCTGCAGAGGCGATCATTGTAGTGATACCAAAAGATGGGAAGGACCCATCACAACCTAAAAACTATAGGCCTATATCCCTGATAAACATAGATTGCAAAATTTACGCCATGAATATATATATCCAAGCTCATCCACCCCTCACAGGTGGGATTTCTAAAAAACAGATTTTCCAGCGACAACACACAAATTTTATGCCATGCCCTGGAGAAGGCCAAACTAAGTGACTCCCCCACAGTAGCAATCACGTTGGATGCCGAAAAGGCGTTCGACAAAATAGACTGGTCCTATCTTAGAGCGACACTCGAGAAATTCAATTTGGGTGACAATTTTATTCGAATGGTAATGGCACTGTATTTTAACCCGTCCGCCAAAGTCAGAGCAGGTGGTAGTCTCTCCTCATCTTTTAAACTTGAACAGGGAACCAGACAAGGTTGCCCCCTCTCACCTTCCCTGTTGCACAAGTTACTTACTTGTGTAACGATATATCTGTAAGAGACATTAGTTAGTAATAGATTCCTTACCTTAGAATATCCCCAGGCGTCAGACTGGATCCGGAAAGTTTTCGTCAGCAGTACCCCTGCGCGTCGGTAGGCGTCGTCGTGTGGCTCCGCGTACGTCGCTGGCGTTGTAGCCGCCGAGATGACGTCGTCGGAGCTACTTAGACGCGCCCACGCGCGCTGACGTCAGTTCTGTACAGGACTTTTCCGTGCCAGGAACGCAGAGCCATGCCAGAGACCGACTACTGGTGCAATAGAACTAGGGCCCTGAAAGGGATGACCTGTACCTTGTGCATCTGAAAGAGACACGTTAGTGATAGATTCCTTACCTTAGAATACATACCCAAGCAATACCATCCCCGGTGGTGGGTCTGCGAAGTGAAATCACACCAGAAAGTCACGGAGAACCGACCGGCCAAAGAAGCCGTCTCTCCGGACTTGACTGTCAAGGCAATAGTGCTTAGTGAAAGTATGCAGCGAGGCCTACGTAGCTGCCTGACAGATATCTTGCAGGGGGACACCGCGTCCCAATGCTGTAGTAGCAGCTGTCGCCCTGGTAGAATGGGCGTGCAGCCCTACCGGAGGTTCCTTTTTAGCCAGAGAGTAACAGGCTTTAATACACAAGACAACCCATGGGGAGATAGTCCGCTTGTGCACAGCACGGCCTTTCTTGGTGCCCACGTAGCCAACAAAGAGCTGGTCATCCACCCGGAACTGTTGTGTGCGGTTGAGATAGAATGAAAGTGCACGTTTTGGGTCCAGACGGTGGAGCCTCTCTTCCTCCCTGGAAGGGTGCGGAGGCGGAAAGAAAGTAGGCAGAGTGACAGTTTGCCCGAGATGAAAGGCAGAGACTACTTTTGGCAGAAAGGAGAGACGTGGCCGAAGCACAACCTTGTCCGGATGAATAGCCATGAAAGGAGGTTTACACGAAAGAGCCTGGAGCTCACTGACACGCCTAGCGGAGGTGATGGCCACCAGGAAGACAGTTTTCAAAGTTAATAACCGCAAAGGACAGTTATGAAGAGGCTCAAAGGGAGCGCACATTAAGTATGTGAGAACCAGGTTCAAGTCCCACTGAGGCATCACAAAAGGAATAGGAGGGAAAAGGTGAGTAATGCCTTTGAGAAATCTATTGACAACAGGGGACTTGAAAAGAGAGGGCTGATCAGGCAGCCTAAGAAAGGCTGAAAGAGCAGAAAGGTAGCCCTTGATAGTGCCCAGAGCAAAGCCCTGCTGGGCCAAAGAGAGAAGGAACAAGAGGACCTCAGAAAGAGGGGCAGAAAGGGGATCTATAGCTTTCGCTGTGCACCATGCCACAAATCTGTTCCACCGGCAGGCGTATACAGTTTTAGTTGAGGGACGCCTGGCTGCTAGAATCACATTACAGACTTCAGGAAGCAAGTCAAATGGAATCAGCTGTCGCCGCTCAATCTCCACACAAGGAGGTGGAGGCTGGACATGTTCGGGTGGAGGACCGTCCCCTGTTGCTGTGACAGAAGATCCTCTCGAAGAGGCAGCCAGATTGGGGGATCCACGCTCATACTGAGTAACTCGGGATACCAAACTCTTCGAGCCCAGTCCGGTGCCACAAGAATAACTTGGGCCCGGTCGCGCCTGATCTTCTTCAGCACTCTGGGCAGAAGTGGTATAGGCGGAAAGGCGTACAACAGACCGGAACTCCACTGGCGACGAAAAGCGTCGCCGAGCGAGTGCCACCTTGGAAACTCCAACGCGCAGAACTGCTGACATTGCGCGTTCTCTTTGGTGGCGAATAGATCTAACCAAGGTTCTCCCCACTGTTGAAAGAGACCTTGTGCCACCTCCGAGTGAAGACGCCATTCGTGATCCAACATGCACCTGCGGCTGCAGGTTCGTCCGCCCTGGCGTTCAGGGAACCTGCCAGGTGTTGAACCACCAAGGAAATGCCTTGACGTTCCAGCCACGTCCAGAGACGCAGAGCCTCCTGACATAGGGTCCATGACCCCACCCCGCCTTGCTTGTTGCAGTACCACATGGCGGTGGTGTTGTATGTGAACACCTGCACCACTCTCCCTTGACAGAGGGAAGGAATGCTTTCAGTGCAAGTAGGATCGCCCTGAGCTCCAAAAGTTGATATGGAGCCTGGACTCCGCCGGAGACCAGAGGCCTCTGATCTCCGCCTCTCCCATGTGGCCGCCCCATCCCAGGAGGGACGCATCCGTCACCACTGTGTGCTCCGGTTGGGGAAGGGAGAGGGATCTGCCGCTGACCCAACGCTGGTCCGTGAGCCACCACTGCAAGTCCTGTGCAGCGCCATCCGAGATCTGGAAGTAGTCGGACAGGTTTCCCCGATGCTGCGTCCACTGGAACTTCAGGTCCCACTGCAGAGCCCGCATATGCCATCTGGCATGATTGATCAGCAGGATGCAGGAGGCCATGAGGCCCAGCAGCCTCAGGGTCTTCCTGACCGAAACCCAGGACCAGGGCTGAAAGATCGGAATCATAGCCCGAATGTCCCTGACTCGCTGTTCGGGAGGAGAAACCCGAAAGCGCGCCGTGTCCAGAACCGCTCCGATGAAGAGGAGCTGCTGAGAGGGAATCAGATGCGACTTCGGCACGTTGATGGAAAACCCCAGCGAATGCAGGAGGCCGGCCGTAGTCTTGAGGTGGGAGACGACTGCCTGGGGCGAGCCCGCCTTCAACAGCCAGTCGTCGAGATAGGGGAAGACTGAAACCCCTGATCTGCGCAGATGAGCTGCGACCACCGCCATCACTTTTGTGAACACCCGAGGGGCGCTGGTAAGGCCGAAAGGGAGCATGGTGAACTGAAAGTGCTCGTGGCCTACCGTGAACCGTAGATAACGCCGGTGAGCCGGCAGGATGGGGATATGAAAATAAGCATCCTGCAAGTCCAACGCTACCATCCAGTCTTGCGGGTCTAGGGCAGACAAGACCTGAGCAAGCGTGAGCATCTTGAACTTCTCCTTCCGGAGGAAGCGATTGACGTTCCGGAGGTCTAAGATAGGACGCAGACCCTTGTCCTTCTTTGGAACCAGGAAGTAGTGGGAGTAACAGCCACGACCTACTTCTGGCGTCGGAACGTGCTCGATGGCCCCCTTGGCCAAGAGGGCCGCAACTTCCTGCTGGAGAAGTGCCAAGTGATCCCCCGACATGCGGTGGTACTGAGGCGGCATGGCTGGAGGGGTAGACTGGAAGGGGAGGGAGTAGCCCTGTCGGACTATCTGCAGAACCCACTTGTCCGAAGTGATGGTACGCCAGTGGGGGAGGTGATGGCGAATCCTGCCGCCCACTGGCGTCTGGTGGGCCTGAAACACCGGACTAGGAAGGTTCTGAGGCAGTGGTGGCAGGGGCGGTGGTGGACTGACCCGCCCGCTGGCCCCGTGACCCACCTCGGCGGGCCCCCAGACCTCGGCTGCGTTGAGACTGCGGCTGTGCAGGCCGGCGGCTCTGAAAGGAACGCGTTTGGGCGCCTCGACCCTGACCTCGAAAGGAGCGAAAAGCAGACCCTACAGGAGCGCGCGTGGTGGCAAGACCCAAGGACTGGGCCGTAGCCTGGGAGTCGTTAAAACGCTCCAAAGTGCTATTCGCGTTGTCACCAAAGAGGCGTGTGCCATCAAAAGGCATGTCCAACAAAGTGTTCTGGACATCCACGGAGAAACCAGTAGTCCTGAGCCAAGCGTAACGGCGTAGCGCCACTGTTGTGGAAAGTGCCCTGCCGAGAGAGTCGGCTGTGTCAAGTCCACAACGGATAGTGAATTTAGCAGCATCTCTCCCCTCGGTAATGGCTTGGGAGAGCACCGCCCGAGCTTCCACTGGACACTGAGGCAGCACCTGTGCTACGGTGTCCCACACAGAATGGGAATAGCGGCCCAACAGGCAGGCAGTATTCACCGCCCGCAACCCGGAACTGGCAGAGGTGAAAATCTTTTCCCAAACTGCTCCAGTTTTTAGATTCCTTGTCCGGAGGTGCGGAAGGGAATGCGCTTGGAGAGGCAGAGGCCTGGACAACCAGACTCTCAGGCGTTGGGTGTTGTGTGAGAAAAGAGGAGTCGCCCGGGGCCGGGCGATAGGCGGCGTGCCACACTTTTATCCACAGGCACCCCTGTATTAGGCTTGGTCCAGGTGCTTAACAGAATGTCTGTAAGCGCGTCGTTAAAGGGCAGTAGCGGCTCCGCAGAGGAGGTCGCTGGCTGCAGTACCTCAGTCAGGAGATTGGTCCTGATAGGCACAGAGGGGAGCTCGAGGCTAAGAGCCGCAGCTGCCCTACGCAAGACCACAGAAAAAGTCCCAACCTCCTCCGTAGCCACGGAAGCAGGGGACAGTGTACCAGGGTGTGGAGAGAAATCCAGATCGCCTGGACCTTCCATATCACCGTCCCACTCCGGGTCATCTTCGCATTGAGCTGCGAGAGGGTCCTCAGATCCTTCCCACTACTCCCCTTCGTCCACCGGCGGTTTAAGAGGCTGGTAAGGACGAGGTGCCTGGGGAAAGGGAAAAAACTCCCCACCTGGAATTGGAATCGGAGGATAAGAGACCAATCCAGGCTCGACGTAGTCCGGCCCCGTAGGCAACGGCGTCGTGTGCGGCGTCGGGCCGGGCTCGGCGCCGCACGCCGGAGCCGACAGCGCCGCAGGGTATCTTGCCGGCGTAGCCGGGGCCAAAGGCGGCGGCACGGGGGCAGAACCACCCAACGGGTCCACGGGGCCCGAAGGCGCTCCGGAGGGACCCGATGGGGCAAATAAACGGCCCATGGCCGACAGGAATACCTGTATTTCTTCCGGAGTCACGTGCGGGCCCGGGAAAGGCGGGTAGGCCGCAGGCAACAACGGAGGCTCCATCGGAGCCGCGGGGGAGTGACCACCCGCCCCCTCCACCGCGTCCCGCGACCGGTGAGGGGTAGACGAAGAGCGACGTCGCTTCTTTGACTTCTTATGGCGCCGTGACTTACCTGTCCCCGATTCCGACGAACGATGGTGTCGGCCCGGCGACCTGTCCCTCGACCTCCCACAGGAGCGGGACCTCGAGCGGCGCGGAACCGATTGCCGGGCCTCCAACAACTTTCGGGAACGCTCCCGCAAAGCCTTCGGCGCCATGGCCTGACAATCGGGGCACGCCTCGGGGTCATGGGCGTGCCCCAAGCAGAAGAGACACACGTCATGCGGGTCCGCTACCGACATGGTTCGACGGCAGTCCCTACAGGACTTAAACCCGGGCATCCCTACTGCACCAGGAGTCGAGTACTCGACAAAACAAGAGAAACAAGTTCTCAGAAACCAAGTTAAAATTTTAACTAGGAGTACCGCTCTCTCGGATCTGCGCTTGCTGGCGCGGAAAAAGAAAGAACTGACGTCAGCGCGCGTGGGCGTGTCTAAGTAGCTCCGACGACGTCATCTCGGCGGCTACGACGCCAGCGACGTACGCGGAGCCGCACGACGACGCCTACCGACGCGCAGGGGTACTGCTGACGAAAACTTTCTGGATCCAGTCTGACGCCTGGGGATATTCTAAGGTAAGGAATCTATCACTAACGTGTCTCTTTCAGATTCTATTAGCAATAGAACCGTTCCTCTACCAGTTACGGAACAACAAAGAGATCTCAGGTATACGGTTCAACAATTACACGGATAAAATAACCGCTTACGCAGACGACGTGCTAGTCATTTCGGAAAAGGCAGAGTCTGCTATAACTGCCCTAATATCCTCAATAGAGGATTTCTCCGCAGTATCTGGATATAAGCTCAACAAGGACAAGACCGAGGTCAAGCTACTCAACAATATCGGCGATAAAGATATCATTGGCAACTCGGGCCTCACCTGGCAACCAAATTGTCTCAAATACTTAGGCTTAGACTTCACCAAAGACCTAGTCACCACCCTCCAGACCAACGAAAATGCCCTTCTCAAAATAATTTCCACACTGCTAGACGGATGGTCGCCAAAATTTTTATCCTGGTGGGGAAGAGCTGAGACATTAAAAATGATGATCCCTCCACTAGTGAATTACATGGCCAGTATGCTACCCATGACACTCTCCAATGAATTCTTGAACAAGGTTTACAACACCTTCAACTCTTTCCTTTGGCAAGGGAAGAGACCTAGAATTTCCCTGAAAAAACTCCAGCTATCCAAAGAAAAAGGGGGCTTGGGCCTTCCAAACTTCAGGAACTACCAAACTGCTTACCTTTGCAAACAAGGGACTAACTGGCTGGTGACAGATACTGAATATATTCCAGTGTGGGTGGACATTGAGAGATCACTCATCAATGAAATCCCGCTGTCTGCTCTCCTAACTATGAACATCTCCTTCATCCCCCATTCTAAATATATCATTCAAAATACGAGAAGAGCCCTACTACGCCTAGACCAATCGTTGGCCGTAAAAATGAGCAAATCCAACTTAGCTTCCCTCTGGTACAACCCATACCTAAAGATAGACAGTGAAATGTTATTTTGGGAAAAATGGTCAAAAAATGGCATAAACCTAGTCAAAGACCTCTATACAGGGAAACTGCCCACTCCCTTCTCGGAACTTCAAACACGATGTGGCCTAGAACCCTTAGATTTGTATGAATTCCTGAAACTAAAAACTCAACTCTCGTTACACTCAATACTACCCTCCAACCCGCCGATCCTTCCAATGATATCCCAACTACTAAAATCAGGGCACATTGTATCTAAAATCTACAAACTACTGCTCCCAAACCCACGCAAAACCCACTTGCGTAATGAGGTAAAATGGGAATCTGAGCCTAACACTAGAAATATTCCCTTTGACTGGCGTAAGATACATAAAACTCCCTTCGCTAATAAAATCTCTCCTGTACTATCCCAAACGAAACTCATGCTAATAAATAGAACATATTGGACCCCCGCAAGAATCTTTAAGATGAACCTAAGTCAGAGTCCAACATGTTGGAACTGCAAAACACAAGACGGTGATTTAGCCCACATGCTCTTCCATTGCCCTATCTTGCAAACATACTGGGATAAAATATACAAGTGTATAAAAAGCACATTCAATATCGATCCACCCAGGGAATTCTCATATATCCTCCTGGGATTCCTAGACCCAATGCTGTCGGACGAAAATGACCGCTTCCTGTTAGACCTAATGCTTACGCTTGCCTGCAAAATAATACTCAATAACTGGAAGAATTCAAAGGAAGTTTCTTTCAGGAAGTGGCAAGAATGGCTGTCCTTTCTCAGAGGGGCGGATAATATCTCACTACACTCTTCGCCCTGGCGTCCTTCACACAGGAAACTATGGAAATCCCTTGACGCCTTTTCCTTCAAATATGAGCCTCCTTGAACCTAACGTCCGCACAGGAGTCTCATCCATACATCTTATTGTGCTCATTAGATGAGGTCCAGAACACAACGACTTGCGATAGGTCATTCTCCCTATTGGTCTCTTTCCCGATCATGCATCCTCTCATCTGCCCCTTCACTTAGGGAACGTAACGCATTGGACAGACGTCACGTTATCCTCATAATGTCTATAGTATAATACCATAGATAAGATATGGGAAGATATGTGGATTACGTGCTGTTTTGATATTCTAAACTAACATCATGATGGTACACAGGATATGTGTTTATGAATATTATAATACTGTAATGGATGCTCTGACATTATAATCTGGACTCTGCTTACTCAATCATTTATAGCTGCAAATGTATGTCTATCACACGACCTTATGGTCAGTCTATATAAACATGTCGGCAAAAGGACATATTGTGGCTCCAACCTAACCGCAATTCCATTTGTCACTCCATTTGTAACTTTCTTTTGTAACTTTCTTTCTTTCTTCTTTTGTAATTTTCCTCTTCTTTTGGAATTCTTTCTCTCTTTGTGATTGTAATTAATTTTCATTTATAATCTCATTTGTAATTGCATATCTTCTCATGACTGTTTGTGTTTTTCTTTATTTTCACTTCTGTTCTCGCTTTTCTTGAAAAACCCAATAAAAATTATTTGAAAAGATAAAGGGCTGATATTGTTGATATTGATAGGGTTGATATCCTCCTCAGTAAGAAAGTAGCCCTCTGGCTCTTGTTCCTCGAAATGGCCTTCACCTCATCTGTAAAGTACTTGGGGACCTTACTGTGTCTGTTTTGATCATCTTCAGTGTATCGTCAACACGTTTCCCAAATAATGCCTCTCCATCATATGACATGTCCAGGATTTTACTGGGGAGTTCAGGTCGGAAAGAAGTGGCATTTAACCATCCCTGTATACAAAGAACAGTTGTTCACGCCAACTAACGGAAACCTGTAGAAGCAATGTCCATTGCCGAGTCTATCATAAGTTCTTTCACCCTCTTGTAGGACCTTTTTTGCCTCCGTTTTTACACCCTCCGGTAGTCGATTGATCTATGGAGTGATGTCCGACCACATCTGCCTGTCATAGCGACCGAGCAGTGCCAAGGAATTGGTCACCCTTACTGTAGCCGCTGATGTGGCAGAAAAATACTTTCCAATATTGTCCAAATGCCTACCTTCTCTATCGGGTGGAGCAGAGATGGGTGTGGAAAGGTTCTTCAAGCAGCGTTGAGCTGCTTGTCTTATTATGGAGTCTGGTTTTGGGTGTCCAATCAAACAAGCTAGTGAATTTTCTGGTGCTTTATAATTCCTATTCAATCTGGGCCAGACAGCACAGACGGTTGCTGGATTCTTCATGACTTTAACGCATCCTTCCCAAATGAAATCCACAATAGGGATTGCGCTTACTGATTTTGTAGAAGGCACTTTAAAGTCATACAAAAACAATCTGATTGTTTAATTGGCATTTGCAATTCAAATCACTGGCATTAGATTGTGAAATCCTCCAATGTTGTCTTGAGGAGAATCTTCAGGTTGTGTAGTAGATGGTGATGAAGTTGCGATTAAGTAGTCATCCCATTCATTGGGTACATCCTGATCCTCTAGTACTTCACCATCTTCTCTTTCTTCATTAGAGGACATACCATCATTGCCTGGTGGAAATAGGAGGCTTAATGTTGGTGTCCTCTTCGGTGAATGAAACATTGGAAGATTTTGAGGTGTTTGTGGAGAAAGTGGTTGTACACAAAAAGATTGCAGCGATCTCATTGGTTGTGTTAGGGATGCAGGCTTTGTAGGTTCTGAAAACCTTTCATAATAATCTTCCAACATGCTCTTTAAGTCATGAACCAGAGCCCTTGGTATCTGTATAATGTCATTTTCAGGCTGATGGTGATATTAGAGCTCCAAGGACCTAGTGCTGCAAACCAAAATCAGGTGACAAAATGTAGTGACACTTTCCTCAAAACATTTGTCCCTGCCTCTTCTTCAATTTTATTTATGTCCAAGCATACCCCCCCCAAAGCTGTTTTTTAGATGAAGAGGATTCAGATGAGAATGACGGACTGTTTGGAACTGCCCATAGTCCTTCTGAATTACATGTAAAATATGAGGAAGAATACTATTCTTAATACCAACTTAAAATCAGTCCTTCTATATGGAGTAGAAACTTGGAGGACAAGTGGCCACCACCAACGAAGTCCAGACCTTTATCAACATGTCTGAGGAAAATCCTCCAAATCCGCTGGGCAAACACCATCAGCAGACTTCCCAACTCCCTGCTCATGAAGAAATCATGAAAAGACGCTGGGGCTGGATAGGTCACGCCCTCCACAAGCCCGCATCAAACACCACCAGGTTAGCCCTGACCTGGAACCCTCAAGGGAAAAGGAAAAGAGGAAGGCCAAGAAACGCCTGGCGCCGAAGCCTTGAGGCTGACTGAAAGGAGATGGGTTACACCTGGGGTCAGATTAAAGGAAAAGCCCAGGACAGAGATGGCTGGAGAGTCCTGGTTGATGGCTTTTACCCCAGGAGGGGTAGGAGGCATAAGTAACATATGAATAAGGAAGAATGCAAATACCTATGGTGAAAAGGCAGAAACCAGTAGGGAACTGACCCTAAATAACATAGAAGTGTCTCTATAGCATTAATGTAGCACAGCTGTTTGGCTCTACCAAATTAATGGTCAGCCTTTTACTGTCTGGAACCCACGTGAGAGCAAGATCACTTCTAGTCTTGACCTTTGAGCTTTAAGAGGGGGAAAAATGCATGTATGTGAAAATTTGAGACACTTTCAAGACTTGAGAAAAAAAAATGTTTTCCTGTAGGATTGATTTTTTTGCCAGGAGTTAGGTGGTATGAAACTTCGTTAGACGACAATGTGAACTTCTGTCTTTGAAAAGTGGAGGTCTGTTTGTGGCCAGTGAGATAGGATCCCAACATTGTAAGTCAGCATCAACTAATGGAGCATTTCTAGTGACACCAAGGTATGATAAATTTAGATAGTCCAGGTTTGGGTGAACAGTTACCCTTGTTAATATAAATTTGAAATGCAGGAAGAAAAGGTGAATGTTGTTCTCTCCCTCACCCACACCAAACCGATTCGTATGTTCTTAGTAATATCATTAACATGCTCTTCCACTTTCAGTTCCATTGAGAAAGACTCTATATTATTTATTTTGTCACAGTAAAATTGGTTTGGCCAAAAAAGGAGGGCAGAACCCTAATGGATATGTAGGAATTTAGGAATTGATAGAAAACACATGAGTTCTGATAATTGTACACCACTGATGTAGGTACTCAAAGCATTATAGGAGCCTGAGGTGACCCACAACATCAAAAGCCAAAGAGAGATCCAAAAGACAAAAAGGGTTAATGCTCTTTAATCTGTGTTCTGGAAAACGTGTCCACTTGTACAGTGGTTTCTGTGTCATCGTGTGGATGGAAGCGTGACTGACAGCAGTCCAAGATTGAATATTTGCCCAGATAATGTTATGACAATTTTCACGAGCCATTAAATAAAGACTGGGAGCCTAGCTATGGGAAAGTAACACCTCAGGTCTGTTGAGAGCAAATTATGTTTTTTAGGTAAAAACATTGTAATCACTTATTTAAGGCCATCTTTTTGAAAGAAAAGAGTTGACATTCTGTAATAAAATTGGTGAAACAGAGAGCATATTAGAAGCATCTCTGATGAAAGGATTATCAGAGCGCTGGGAAAAACTACATCTTGCCATTAGGGCATTCTATTTTCCTTAGCAAAAAGGGGCATTTTTTATAAATTTCTTGTGCAATTTGATGCCGTCTTGTGGCCATCTGTGCATGCACCATCAGCCTTAGGGTAGCCCATTTCTGAAATCAGAGTGGCACTGCACCCAATGGGATTCCTTTTTGGTTTAAAATCTTTAAAATATCTTACAGAAAGAATAGAGTGATAAAATGGAGAGTGAATGGTTCAGGTTTTAAGACACAACTTTTACAGTTCTCGGTGCCACTGTTCTTGGAAACTAGTAGGAGACATTTGTTTTCCATGAAAGAACCTTCAGTATGTGGCTTTCTGACAAATCATATTGAACTGAAAAAGATCAGATCCAATCCCACACTGCGGTCTCTCTCTTGCCTGGGTTTCTAGGATGATCCTTAGCTTCACAAGACACAATATATATCGAGAAAACAGAAATAGAAAAAAATGATGATGGCCCCTGTGCCTCATTGATGCTTGGAACCTCTTATCAATAGAAGAGAAGAAATCATTGTATGCAGGCGGATCTAGCGAGAGAGGATTAGAGTGCTGTATATTAGGTCGGGGATTGGGGACAAAGATTGTGTACATTAAGAGGCAATTACATAGTTATGAGTGTTGAGGCGATGAGTCAGAACTAAGCTTGAGGCCCCATAGGCTGGTAGCGGATACTGGATACCATATGTCATTAGAATTTGAAAAGCAGAAGGGCAATCAATTGTTATTAATCCCTGAATCATTAAATGAGAAGGCTGTTTTTCCGTGTTCTCATCATCAATTCTTTAGGTCTTGGCTCTAGACGGCTGCATGCACTGTCTCGAAAGAGACATGCTGTCTCTATTGCGTGGGCTTACAGCCCACTGATGCTTCACAAATACTGGCACCAGGGCCGTTTCTATGATTTATGGGGCCCTGGGCAGAAGGATAATGTGTGAGGCCCCTCTAATTTGCATAAACGTGACCCAATTCAGGGCTGTCTGCATCTCAATAGATGCCCCTGAAGTTGCAGCCCCTCCCTCTCAGCCACCTATAAGCACCTCTTAACAGCTCATAAAGGGCTGAAGGTGTGAGGGTTGCGTATCTCCAGAGAGGGTTAAGACTGCCAGGGAGCTAAACAGCCGGGCAATAGTCCTCCCACTGTGCCTCTGCGTGGGTGGGCGGAGGAGGCCTAATTGCAGGACAAAACTGAGGAATGTGTCTTCTTGAAACTGGTACTGCCCCCCACCCCTGGATTCGCCTCTCTACACCATAGCAGGGAGGCCAGGGGAGGAGGCCCCCTAAGGTGGTGCACTTGCAAGGTGGCACCTTTCATGCCGTGGCCTGACTGTGTCGCATTGGTGCGAGGCCCCAAGTTGGAGGGCTGACTGCGGGGCCCTGGGCAGCGGCCCACACTGCCCATGCCCAGCGCCGGCCCTGGCCAGCCAGCTATTGTTGCTTTAAAGAAACTGTATTCAGTCACTTGATTTTGTCTTCATGTCGGTTTGCCGATGGCTGTCTCACCCGGTTCACTTTCAGCCAGTAAGCATGGATTGCAGATATTACCGCTTTATCAGAAAAAAAACATTTCCCAACGAAGATGTAGCTTCTCAGGGGAAATCGCGTGGTTCTGTTAGTTGGGCGATGAGGTCATACCTCTTTTAAACCTTAATTGGTCGGGAGCAGAGTGCAGAAACATACGACCAAAAAACATTCACATTGACAACACCAAAAGCTCGGAGCTCAGCCATCGCCAAGACCTACTGGCTTTGCCAATGCTTGTTGGGATTAACTGCCAGTTACTGAATTACTGTGTCCTGGTTACGAAGAATGACTTGAAGGTCATAACAGCCATACCCAAAAAACACAAAGTTCATAGAGAAATCCAACCTAAATGTCAATTCCAACACAGCTGTATGTACTGAGCAGATTCATTAGGTATAAGTAATTGTTTCAGCTAAAACAGGACCGCATGTGTAAGTAAGCATAACAGAATATTGTGATGCTCGTAAAAGTGATAGAATGAGATTACATGACTGCCAGGAGGCTGAGATTCAGGAACCGTACACAACAGAACTACTGAACTCTCATGTTAGAATTTCTGATTCTAAAATAATAACTGCTTACTTATTATATATATTGGTAAGAGCAGGTGGTGAGCTAACCCAAGAAAGCATCCACACTACGTACACAATCACTCACTACCAGTGAGGAGATTGTCAGTCCAGAATGCCCCAAATAGTGCTTTATTTAAGCATGGTGGATCTTCAAAAAAACTTCGGATCTATCTAATTCTCCCTTTATTTGAGAGCATGCTACAATATACAACCAATATCTCACTTGGAGAAATGACACTGAAGACATATTATGTCTTACATTGCATTTTGTTTTTGATATTACATCGAATGGAAAAACTTGTGGCTGTTGCAGATTATATGTCCAGAACATTCATTCAAATTCTTAATTCCCCAACATCCCAGATACTCAAGGGAAGGTTGCTGCTCACGTTTCTAGTCTCAATAATGCAACACAGACTGAAACTGACTCACTAATAAGATTGACAGTCACTCTCACTTCTGCTGCAGTGAAGCAAAATACAAACCGTATTGATGCGAGAATAACTTTGAAGGAACACTCAGAGGATAAGCTAATTTAAAAGGAGACGAAGAACACAGATCACTCCCAGAGAAAATCTACTGAATGAGGAGCAGACGAATATTCTTTGCAGAACTATTCTAAAGAAACCACAAACAAAATTTTAAATACAAATTAGTGACCAGTCAAAAGTTTAGCCAAAACCAGTTTACCCAATATTTGAAGCCACACAAGTAAAAGTAAAACACATCACAAGAAGTCCCAAACGAAGAAACATTTTACAAGCTCAATTTCAGTACATCAACAATTCACAACACTGATGAATCAACAGTGATGCACAAGTTACTAACTTGTGTAACGATATATCTGTAAGAGACAGTAGTTAGTGACAGATTCCTTACCTTAGAATATCCCCAGGCGTCAGGCTGGATCCGGAAAGTTTTTGCGTAGCAGTACCCTTGCGCGTCGGTAGGCGGCGTCGTGCGGCTCCGCGTCCGTCGTCGGCGTCGTGATCGCCGGGATGACGTCGCGGGCAGTAGCTTAGGCGCCGCCCCTGCGCGCTGACGTCAGTTCTGTACACGACTTTCCGCGCCAGGAACGCAGAGCCATGCAAGAAGCTGACATAGGTGTCTGAAAAATACTAGGGCCCTGAAAGGGATGTCCTTAACCCTAGAAATCAGTTCGCAGAACGGGGAGGATGGGTGGGGCGGTAAGGAATCTGTCACTAACTACTGTCTCTTACAGATATATCGTTACACAAGTTAGTAACTTGTGCATCTGAAAGAGACACGTTAGTGACAGATTCCTTACCTTAGAATAGATACCCCAGCAATACCAACCCCGGTGGTGGGTCTGCGAACAAAGATCAGACAAGGAAGTCCTGGAGGACAGAACGGCCAAAGAAGCCGTCCCTCCGGACCTGACTGTCAAGGCAGTAATGCTTTGTAAACGTGTGCAGCGAGGCCCACGTAGCTGCCTGACAAAATAACGGGCAGCGGAACACCGCGGCCCAAGGCCGTGGTAGCAGCTGTTGCCCTGGTGGAATGGGCACGCAGCCCAACAGGAAGCTCCTTCTTAGCCAAAGAATAGCAGGTCTTGATGCACAAGGTAACCAGCGGGAGATGGTTCGTTTGTGCACCGCCCGACCTTTTAGGCGCCCACGTAGCCAACAAAGAGCTGGTCATCCACCCGGAAGTGTTTTGTGCGGTCGATATAGAAGGAGAGCGCACGTTTTGGGTCCAGACGGTGGAGCCTCTCTTCCTCTCTGGAAGGATGCGGAGGCGGAAGGAAGGTAGGCAAAGTGATGGTCTGCCCAATGTGAAAGGCAGTAACCACCTTTGGCAAGAAGGACGGACGCGTCCGAAGAACAACCTTGTCTGGATGAACAGACAGAAAGGGAGGTTTGCAAGATAAAGCCTGGAGCTCACTCACCCGCCGAGCGGAGGTGATGGCCACCAGAAAGGCTGTCTTTAGAGTCAAAAGACGAAAAGGACAGTTATGCAGAGGCTCAAAGGGAGCGCACATTAAAAAGGTAAGAACCAAGTTCAAGTCCCACTGAGGCATCACAAATGAAAGAGGTGTGTAATGCCTTTTAAGAACCTGTTAACAACAGGGGACTTGAAAAGGGAGGGCTGATCAGGGAGCCTGAGGAAGGCCGAGATAGCACAGAGATAACCCTTGATGGTACCCAGGGCAGAACCCTGTTGGGCCAGAGAAAGAAGGAACAGAAGGACCTCAGAAAGAGGGGCAGAAAGGGGGTTCACAGCCTTTGCTGTGCACCATGCCACAAATTTGTTCCACCTGCAGGCGTATACCACCTTAGTGGAGGGACGCCTAAGCCAGAATCATATCACAAACTTCGGGAGGCAAGTCGAAAGGAATCAACTGCCGCCGCTCAATCTCCACGCAAGCAGGTGTAGACTGGACAGGTTCGGGTGGAGGACCGTCCCCTGCTGCTGCGACAGAAGATCCTCCCGAAGAGGCAGGCGGATCGGGGGATCTACGCTCATACTGAGTAGCTCGGGATACCAAACTCTTAGAGCCCAGTCCGGAGCCACAAGAATGACTTGGGCCCGGTCGTGCCGAATCTTCTTCAACACTCTGGGTAGAAGTGGTATAGGCGGAAAGGCGTACAATGAGACCGCAACTCCACTCGTGACGAAAGCGTCGCCAGCGAGTGCCGCCTTGGAAATTCCAACGCGCAAAACTGATGACATTGCGCGTTCTCTTCGTGTGGCGAATAGATCTAACCAAGGCTCTCCCCACTGTAGAAAGAGTCCTTGCGCCACTTCCGAGTGAAGACGCCATTCGTGATCCATCATGCACCTGCGGCTGGAGTTCGTCCGCCCTGGCGTTCAGGGAACCTGCCAGGTGTTGAACCATCAGGAACATGCCCTGATGTTCCAGCCATGTCCAGAGGCGCAGAGCCTCCTGACAAAGGGTCCACGACCCCACCCCGCCCTGTTTGTTGCAGTACCACATGGCGGTGGTGTTGTCTGTGAACACCTGCACTACCGTCCCTTTGACAGAGGGAAGGAATGCCTTGAGTGCAAGCCGGATCGCCCGGAGCTCCAGAAGGTTGATATGGAGCCGGGACTCCGCCGGAGACCAGAGGCCTCTGATCTCCGCCTCTCCCATGTGACCGCCCCATCCCAGAAGGGACGCGTCCGTCACAACTGTGTGCTCTGGCTGGGGAAGGGAGAGGGATCTGCCCATGACCCATTGCCGGTTCGAGAGCCACCACTGTAACTGTCTTGCAGTCCCCTCCGAGATCTGGACGTGATCGGACAGGTCGCCCTGGTGCTGCGCCCACTGGAACTTCAGGTCCCACTGCAGAGCCGCATATGCCATCTGGCATGATTGACCAGCAGGATGCAGGAGGCCATGAGGCCCAGCAGCCTCAGGGTCATCCGTGCCGAAACCCAGGATAAAGGCTGAAAGATCGGAATCATAGCCTGAATATCCCGGACTCGCCGTTCGGGAGGATAGGCCCGAAACTTGCGTCGTGTCCAGAACTGCTCCGATGAAAAGGAGCTGTGGAGAAGGAATCAGATGCGACCGGCACATTGATGGAGAACCCCAGCGAGTGCAGGAGTTCGGCCGTAGTCTGGAGGTGGGGAGACGACTGCCTGGGACGAGCCCGCCTTCAGCAGCCAGTCGTCGAGGTAGGGAGGACTGAAACCCCTGCCCGGCGCAGATGAGCTGCGACCACCGCCATCACTTTCGTGAACACCCGAGGGGCACTGGTAAGGCCAAAGGGGAGCACGGTGAACTGAAAATGCTCGGGGCCTACCGTGAACCGAAGGTAACGCCGGTGGGCCGGCAGGACGAGGATGTGGAAATAGGCGTCCTGCAAGTCCAACGCTACAAGCCAGTCTCCGGGGGTCGAGGGCAGTCAAGACCTGAGCTAGGGTGAGCATCTTGAACTTCTCCTTCCGGAGGAAGCGATTGACGTTCCGGAGGTCCAAGATAGGACGCATGTCCTCCTTGTCCTTTTTGGGCACCAGAAAGTAGTGGGAGTAGCAACCACGCCCTACTTCTGGGGTCGGAACATGCTCGATGGCCCTCTTGGCCAAGAGGGCCGTGACTTCCTTCTGTAGAAGCACCAAGTGATCCCCTGACATGCGGTGGAATTGAGGTGGCATGGCTGGGGGTGGTCTCGAAGGGGAGGAAGTAGCCCCTTCGGACAATGTTCAAGACCCACCTGTCCGAGGTGATGGGGACGCCAGTGAGTGAAGGTGATGGCGGACCCTGCCCCCGACTGGCGTGCTGTGCACCTGAAAGGAGGGACTAGGAGGGCTTGGAGGCCGCGGACGGAGTTGGAGGTGGTGGCCTGACCCGCACGCTGGTTGCCCGAACCGCCACGGCGGTATCCACGTCCTCGGCCACGCAAGGCGCTTGCTGCGTGGGCCGTTGGCCGGGCTGTGGGCGTGACTGGGCGCCCCTTCCGTGGCCACGAAAGGGCGGCGAAAAGCAGACGTGAGCGGAGGGCGCACAACAGCAAGGCCCAGGGACTTAGCAGTAGCCCGTGAGTCCTTGAAGACGCTCCAGCGCATGGTCTGCCTTAGAACCAAAAAGACCGACTCCATCAAAGGGCATGTCCATGGTGAATTCTGGACATCCCCTGAAAAACCAGTGGTTCTCAGCCAGGCGTGGCGACGCAGCGCCACCGTCGTTGCAAGCGATCTGCCCAGCGAGTCGGCGGTATCAAGGCCACAGCCGGATGGTATATTTAGCCGCATCACGCCCTTCCGCAATGGCGCGGGTAAGCAGTGTCTGGACCTCCTCAGAACACTGCGGCAAAACAGTTGCCACCCGAATCCCACAGGGAGTGGGTGTATCGGCCCAAGAAGGCAAAGCGGTATTAACAGACCGCAAGCCAGCACTGGAGGAGAGAAAGCCTTCTTCCCAAAGTGATCCAGGCGCTTGGATTCCCTATCCGGAGGGCGGTAGGGAAGGCGGTTTGGGAGGCAGAGGCTTGGACAACCAAGCTCTCAGGGGTGGGGTGTTGGGAGAGAAACAGGGGTTCGCCCGGAGCAGGGCGATGGCGTCGGAGCCACGTTCCTATCACAGGAGCCCTGTGGTGGGTTTGGACCAGGCACCCAAAGAACGTCAGTCAGTGCCTCGTTGAACGGCAGCACAGTCTCCGCAGAGGAGGCCGCCGGCTGAAGCACTTCAGTCAGGATGTTGAGACCTGACGACCACTGTAGGCAACTGGAGACTTAAGGCTCCAGCAGCTCACGCAACACCGTTGCAAAATTAGCCCCTCCTCCGTTGCCACGGGAGGAGACAGCATGCCAGAGTCAGGGGAGGTATCCAGACCACTGGCATCCCCAAGTTCCTCAACCCAGTCCGGGTCAAACTCGCACTGTTGTGTGAGAGGGTCCTCAGACCCCTCCCAGCTCTCCTGGTCCTCCTCAGGTTGAAAATATGGAGGAGGAGGGACATCAGGGACCCAAGGTCTCATCGGCGCCGGAAACGGCGTCCGGGCGGCGCCGGTCCGGCTCCATGTCCGGACCCGGAGAGAACCGGGAAACGGCGCCGCCCGGGCCCGGACGGCGTCGGAAGCGGCACCGGGGTTCATCGGCGGAGGCGGAGGCGTGGTTAGGTCAACCGGCGTCGATGGGGGTTGCGGCACCACCGGAGCCGGGGTCGAGGCCGGGGCCGGGCCGGAGGCCGGGACGAAGGCTGGTGGGACAGGCGGCGCCCGGGACCGGAGTCGGCGAGCGGCGCCGGAGCAGCCCCATCAGGGCCCGCGGGGCCCGAAGGGCGCACCGGAGGGGCCTTGAGGCCCGAAGAGGCGGGCCATGGCCGACAGGAATTCCTGCTATATCGGCCGGAGTCGCCCCGAGCCCGGGTAGGGCGGGTACTGCGGGGAGTAGCTCGACAGGCACGTCCGGGGCCGCGGGGGCGGGGACGGTGCCGACAGGGACCTCAGCCGGAGTCGCGAGACCGGCGAGCCGAAGTCTTAGAGCACCGGAGGACGCGAAGACTTTGAATCCGACGAACGGCGGGGACTCCGCGTCCGGCCCCTCGACCTCTCCCGGGACCGGGAGCTTGGTGCGGCGCGGAGCCGAATGCCGGACTTCGAGGAGCTTCCGGGACCGCTCTCGCAAAGCCTTAGGATGAGAGTTTCCGGCAGTCAGGACACGACTCGTGTCGTGGTCTCGGCGAGACACAGAGACACTTTCGAGTGCGGGTCCGTGATCGACATCATGCGACCACATTCCTCGCAGGGCTTAAAGCCGGGCATCCCTACGACACCTTAGGAGTCGTGAAGACTCGTTGAAGAAACAGTGAAAAAATTCACCAAAAAGATAGTCAAAAAGTGACTAGGGCACTGCTCTTCCCGGATCTGCGCTTACTGGCGCGGAAAAAGAAGAACTGGCGTCAGCGCGCAGGGGCGGCGCCTAGAGTACTGCCCGCGGCGTCATCCGGCGATCACGACGCGCCGGCGACGGACCGCGGGAGCCGCACGACGCCGCCTACCGGCACAGCGCAAGGGTACTGCTACGCAAAAACTTTCCGGATCCAGCCTGATGCCTGGGGATATTCTAAGGTAAGGAATCTGTCACTAACGTGTCTCTTTCAGATAGCAAGAATTAAAATGTTTTCATGGAACAAGCTCAAGTGCCAGTTAGCTTGTCGGATGGCATGCTACACTGGCGTCTTCTACAAGTACTAATCAGAGAACTGTCAGTATGTCACAACTGTGCCTTCTTAATCTAACTTCATGAGAAGAAGCAGCCCTTATTAATGTAAACTTGCATGTACAAGCAACTCATAGGAAAGGTGGTAGGATTGCTACACAGCACTTAGAGGCAGAATCAGACTTACAGATCGATTTGATGTTTGTGGTTTTTATATATTTGTTCAACTATAATGGCAATCTTCATTAAATAATAACTAGATCTTGGTTATTAGAAATATTCTAAGTATTCTGATCTTCAATTTGCACAGCATTTAAACCTCTGAAAGAACAAGAATAGTCTACCAACATCGAGCACTAAATTTGTTTCCAAGGCTTCTTTGATAATAGAGAATAGTGATCACCCGAGGAAGATGGGAATTGCCCGGTTCTTCATCAACAAATATCTGATTCAGGTTTGCCTCTTCTAACTAGCTGTCTCATTCATCTATCATCAGCAAAAAGGGCTCTGGCAGGGGCCCACTTATGAAAAATCAATGTTGATAAGGCTCATCATTTAATGGTCTGACTTGGTAAAAGTTGAACAGTAGTAACACATTTCTACCATAAACGGAGGTATAAAGAAGAAAGCTTCCAAAAAAGGGGGGTACCTGGGATTGGCTACTGGCTATTTTGAGAGGCCATTTATTGATTAGAAAAAACTGGAAACTTTTTTTAGTAAGAAACTGGAGTTGGGGAGCTGGAACATAGATAGTCTACCTGACGGAGGGGAAAAGTGAAAGTTTATTCGATCTAAACAGTTAGAAATTCTCAGTGTACAGGAGATGTGGTAGCCAGAAAGTTTACTCCTATTTGGTAACTGACACATCAGTTCAAGTAAATAAGGAGTATCCTAAAGGTGGGCTCACTATATTACTGAGCATTGACTTTGAGTTGAACTTCAAACACCACAGGTCAATTGTATTTCTTTGAGAGGAGGTGGTGTGCGGGTAAATCTGCCTAGTTCACCGAGTCTGGAGAGAAATAACTTGCTAGTTTTTAATACTGATGTAACTCCAGGACATATTTTATGATAAAGACTAACTATAATTATGCTGCAGATAAAATCTACTTAGTCAAATGAGACAAAATGACCTACTAGAAGGAGATTTAAGTGCAAAATTATCAAATCGTGTTTAAATGAGAATTTGCTGCAAAGAGCATGAGAAGGCATAGCTCGGCTGACAAATAGAAAGCTTAAAAAAGAAATAATATTGTTAACCAACTTGTTAGACAGAAGAGTAACCTTTTTGAATGGTAGAACAGGAAGAGACATACTAAGGAAGATTACCTGTATAGAGTAGTGTCCTTGTTCTACGCTTGACTATATAATTGCTACATAAGACTTCACGATGTAAAAGTGATGACAGTACCTCTTACTGAAATGGGAGATCATGCTATTCTACAGTAATTGTTTACATTTTATAAAAATAAGCTCTGGACAGGATTGCCCTGAATAGTTTTTCGAAAGTACCTAAAATTCTCAGGCTTCTACTACACAAAAAGTGACTTAAAGACGATGCAAACAATGATTGCTAAATCGCACTCGTTGATGCCAACGGAAAAATATTTAGATAAACCCTTTTGGAATATTTGCACGGTTAGGTCACTGAAAGCAACATCCTGTCTTTAAAGTAGTCAGGCTTTCCATCAGCATTCTTATTTTCTAGATACATTGAGCATTATATTGGACAAATGTGAAGTAAAAGAGTGAGTCTACCAATGGTACATTTGTCGACTTCACCTCAGCCTTTAATATAATGGACAGACCAACACTGCAGTGAAAGTTGGTTGCCCTTAAGATTCATGACGAGTTACTCTGAATTTAAATTTCTTTACATATTGACACATAGTTCTATGTTCTCAGGGTTTTAGAAGGGAGTCTAACAAAAAGAAACGAGAGCTTATGGATTAAAGCAGGGTTGCATATTGGCACCCCTTCTCTTGTCTATATATATAGCTATGCTTTTTAACAATATCCTAAAAGGAAGACAATTTCCATCACTGATTGGTGGGGACCAGCTGCATACATTACTGTACTGAGATGTTATAGTAATCATGGATGAATCAACAATCAGTTTCCAGTGGGGTCTTCAAGAATGATTTAGTTACTGACTAAAACACTCTCTCCAAAGAAATGCCATCAAGAGTAAAGTCATGGTTTTTGCCTCCCTTCAAAAAGGATTAAATTCAAATGGACAACAGGGCTGCCACCTATTGAAAGGATGAAAAACTAAACCTGCCTTGGGATTGTACTTTCTGAGAACCTGTTGTGTCATCTCTATGTGAATCATTTGGTAAGGAATTCAACTCACATAGCACAGGGCTGAGAACCCTGTATAATACCACAAGAGGCTGTTCTGTAACAAAGCGAATCACACTAAAATACCAACAACATTCTTAAATGGAATAGAATGTATTTCTGCATTCCTGTATAAGACAGAGGATAAGATTGTTAAGCCTCTGGTCTCAGGTAGGAAAACCTTAAAGATACAAGCCCAAGATTAGAACTCAGCATAATCAGTACTTACGCACAAGCACCTGGGGCTAGAATACTGTAGTACTTTCGTTTAAATAGGCAGTAGCAAATGCTCTTAGAGAATTGGTAACATATGTACTGATACAGCCCCAGCCACCACTTAAATAGCCTTTTGGAAAAAATATCGACTATTTTTATTTCAACATGAAGCATGGTGTTTATGTGGGGGTGGACAGAGTAACATTCAGTTAAAGAATTCCCTCAGAGTTCTGGTACAGAAGCTGACTTATGTTATAGACAAACAATTAAGTAGTAAATTTGGGTTTACCACACTGCATGCAACCCTACTATACAATACCAATTGATCACTCAATGAGAGCTTGTCTTTTCTTTATCTTAATCTTGCCTCTAAACGCAAATAAGGGCAAGTGGCCAACTGGACTCAAAAATGTTTACATTGTAGTAATTTTATAAAGGATCTTAACCATGCATTGTTTGTTTGCACAAAATTACGTCAGTTTCACTGCCATTGTTAAAAAAAAAAATTCTGTGTAATTTGGAGTAAGCAGTGCTCGGGGAAGCTTTACAGTATATTTGCACACTACCCACGATAATGGATTCTTATAGGGTCTATACATTTTTTAATCAAGTTTTTACGTTATATTAATTGATCAGGGACGATTTAAATGTATTTTTTTGGGGTATTTAAAATCATACATATGGCATTTAAATGTAATTTGTACATTATAATGTTTTAGAATGATTACTGTTGACCTTCGTGGGAGGTTTATATCAGTAAATCAAAAAAATGTATTATTACTACTTTAATGGTAATGGGGTAAAGGCAGAATTCAACATGCGCTTTCTTTGATCAACATTTAGAGGTGAACAACCATTAGAAAGTGATAGAGCTTTTAGAGCACTGGGATGTCTCCAACAAGAGAACAAATACTCACCACTGGGTCAGCCCCTGAGAAGGATCGGTTAGTGACAAATCAACATACACCTGTGGAGAAACAGGCAAAGTATCAGCCCAATTCACAGTAAAGGCAGAATAGATATTAACCAGAAGCAGCCGAAAACAGTGGTAAAAGCTTAGTCCAAGGAGATGAGCAAGGCACAAATAACAGATGTGAGACAGAAAGAGAGACTGGAAGAATGATGCAGATAAAAAGGGAAATAAGTAGAAGAGCAGGAATCAGGGGAGGAAAGGACAGAAAGACTAAAGAAAAGAGATTAATGAGTGGGGAATTAAATGAGGAGCAGCATTGGTTAAAGAAATTTAAAGTGAGTCATGCTGCAATGAAGAGAGAGGGTCACCAGGCAGTGAGAAGTGAGGATCCTTAGCTCAGTCCTCTTACCTTGCCAATCCTATTGCTTTCTCTGGACATGAAGGAGGTGCTATTGTTCTTCACAGAAAGTTCCAGCTGCCTCCTCCTTACTTCCTCTAAGGACATATCCCATTCAAACCTGCCAAAGGATGATTTCAAAGAGTAAAAAACAGGCTGCTGTAGACTAAAAAGGAATATCTCTCATTACATCGCGATGCATTACATCGCGTGCTTTTCACCGTACAACGGCAATCGTTGTCAACGTACTGCGATGGATACTTTGATGATCTGCTGCAAGTCATTACAACGACTTACACGTGAGGGTGCGCTAGACTTAGGAATAGTATTAGTACTATTCCTACCCAGTTCTTGCAACAGTAGGGAAGGTGTTGGAATTCATTCCAATACCTCCGCGCCCCCTAGTGCAAGTCGTTGTAATGACTTCAGATGTAAATGCATCAGCGTCTCTAATCATTGCGCGTCGTTGTAACGACCGCATTGTAATGGTGGCGCAATGTAATGACAGCGTTGTAACGCTGTTTCCCACTTAAAATGTCTACCTGGGTAATCAACAGTGAACTTCCAATGTCATCCAAAGTTAAGTCTGCTCACCAAAAAGTCTCAAATTTCAGACATTCCTCACATCAGTTCCTCTGAGCATGTTATCTATTAGCTTTCATGGACTGCCAAACTATAAAAAATCAGCTAATCCCACCCAAGAGTCTGTGTAACAACTGACCCAAGGGCAACCACGCTTCCCTTCCGTACACCCCTTACCCCATCTACGGCATTGCATTGCTTGTTAAGGAATCTATTGTCACTCAAGGGTCTTTCTGGCTCTGTGGGACCTCAGTATGTTGGACCTTAGTATGATGTCCTGTGTTTATTATAAAGATTTCTCTAGTCAACTAACTGGTTAGTGCTCTGGATATGTGGATAATGGATCTATATAGATATGTTCTGTCAAATGTGTTTTGTTGTGTTTGTTTAGGGTGCCTCGCAGAGGCTAGTGAAGGTAGTAGTGACATGATAGCCTTCTTAACAGAATATATGTGCTGTGATTATTTAATGTTCCAGCTAACGTGTTCTCCAATGTTAACCTAGGGTGATATTTATTATATTTTTCGCGTGGCATATTTTGGGGAATAATTCTGAATGACATATAGGTCACATGCGTGCTTTATCTGTATTGTGTTGGCTGCATACATGATGTTCTGCCTGATGAGTTCTTTCTTATGTTTGCATACGGCATATCTTGGTGGCAAGGGCTGCTGGAAGCAACGTGATACTTGACTATATGGCATATACCCTGAACAAAGCAAAGTTAAAGGCAAGCTTAGATTCACAGGGGTCAATTGCTACGCCACAAAACCTCTGACAATAGGAAACTCACAAGTTAATGTGCTACCTTAATCTTGTATTTGTTACCTCTTTTTTTCTGACCAGAACCAGGGTGAGGAGAGGGTGGGATGAAGGTCTTTTTTGTGGTTCTCCCTCTGGTCTGTCAGACAGGCCTGAGAGAGGTCTACATAAGTGGGCAGACATATTTCAGCAATACTTCTCCAGCTGCACTCCTTGTATTTTCTTTTGCCTCCTCTTAATATTCAAGAACTTCAGGTGGGTGAGAATGTATTCTGGGCACATTTCAAATTTTTGTTTGCTGATCAAAAATGATTCTCACCCAAAGAACATACAGACTGACACATAGTAGGGGAATAGCTAATAATAAAAATACCGCACAGCCACTAGCCTGCGTTGGGACCCATTGGATTGGGAATCAGATAACCTACGCATTTTGGATCGCTGAACAAAGTCACCACTACATCGACACGGGTCCAGCAATAACAAAGCGTCACTTCAGGTCCGGGATGGATCGCTCCGGTGGCCACCAACTGACGGTGTGAGCACAGCGGCGTCCCCAACCAGAGGTAGGAAACCCGAAAGGCGCAGGTGAGGGCTATTCACCTAGGCAGGCAGCAGTGAGTACTACCCCCACGAGATTACCGATAGCGGTGCACATAATAGCCGTGCGAAAAATGGGGGGCCGCGGTCAGCGCTCTACGCAACAAAACAAGCTGGACAAATACGCCTACACTAGAACCCAGCAGGAAATAGCGGATCACACAACCACAAAACCCTCAGAAGCAACTACGGGAGAGGGGCCAGAGGTCACCCTACAAGACATATTAGCCACCTTGAATAAAGTCCATACTGCTCTGGACTCCCGGATCGGTGCAGTATCGATGGAACTCTCCCTACTTCGCGCAGACTTTAAAAATATGAGCGCACGAGTCACGGATGTAGAGACCACCACAGAGACCCTGCGCAATGAGACCAAGGAACTCCAGCGGTAGGTGCGCCGGCTAGAGGTCGACAGTAAAGCAATGGCAGCCAAGTTGGACGATTACAAAGGCCGATCTCGGCGCAATAACGTCAGGATAATTGGGGTCCCGGAAGGGGCGGGGAGACCAGCAATGGATCTCTTCGTTGAAGATCTCATCAAGCAATATCTACAACCAAAAGGCCTGTCACACTATTTCTAGGTGGAGAGAGCGCACCGTGTTCCGGGCGCTAGACCCAGACCGGGAGCCCCGCCTCGACCAATCCTCGCCCGCATCTTTAATTTCCGAGATCGAGACCTTATTCTACAGAAGCAGCGAGTGGCTCACCGGTACGCTTGAGAATAGCACACTCACTTTCTTTCGGACTATACAGCAACGGTGACAAAGCAACGCGAGGCTTCTTTGACGTAAAAAAGAACTGAAAACAGACCTGAAATATTCCATGCTATTCCCGGCACGATTACGAGTTGAGGCGGAGGGAAGGCATGGTTCTTTGCCACGCCGAGGGCGCCCAGGAGGTGGCTTGAAGGTTGGCGTAAAGTCGCAAAATCAGGGAGAGAAGAATGATAACCTACATCCATCCCGACTGGAACGGACTCCACCCGGACGGAGGACACGGCAGCGACTCAGACGACGTCACAGGAAAGACGCTAAAAGGACCACAATTCCTCCACGAGCTTTGCACTAGAACAAGAGACTCCTCAATTTCACGAACTGAGACGATTACGCACTCATCGGATCCTCTGATTGACTGCAGGTGCACCTCGGTTTTGAAACTAACACCAAGCGTTGGCGAGATGACTCAGAGCAATAATAATACTGTAATGTACTTACTTATCGATGCACATCTACTGTTCTCTACTGTCACATACTTCTGTCCAGAGATGTACTGGGGGTCGGGACGGAGAGCTTCCCTACAAAGGTAACAGGAAATGGGACATAAGCACTCTGCATTGTTGGGAGAGCGGGTAGTTTAAGTCCGTCGTGCAGGGGAGGCAGGGAGGGGGGGAGGGACAGGTTACAGGGTATGTTAAGTTTTATTTTTATTGTTTAATGTTGTTTTATCTGTATTCATCTCGACTTGCAATTGACTATGGCACACTTCTGATGGTTTCCTCGATAGTAACATCGCACAGACTTGGTACGACTGCTACTAATGTCTACACCCACTATCCCTGATATTCCAAAGACACATCCCACACGCACGCCATCACTCGCGATAATTTCCTGGAATGTCAATGGCTTGAGAGACAAACTGAAGAGAGGGCTGGTGTTACAATATCTCAAATGCAAAGCTCCAGTAGTGGTAATGCTACAAGAAACTCATTTGATAGGAGTCGACATGTAAGGCCTTAGACCGATGGGGTTTTAAGCTGGCGGTACACTCTGAATTTACATCTGGTTCACGAGGGGTAGGAATCCTGATCAGAAGCAGTTCCCTCTGATAGTCCGAGCGTGCTTTTACAGACGAGCAAGGTCGCTTTGCAGCGCTCTCTTGCCAATGGGAAGGACGCGTACTTAACCTACTCACTGTCTATATCCCCCCTGCGCTCCACTCGCTCGCCTTCCCAGCACTTGGTAAATTTTTACTTACACTACCAGAGGGGGAGCTGATTATTGGTGGCGACTTTAAAGCAACACTAGACGATACCCTAGACCGAACGCCCCCTAGAGTACAGCACTGCACGCGCTCCAGCTTCGCAGATTTCTTAGACGCATTTGGCCTGATAGACACCTGGCGCTTTACATTTTCACATTTGCGTTAATTTACTTACCACTCTGCGGCTCATAATTGTCTCTCTCGGATAGACTATATGCTTACATCCACAGAGAGTGTGGGCAAGTTCAGGGAAATAACGCATTTGCCCAGAGGCATCTCTGACCACTCCCCGGTTTTGACTAATTATGTTGCGCAGACCCAAACACAGGGTCGCATATACTCGATATAGCCAGGTTATCTGCATAATCCCAAGATCCGTAAGGGCCTACTCACTACTACAACACATTATTTCGTGGAAAACAAGTCCTCTGTATCCTCCCCACTGGTCCTTTAGGAAGCATACAATACGGTCCTACGGGGACAAGCCATATCCCTGATTTCAGGTCATAAAAGAGAACTGAGAAAAGTGATAGAAACCCTGGAACAAGAAGTGCACCACTTAGAGACACTTCACGCACAAAACTCGTCGGACACCAATACACATAGGCTGCGAACAAAACAGCTAGAATACAAAGAATATTTATGGGCGGACGCTAGAACTAAACTCACAGCGGTTAGACACAGGGTCTATGAGTCCGGGGACAAGGCAGGCAAGCTTCTCGCCTGGCTAGACAAGCGCGCACGGGCAGACAGATGGGTGTCAGAGCTCCGGTTAGAGGACGGCAATACAACGTCAAACCCACAAGAGATAGTGGATGCCTTGGCGACTCATTTTGAACACGTCTACACCTCCACAACAACGACTGACTTGCCGGAGACGACGGCATTCCTTAGAGATATTCAATTACCAACGCTGACAAAGGAAGAGGCGCACCTCCTAGAAGCTGACTTGACAACGGACGAATTAACGCTTGTCATACATAAGCTACAGTCTGGTAAAGCTCTAGGCCCCAATGGTATACAAATAGAACTTTACAAGCGAACAGCTGGTAAGCTGACTCCCTATCTCTTAAAGATGTATGAAGCTAGTCTGCACCAGGGTGAACTCCCTAAAGACCAGCGTATAGCCACCATAGTAGCCATCTATAAACCGGGTAAGTCCCCATTGGAGAGCACCTCCTACCAACCCATCTCCTTGATCAACACAGAGGCCAAAATATTGGCTAAAGCCTTGGCTCTCAGACTGACCCCACATCTTCTTAAGCTAGTACACCCAGACCAGTCGGGATTTATGCCAGGAAGAAATACAGCCCTGAACCTTAGACGTCTGTATAGCATTATAAGTCGTAAACACACTATACAGGAAGAAGCCGCTATATTATCCCTCGACGCAAGGATGGCCTTCGACTCGGTCGAATGGCCATTCCTCTTTGCGGTCCTTAAGCATTTGGGGTTCGAGCCTAAATTCTGTTCCTGGGTCCGATTACTGTACACTAACCCACTCGCACATGTGGTGGCTAACGGACATATTTCGCGTGAATTCTCCCTGGGACGCGGAACGCGACAGGGTTGTCCTCTGTCTCCACTCCTTTTCGCTTTAGTTCTAGAGCCCCTGGCAGCCTAGATACGGAAAGATCCAATCATACGTGAACTCCGATGGGTGGAGGGATGGGAAGACTGCATCTCCCTCTACGCGGACGACATTTTAGTATACATAGCATCCCCAAAACGCTCCCTCCATAGACTCCTTAATATATGTGACGTATATGGGACAGTTTCAGGATATACAATCAACTGGGGAAAATCAGTACTATATATTCTGCAGGGGCCCGCCAGCGTTACCAAAGGACTGCACAGTTAAAATAGTCACAGACAGCTTCAAATATTTAGGAATTCATGTCGCATCCGACCCAGACGACTTCCTAACGCGAAACCTACACAAGAAACCCTGCACAGGCAGCGACGAGACGTCAAGCATTGGAAATCCCTGCCGCTCACCCTACTGGGTAGAGCAGCACTTTTTAAAAGGATGGCACTCCCCAGATTTCTCTACGCCCTCGCTAACACTCCATTCTGTGTTCCCAAGTCCTATTTTAAAGCAATAGATGCGGAGGTTAACAATCTCCTATGGGATGGAAAGCCCGCTAGGATTGCAGCGGTAAAACTAGTCAAGAGCTGGTACGACGGAGGTATCGCACTCCCAAATATCCAAACATACTACTGGGCTACTCAATTGGCAGTGATTAACCAGTGGGTCCACGCGCCACAGACAGACCCCGCGTACCGACTAGATAGGCATGCTCTGGGACTGGGTGGAGTCAACCGGATGCGCTATAATAAAAAGCGAAAGGCTGGCCTACTGGGACCGACAGCGCATACTGTCCACGTATGGCACACAGTCACACGACACTTAGGATGGACAGACGTACTAACACAGCACATCCCGCTATGGGATACAGACAAATTGGGCACACTAGGCAAAAGTAAGGGGTTTTCAAAGTGGGACGCAATAGGAATATCTCGGCTGGGCGACCTCTGGAAGGAGGGGAGAGTTGTCGCCTTTACCCACTTACAAGACCAATATGAAATGGCACCCACTGAGCAGTTTCGCTATATACAAATTAAACATGCACTCGAGGCGGCCCTCCCCCGAGACTCGATTCTCCCGGAGGCCTCCCCACTGGAAGATAGACTCCTGACAGACCACATGGACAAGAGGGCGATTTCCCTTACATACCGTAAGATCATTAATAATCAGCTGGACCCTATGCAACAGCTGCGGGTAAAATGGCAAACTGAGGTGGGTGAATTAGACGACACCGATTGGCAGGAAGCGGTGGAATCCCCTAGGTTAGTGGCGGTTTCCTCTCGGTTACGACTCATACAGCTTAAGGTGCTTCATAGGACCTACTTCACTAGAGTGACGTTATACAAGATAGGTAAAACTGCTGACCAGTACTGCCTGCGCCAATGTGGTGGCGTGGGCACCTTCTACCATACAATCTGGGACTGCCCTGTAATCGAACACCATCACACAGGTTGGCATCTGTCCTGTTCCGCCCGAGCCTAAACGATGTCTCCTGAATATCTGGGAGCCAACAGATATGAATCACACAGCCCAAGCTTGGGCAACCCTTGGTATGATAATGGCAAAGCGAAATATAGCTAGGTGCTGGGGGTCAACAGATGCTCCACTCCTCACGGACTGGTGTAAAGATATGGATGTAGCCATGGCGGCAGAAAAAGCCATGTATGTTCACAGAGGGTGCCCTGGAAAGTGGGAAAAGATGTGGGGTAAATGGAACAACTACAGAGGGGGTATATGCACCCCCCCAGTGATGGGTCCAGTCTCAGAGGGTGAGGATTAACAGAGGAATTGTTGATGCACTATGTTGAAATTGTAACTCAACTGTGCAATGTTCTTATGTTGTCGATACTGATGGAGAAAGGTTTCAAAAATGAAACTTGCTTGTACGCAATCTTCCTCATAGTATTAATTTATTAAATTTGTATTGTAAATACTAACCTTTGCATTCACAAACACAAGAGGGACAGAAGCTTGCTTATGTGTTTTACTAATGAATAACGCTTGTCTATAATCCAAAATGTCACGCTAAAGCGCGGGAACTTCATTGCGCATGTCGCTAACCTGATCACATGGTGTGACGTCTTTCTTTGCTTGGTGGGAAATCTTCTGCTTCTGCGCAGTGTGCACTAAAATGGCCGCTAAATGTTTTCACATGCTTCAGCTTGCTCTCATGTCATTATTAAATTGTCGTTTTCTTAGTGCTACTAATGCAGGATAGTGCACAAGTTACTAACTTGTGTAACGATATATCTGTAAGAGACAGTAGTTAGTGACAGATTCCTTACCTTAGAATATCCCCAGGCGTCAGGCTGGATCCGGAAAGTTTTTGCGTAGCAGTACCCTTGCGCGTCGGTAGGCGGCGTCGTGCGGCTCCGCGTCCGTCGCCGGGCGTCGTGATCGCCGGGATGACGTCGCGGGCAGTACTTAGACGCCGCCCCTGGCGCGCTGGCGTCAGTTCTGTATACGACTTTCCGCGCCAGGAACGCAGAGCCATGCAAGAAGCTGACATAGGTGTCTGAAAAATACTAGGGCCCTGAAAGGGATGTCCTTAACCTAGAAATCAGTTCGCAGAACGGGGGAGGATGGGTGGGCGGTAAGGAATCTGTCACTAACTACTGTCTCTTTACAGATATATCGTTACACAAGTTAGTAACTTGTGCATCTGAAAGAGACACGTTAGTGACAGATTCCTTACCTTAGAATAGATACCCCAGCAATACCAGCCCCGGTGGTGGGTCTGCGAACAAAGATCAGACAAGGAAGTCCCGGAGGACAGAACGGCCAAAGAAGCCGTCCTCCGGACCTGACTGTCAAGGCAGTAATGCTTTGTAAACGTGTGCAGCGAGGCCCACGTAGCTGCCTGACAGATATCCTGCAGCGGAACACCGCGGCCCAAAGCCGTGGTAGCAGCCGTTGCCCTGGTGGAATGGGCACGCAGCCCAACAGGAGGCTCCTTCTTAGCCAAAGAATAGCAGGCTTTGATACACAAGGTTACCCAGTGGGAGATGGTTCTCTTGTGCACCACCCAACCTTTTTTGGCGCCCACGTAGCCAACAAAGAGCTGGTCATCCACCCGGAAGTGTTGTGTGCGGTCGATGTAAAAGGAAAGCGCACGTTTTGGGTCCAGACGGTGGAGCCTCTCTTCCTCTCTGGAAGGATGCGGAGGCGGAAAGAAGGTGGGCAAAGTGATGGTCTGCCCAATGTGGAAGGCAGTAACCACCTTTGGCAAGAAGGACGGACGCGTCCTAAGAACAACCTTGTCTGGATGGACAGACAGAAGGGAGGTTTACATGATAGAGCCTGGAGCTCACTCACTCCGCCGAGCGGAGGTGATGGCCACCAGAAAGGCTGTCTTCAGAGTCAGAAGACGAAGAGGGCAGTTATGTAGAGGCTCAAAGGGAGCGCACATAAGAAAGGTAGAGAACCAAGTTCAAGTCCCACTGAGGCATCACAAACGGAACAGGAGGGAAGAGGTGTGTAATGCCTTTTAGAAACCTGTCAACAACAGGGGACTTGAAAGGGAGGGCTGATCAGGAAGCCTGAGGAAGGCCGAGATGGCACAAAGATAGCCCTTGATGGTACCCAGGGCAGAACCCTGTTGGGCCAGGGAAAGAAGGAACAGAAGAACCTCAGAAAGAGGGGCAGAAAGGGGATTCACAGCCTTTGCTGTGCACCATGCCACAAACTTGTTCCACCTGCAGGCGTATACCACCTTAGTGGAGGGACGCATGGCTGCCAGAATCACATCACAAACTTCGGAGGCAGAGTCGAAAGGAATCAACTGCCGCCGCTCAATCTCCACGCAAGCAGGTGGAGGCTGGACAGGTTCGGGTGGAGGACCGTCCCCTGCTGCTGCGACAGAAGATCCTCCCGAAGAGGCAGACGGATCGGGGGATCTACGCTCATGCCGAGTAGCTCGGGATACCAAACTCTTCGAGCCCAGTCCGGAGCCACAAGAATGACTTGGGCCCGGTCGTGCCGAATCTTCTTCAACACTCTGGGTAGAAGTGGTATAGGCGGAAAGGCGTACAACAGACCGGCAACTCCACTCGCGACGAAAAGCGTCGCCGGCGGCGAGTGCCGCCTTGGAAGTTCCAACGCGCAGAACTGATGACATTGCGCGTTCTCTTCGGTGGCGAATAGATCTAACCAAGGCTCTCCCCACTGTAGAAAGAGTCCTTGCGCCACTTCCGAGTGAAGACGCCATTCGTGATCCATCATGCACCTGCGGCTGAGTTCGTCCGCCCTGGCGTTCAGGGAACCTGCCAGGTGTTGAACCATCAGGAACATGCCCTGATGTTCCAGCCATGTCCAGAGGCGCAGAACCTCCTGACAAAGGGTCCACGACCTCACCCCCGCCTTGTTTGTTGCAATACCACATGGCGGTGGTGTTGTCTGTGAACACCTGCACCACCTTCCCTTTGACAGAGGGAAGGAATGCCTTGAGATGCAAGTCGGATCGCCCGGAGCTCCAGAAGGTTGATATGGAGCCGGGACTCCGCCGGAGACCAGAGACCTCTGATCTCCGCCTCTCCCATGTGACCGCCCCATCCCAGAAGGGACGCGTCCATCACAACTGTGTGCTCTGGCTGGGGGAAGGGAGAGGGATCTGCCCATGACCCATTGCCGGTTCGAGAGCCACCACTGCAACTGTTTTGCAGTCCCCTCCGAGATCTAGACGTGATCGGACAGGTTGCCCTGGTGCTGCGCCCACTGGAGCTTCAGGTCCCACTGCAGAGCCCGCATATGCCATCTGGCATGATTGACCAGCAGGATGCAGGAGGCCATGAGGCCCAGCAGCCTCAGGGTCATCCGTACCGAAACCCAGGAGAAAGGCTGAAAGATCGGAATCATAGCCTGAATATCCCAGAATCGCCGTTCGGGAGGATAGGCCCGAAACTGCGTCCAGAACTGCTCCGATGAAAAGGAGCTGTGGAGAAGGAATCAGATGCGACTTCGGCACATTGATGGAGAACCCCAGCGAGTGCAGGAGTTCGGCCGTAGTCTGGAGGTGGGAGACGACTGCCTGGGACGAGCCCCGCCTTCAGCAGCCAGTCGTCGAGGTAGGGGAAGACTGGAACCCCTGCCCGGGCGCAGATGAGCTGCGACCACCGCCATCACTTTCGTGAACACCCGAGGGGCACTTGTAAGGCCAAAGGGGAGCACGGTGAACTGAAAATGCTCGAGGCCTACCGTGAACCGCAGGTAACGCCGGTGGGCCGGCAGGACGGGGATGTGAAAATAAGCGTCCTGCAAGTCCAACGCTACCAACCAGTCTCCAGGGTCGAGGGCAGTCAAGACCTGAGCTAGGGTGAGCATCTTGAACTTCTCCTTCCGGAGGGAAGCGATTGACGTTCCGGAGGTCCAAGATAGGACGCATGTCCTCCTTGTCCTTTTTGGGCACCAGGAAGTAGTGGGAGTAGCAACCACGTCCTACTTCTGGGGTCGGAACATGCTCGATGGCCCTCTTGGCCAAGAGGGCCGTGACTTCCTTCTGCAAGTACCAAGTGATCCCCTGACATGAGGTGGAATTGAGGTGGCATGCCTGGGGGTGGTCTCGAAGGGGAGGGAGTAGCCCCTTCGGACAATGTCCAAGACCCACCTGTCCGAGGTGATGGGACGCCAGTGGTGAAGGTGATGGCGGACCCTGCCCCCTACTGGCGTGCTGTGCACCGGAAAGGAGGGACTAGGAGGGCTTGGAGGCCGCGGACGGGTTGGAGGTGGTGGCCTGACCCGCACGCTGGTTGCCCGAACCGCCACAGCGGTACCCACGCCTCGGCCACGCGAAGACGCTTGCTGCGCGGGCCGGTGGCTGGGCAGCTGACGCGTGACTGGCGCCCCTTCCGTGGCCACGAAAGGGGCGAAAAGCAGAGGTGAGCGGAGGGCGTACAACAGAAAGGCCCAGGGACTTGGCAGTAGCCCGTGAGTCCTTAAACCGCTCCAGCGCATGGTCTGCCTTTGAACCAAAAGGACCGACTCCATCAAAGGGCATGTCCATGGTGTATTCTGGACATCACCCGAGAAACCAGTTGTTCTCAGCCAGGCGTGGCGACGTGGCGCCACCGTCGTCGCAGCGATCTGCCCAGCGAGTCGGCGGTATCAAGGCCACAACGGATGGTGTATTTAGCCGCATCTCGCCCTTCCGCAATGGCGCGGGTAAGCAGTGTCTGGACCTCCTCAGAACACTGCGGCAAAACAGCCGCCACCGAATCCCACAGGGAGTGGGTATATCGGCCCAAAAGGCAAGCGGTGTTGACGGACCGCAAGCCAGCACTGGAGGAAGAAAAAGCCTTCTTCCCAAATTGGTCCAGGCGTTTGGATTCCCTATCCGGAGGGGCGTAAGGGAAGGCGGTTTGGGAGGCAGAGGCTTGGACAACCAAGCTCTCGGGGTGGGATATTGGGAGAGAGCAAGGGGTCGCCCGGAGCAGGGCGATGGGCGTCGGGCCACGTTCCTATACACAGGAGCCCCTGTGGTGGGTTTGGACCAGGCACCCAAAAGAACGTCAGTGAGTGCATCATTAAACGGCAGCACAGTCTCCGAGGAGGAAGCCGCCGGCTGAAGCACTTCTGTCAGGAGGTTAGTCCTGACGGCCACAGTAGGCAACTGGAGATGTAAGGCTCCAGCTGCTCTACGCAACACCGTTGCAAGATTAGCTCCTCCTCCGTAGCCACGGGAGGAGACAGCATGCCAGTGTCAGGGGAGGTGTCTAGACCACTGGCATCCCCAAGTTCCTCAGCCCAGTCCGGATCATACTCACACTGTTGTGTGAGAGGGTCCTCAGACCCCTCCCAGCTCTCCTGGTCCTCCTCTTGTTCAAAATATGGAGGAGGGACATTTGGGACCCAAGGTCTCATCGGCGCCGTAGCTGACGTCGGTCCGGCTCCATGTCCGGAGCCGGAGATAGCCGGGGACGGACGGCGTCAGGAACGGCACCGGGGACATCGGCGGAGGCGTGGTTAGGTCAACCGGCGTCGATGGGGGTTGCGGTACCACCGGAGCCGGGATCGAGGCCGGGGCCGGAGCCGAGGCCGGGATGAAGGCTGGTGGGACAGGCGACGCCGGGTCCGGAGTCGACGGCGGCGCCGGGGCAACCCCATCAGGGCTCAACAGGCATGTCCGGGGCCGCGGGGACGGTGCCGACTGGGGCCTCAGCCGAGTCGCGAGACCGGCGAGGCGAAGTCTTAGAGCGATGGCGCTTCTTAGACTTTTTGTGCTTCGACTTACCCGAGGAGCGCAAAGACTTGGACTCCGACGACCGGCGGGGACTCCGCGACCGGCCCCTCGACCTCTCCCGGGACCGGGGCTTGTTGCGGCGCGGAGCCGACTGCCGGACCTCGAGTAGCTTTCGAGACCGCTCTCGCAAAGCCTTCGGATGAAGTTTCCGGCAGTCAGGGGCACGACTTCGTGTCGTGGTCTCGGCCGAGACAGAAGAGAGCACTCGAGATGCGGGTCCGTGATCGACATCATGCGACCACAGGCTCCGCATGGCTTGGAAGCCGGGCATCCCTACGACACCTAGGAGTCGTGGAAGACTCGATGAAGAAACAGTGAAAAAATTCACAAAAAAGTTAGTAAAAAATTGACTAGGGCACTGCTCTTCCCGGATCTGCGCTTACTGGCGCGGAAAAGAAGAACTGACGCCAGCGCCGCAGGGCGGCGTCTAAGTACTGCCGCGGACGTCATCCCGGCGATCACGACGCCGACGACGGACGCGGAGCCGCACGACGCCGCCACCGACGCGCAAGGGTACTGCTACGCAAAAGCTTTCCGGATCCAGCCTGACGCCTGGGGATATTCTAAGGTAAGGAATCTGTCACTAACGTGTCTCTTTCAGATATTATAATTAATTGGGAATAGAGTAGGGGAAAGTG